>VFFE01009208.1:797387-851944 GCA_008921705.1 Burhinus oedicnemus
GAGAAGCCTTTCTGAAAGCTGAAGAGCTGAGAAGTTGTTGGCCATACCACAGCCACAAAAACCCACAAAACCAAATTAAGTTTAGCATTTCCCCCACCCGCTCTTTCTCAGCTTGGACATGATGCACAGACTTCTTAATTTTGATTGCTTAGCAATTACTGCCAGGGGAGAAAGAAGCGTGGCACATGCTGACAATGCCAGCAGCAGCACTAGCACATGTACTTATGCAGGAGATCTATATCAAGCCCCAAGTCCTCCTGTTATAAAGAAATGACGACAATAACATTTTTAGTAGTGTTTAGTATTTTACATTTTGTAAGTGGTAGAAACCAAATCTATTAGAAATATTGCTCTAATAACTTTGTATGCAGATGTTAAAGCTCTAGCATGTTTATTGGTCTTCCAATTTTTACTGAACACTACTACAATTCCATTCCATCACTTGTAAAATTGCATTTAATTCTATTTGAAAGAGGGCTGTCAACATTACAAATAGTATACTGGAGATACTGGACCACAACTTCAAACCACTACAGGTTTTGAGACTTCATACCAATGACTTTCTTTGAAGTAATCCCTGCCTGAATTGCCGTACGTGGGAACAAAACACAAACTTGAGGCCATTTGATGCCAAACTGTAATTTAAATTTTCTGTGCATTTTTCCAGAGGTAAGAAAGTTTTACGGAATTTCAACGTCTGTCTGCAAAGCTAACTTTTGCAGGGAAAGCAGAAGCATAATTTCTGCAGGTGGGTTTGGAATAAATTTACGAATCTAAAGTAGCTTAATGGATACTAATTAATATTTCCAGTTTTAAGGCTAAATGCTACAAATTTTGTAAGGAATACAAAAAATACTACCAGTACACTAAATCCATTGCAAAGCCACATAAACACCTTTTAAGTCTACATCCCTGAATGCTGAAGAGTTCACCAAACTGATTTCTTAGCTTTAAAATGGTGCGTGATACCATGATCTAGACTATTCTTTGAGGGACGAAAAACCGCACACATTTGACTACAGCAGAGAGCATCTGCATTATCCCCATATTCTGTGCTACGCATAACGGTGCTGGCCCCTGCAATGTAGGCTGAGCTAGGAAAAAAAAAGGCAAATACCCATACTCCTTCCCAATAAAACAGGGAGCATTTAGGAAGTAACTAACTATAAGAAGAGTTGTATTGGATTCTATGATTTTCCTTCTTCATTCTTGGCTATTTCCAGTCTTTGGAACAATGACACTTTAATGATATTTTTGCCCCAAAATATCCGTGTTCTCCTCAGTGTCAGTACCACCTGAACCCTTTCTTTCCTCCACACTTTTCTCGGTTTTATTGTCAATGGTGGCTGGTGTGGGCAGGAGGGTTGTGGTCAGTTTGTTTGGGTTTGCTGCATTTTGTTAACAACGGTTTTATTCAACGCCTCTAGTATAATTTATGAAAATCACATTTTCCCAACGAAAATGTGGAGGAACTTTTTGTCCATATAAGAAAAAGAAGACAATTTGAACAAGGTTAAAAATAAAAAAGGCCTATTTCTTTTAAACTAACTTAAGACCATTGTAGTCCAGGCATGCAACTAGCTCAGGTATAACCCTTTTTAATGCTTCTTCCACAAACACACGCACTTACAAGCAAATCACCTGACATAACCTGGGCATCTACTTATGCCCCAAAGTACTTGAACCACAGTCTAGAGTTTCTCTCCTTCAATTATAAAGGGGATACGGACATAGACTCCATTCAAACAAATCCTTCCTGTGCTAACTTGGACAAATAAGATTTACATTGGCACACACAGAACTTAGGCTTGTAAAATACTCCTAGATGCGAAATCTTAAAAATCTCTGATTTCTTTGAAATAACGTAAAACAATGTAGCAATAGCCATAAGAAAAAAACCCAGCTGACATAAATCTAACGACCAAAATGAATTAGTCTGTTTTTTGGTAGTGACAGTACATATAAAGATCCCAGTTCACTGAATACTCATATAAAAGAAAAAATAAAGGAGGGGTGGGGAAGTGATTGCTTTCGAACAAGGTCTGCTGAAGAACACAGAAATGACAGAAATCTGCAGGGAGATGAACCCCACCTATACCGATACTTTAAGTCAAAGAGGATTCACCCGTCTGCTTCAATGCATTTGGAAAGCATTAGTTAAGTAGATTAAATAGAAACACCTATGAGAGGGGCTGTGCTAATATAGACAAGCTCTCAGGGAGCCAGGAAAGCAGCGGCAATGCGGAGATGCTGTGAGAGAATGAGACACAGTATTTAGAAAGAGTGGGAAAAGGCAATGTAAAAAACCGCAAGTGCTATCAAACACACATCACCTCTACTGACAACACCTCAAAGCTTAAAACCGAAGAAAACGCCGACTACTCTTACACTAACATATTCCTCAAGAGAAAGACTAAAGGGGAAGGAGAAAACACTCAGTGCTGCTTTTATTTTCAAGGCAGTTTCACTAGCGCCTTAATAACTCTATTTCTTAAGGGAATCAGGAAATGCACAAGATCTATTTGCATGTTTGTTTATAACAATATATGAAAACATACATCAAGAAGACATAATACCTGCATTTTCTCAATATACCTTTTCCAGCCTCAAAATGCCAAGTAACTAACAGTTTATCCTTTCAATAGGCAAGATTATTTGTTATAGCAGTGATTTTTACACACTCTGCTGACAATTTTTGAGAGACACTTTCTGTTTCAGAAGCTGGATACCAAGTGCATATTGCGTGCTAAATTTGTAGCAGCTTTAAGTGACATTAAAAAAGTATTCACTTAACTGCCAAACTTTGCATTTTGAGGTCTTAACTGGGGTTATGCCATGTCCCTTATGCGCACTAGACCTAAATTATATAGCACGGGCCCTGAGAAGCCCAGCTAATTCCCCTACCTGCACCTCACTCCTAGTTTGATCTTGTCTTCTCTGCGTTATATATCTTACTCTTCTCACCCTATGGGCCAAAAGAGACTCATTATCCACCTGAAAAGCAAAAAACATGGCACACATCTAAATCTCAAACTGATATTTGCATGTCCTTGTTATTTCAACAGGAGCTATGCAAATTCATTTCAAGGATACAGTTATAGTTTGAGATTTTCCAGGAGCTCCCAGCAGATCTGACATCACATCTCCCCCATTCCATGGAAGTGAACCAGGTTGGCAAAACGAGAGGCACTTTTAAGCCTCTGACCACTTGCGAACTTTTCTTCTAATTTACAGCTGTTGCAAGAAACATACCGTGCACTCAGAACCAAAGCAATAATTCTCACTCTATGCGTTGTCATCGTAAATGACCTCACCGGCCAATTTTCAGTCCAATTACTGTCCGCCTACTGGCTACCAAAACCGTCCTGCTGCTGTGGAGTTGTAGGAATATACCTCAAAACCTTGCAGTGATTTTCACGGAATTTTTTATTTATTTTACTTTTATTGGTGATAAGTGGATAGATCTCAGCTGAAATAAATGGGTTCCCATTCCTCATGAAGCCAACACATTTAATCCAAGAACCAGATACTAAAATCTTCACATTTATCTTTACGTGTGCCTTCCACCTGTCCACGTACTACTTGACAAGCAATTCTTATCTCCTTAGCTGAAAAATACAATACTCCTAACTACTTATGGACTTGCTTTCCCTATAACAAATGCTTTGACTCACTTCCTCAAGAAAGACATCTGTGTTAAGCCCCAATTAGTAAACCAGTCTTTACATTTCTGCTGTGCATCTGAAGAAGAGCCATACCATCATCTGCCTCACAGAGACGTTGTTGAATTGTGACACCTTAAAAAAAAAAAAAAAAAGTATGAAGCACTTCAAAACTCACGGATAAAAGGTATGAAACAGAAAAGCTATGTTTGTCATGATGCAAATTTGGGAAGGGAATTTCTAAAGTTAAACAATCTAAAAGATGTAACTCATGAAACACATGCCAGGACTTACACAAGCTGGGTGACAGGAACATACGAGGGGAGAGAAATGGCAATACAAGGCCAAAGTAGGGGCTCACACCACTGCAAGGGCTTTTCACTTGCTATAGGTCTCTGCTATAGGATCCTGGGCACCCAATGCATCGGCCAAAGCATTACAGTGCCATAAGATGTTCCAGCACTATTGTCCTGTACAGGGGATACACAAGCAACGGCGGAGAAACCTAATGAGGGAATCAGTCTCCCACTGAAATCATGAGACCTGACAGGTCGGATAAAAGCAAAGTCCGAGTGCTCATGCCAAAAGAGACCAGGGGAAACGAAGGTATTTCCTCACTTTGAGCTTCTGGTACGGTTTCCAGGAGGCATGTGAACGCGATAGAGTTGTCACAATGCCTTTCCGGGACAAATGTCCTTTGCATAGCAACATGAAAGAACGAAAAGCATGCAGATTCTTTATGTTCAGGTACAATTAGCATGTAGTACATAGAATTTCAGGCATATGTTTTACACAGAATTATATTGACTATATTGAGTAGCAAAGTGCAAGTAATTCTTAATGGACAACAAGGAGATAGATTGTGGCCTCTGTACCTTAATTCTGACCTTCAACATTACACTGAACACATTTTAAAGGAATTATAGCTACCATCCAGCTGCTGAGTATGAGTTCATGTCTTATGTAAGTTAATTTTTTATACACGACTAACAAATATAGCATCATATAATATTGCCAATAAATTGAATACAGAATTATTATTCCAATTTCTTATTAAAAAGAGGATTGTCAACTTCCTCATCTTAAAAGCATGCCTGAGTAGCTACCTCCGTTCAAAGACCATCCAGACTTAACACTTCTCTGGCCTTGAATCCACCCCATCCCTGCTGAGCTCTTCCACATCTATGAGCACAACAGTCTGCCCCCACTTTGCCAATTCTCCAAACCACCCCGCAGCACTTCCAATTAATTCTCTCCTCCTGCTTCATTTGCACCCCAGTTTCTCAGCACTCATCTCACTGCCCCTGCCCCAGTATGGGATTTCGCTGAACGGTGGCTGGGATGGAAAAGCGCTGGAAAGGAGGTGTGCAGGGGTGAAGAGAGCATGATTGCAGGACAGGTAGCAATTCCTGCTATAGCACATTCTCTGTCTTCACGTTTCTTTGTTTTTCCCCCTTCAAGGAAGGAAAGGGGAGGGAAGTTACTGCTTGAGATAACAGTAGACTGATGCTCATTTATTAGGTTGTAAATACACTTAACAGTATTTTCATATTTTCCAGGAGAATCCTGTAAAACTGGTCTGGAGTTATTTTTTCTCATGCTAATATAGAAGTTCGGGCTGGAGTTTGAAATACGGCACTTGGATGTCAAGAAACCTGGCAAATTCTCCAACTGGCAGGTGTTTGAGAAAATAAAGAAATTATCAAAACAATTCTCAACAGTCCAGCTTGCAAAAGTGTTAAAAATAACCGATATGCATTGTTATTAAATACTATTTAAGGCCAGCTAAGCAACCGAGATAGGTGGATGATGCCAGACATTTTATTTTTGTCAGCTTTCAAAATGCAACTTTTCTTACACATTTTTTATAGCAATCTGCAGGGACCACAGATTCACAGGAGTGAAAGAGATAGTGAGAAGGATTATCCATTCTTAATAGAACACTAACTTGTTCTTAAAACCTCTGGGAGACAGATTTCACAGCCCTCCCAAGACATCTCAACCAGTACTTAGCTACCCTAATGCCTAAACAAAATCTCTCTCACAACAATTAGCACATTATTTCTTGACCTGCTGGCAGAAATGACCCGCAAAGTCGGTCCCTGCTCCTTACCATCAGCCCTGTATGTACCTGAAAATGTGCAAGGTCTTTCCACCATTTTCCTTTCCTCAGAAAAAGTCCAGTTCAGCCATTGTTTCTTCTCTCCACTTCGGCTTTCAGCTAATTCTTTTTTTCCCCATGGTCTTGAGTCCAAAACTTTATTGATTTGCGAATGTCAGTGGTGGACATTAATATTGGTGAGGCCCCACTGGTGCTGAGAGATGCTGAAGACATTACCTTATGACTATTTCATATGACATTCATGCTTAAATATCCCTACAGATATTTTTTCTTTCCCTTCACAAAATAAGTACTTGGTTGATTCACGGTCTAGGAACAATGCCTTGCACCACTTCGCTTCTTTCCTATGGAACTTCTGCCCAGCAAGCAGTTTTCCCATCTTGAAGGTGTGAATTAATTATTTCTACTTCAGAATGGCATCTGTACTTTTTCTTACTGAATTGCAGCTTATTTACTACAGTTTTTTGCTCACAAGTCCAATGTAGGAAGATTGTAATGCTAATCCCTTCCACCAAAGTGTTTGTGGTTCCTCCTAGCCTGACGCTGCTAGTAAAAGTTAATAAAACTGCTCCAAACATTCAAAACCTTCATGAAAATATTGACCAGGAGCGGAACCAAGATCTGCACAAAACTTTGGCCATTGGTTGTTTAGGTGGTAGGACAATCAGCCTTCCTCTGCACACACAGCACTCTATAATTCTGTTCTTGTTATATTTGCATCGTAACACAACATGTAATTAGAAGTGAAAGGCAATGGCTCTTCCCAAATTTATGACTTGATTTGCTGAGAAACAAAACAACATATCCAGTTACCCATGGGTTACAGAAAATGTTCTTCTCACCAGCATGTCTTACAATCCTAACGCTGCGGAATGTTTCTGTTTTTACTACGTGGAATACCCAAATTGACTGAAACCTTAACACCAAGCCAAATTTATGAGGTTAGGTATGTCTCCAAAGCTGTATTTTCAAAAAACTTCACGCTGTTAATAAAGATGCGAGTGATAATGGCGCACAATCCTTACATGTAATGGAAGCAGGTAGCTTCTGTTTTCACTGTTTGGTGACATTAATGCAGTAATACTGAGTAACTGCTGACAATTAGCCAGAAGATGGAGCAGAGGTCTTGTAAGAAAATTACTCCCTGGTGGCAAAATATTGAAAATTCAATTACACTCTGTTTATTACAGGTCTACATTAGGAACTGCATTCATAATAAAGACCTTGATAATATACAAATTAATCGCAGCACAGGGGAGCGCTTTAGTAACTTTTTTACTCCTTGATGTATTCTTCAATATTAAGTTTTTAATATATCCATAGACATATTGAAATGCTTTCTATAAAGCTTTTCAACTAAAATTCCTTAAATACAATGGCATGATATGTGAACGTTGTTCTGAAACACAAGATAATTTCTATTACAGTTTGTTACAATAAAACAATGTATAGATACCAATTTTTGAATACCCTTCAGGTATTCTGCATATCTTAAGATTCGTATTTGTGTTTCTATGAAGTATGCTATCATGCAAACATCTTTAAAGTCATATAGGCTACAACCTTGCATAGTTTTCTGCACATACTCATATTTACATATGTGAATACTTTCCATTTAAGAAAAGCCAGGGACTTGGAGGTATGCATATCCAAATTCTGCAGATATTGCAGATCAGTTGGAAATAAGATTGAATAATCTAGTTCTTAATATTCAAGTTATAGCAATTGCACAAAATGCTCCCAAGAAGAGTGGCTGGATATAAATTCACGTTATGACAATGTGTATTGGATACTGTTGAATAATTTAGTTTCTGAATGATTTAGTCAGCAGTTTGTTTAGCCTTTTAATAGTCTATTGCCTACTTTAAAGAATTCTAGTTACAAGTTCTTCAGCACAAAGGCTTTAACTGATGTATTTCAAATCTAGCTATATGCTTACTGATTTTAATTGTATTTTGCCAGTGAAAGCAGTAAGACCTGGGAATACTTTACTGATTCTGAAGTGGAATAAAAAAGTCCATTGTCTTCATATTTAACTTAATCTTATATGTTACTTGAAAAATGCAAAACTCTAGAAAAAGCACTGAACACAGGCACAGTATTCCACAGGTTAGCTGTCTCTAATTTTGTTTGAGAGAGATTCCTAAGGAATTCTGGTGCTGGAGTTTCGTTACCAAATACTGTAAAACAAAGACATGAAACTCGGTCCTGCCTGACTAGGCTCTATGTTACTGAAACTCTCTTTGGATCCAAATATTCCGAATCTTCCACTTTAAGGAAGAAGCCTTCATGCTTTCTGCTGTCTGTAAAGGGATTCCTTGAATCCGCAAGGTACAGTAACTCTTAGCGGTGCTCGAGCCGCTGACATTCAAGACCAGCCCCAATGACTGGATTAGATGGAACCTGGGTTCTGCAAGAATATGTCCTGCATAGGACACAAGATTGCACTGGAGGTAACTGGTGATAGATAGCTCTGGTATTTGAAACTGTCTGGAACAACCACCCTGCAGCCTTGTCCAGCTAAGCTTGGCAACCAGAAAAAAACCCCCACAGAAATGAGTTTAGGATGATTAAAAAATAAAGGTATCTGGCAACGAACCCAATTCACAATGAAGTAGAAATTACGATTTTGGTATTCTGTGGCAAATTACTCTTTCGCAGGTAGGTCCCTCCCTCACACCGCCCACACAAACCCTTTCAGCAGCAAACAACTCCTAAGTCATCATTTGGCTACTCTGAAAATGCCAGATCACTGCAGAACCCATGGAAAGAGAGAATTTAAATGATAAGATCTTGTGAGACAGATATTGCTTCCTGGCAGAGACGAGATGAATGAATGTCATGTCCTTCTAGCTTTCAAGCGTGTTGTTTTTCAGGACTGGCTCGCTGAAGTCAAGCACAAAAATGAGATGCAGAACAACGCTGTGTGGGGACAGCGTGACAAATTTTAAAACCGGGAAGAAAGACTAGGTAATTTGAGTTCATCCCAACATCACATCCCTTGTATCTGCAAGTCATTCAGTCTGCCTGGTGCATTTGATGCATCGTCGCAACAAGGAAAAGAACAAAGATCCTCCATGTGTTCATGGGATTCAGCCATCAAGTCGGATCTTGCTCCATAAAATCATTCCGATCCGTAAAATCAGTCTGTTCAGGTGGTACCTGGAAGGGCAGTACACAAACTCCAGCCAAGCCTATAGATGTTATGCGTGAAGTCTTGAAAGCAGCGTTACATATGCACGTATGATTTAAGATCTCCAGCTATCCACATACTGCCTTCATAGGACAACAGGGTTTTTTTTTAAATTGCCTGATAGGTGATGGCGCCAACAAAGTCTATAATCTAGAATAGCGTGAGCTGCTATACGACAGCTTTCATGATACCCTAGTTGATGCAGCAGGTTTTACGTGACTCCTGATGATGTCAGCCAACCTGCATATGGATTTGGTCCCTCCTCAGGCGTGCTTCCACAAGTGATAGATACATTGCAATGCTTGGCCGTCTGGAAAATCCTTTTATTCATATGCTACAGGCCAAGCAGTGAAATCGCAAACAGAATACTTCTCGTAGGCTCAGAAGGTGGTCAAACGACTTGCAAGTTAAAAAGCTGTGCACTGGATGAGTTTGAAGAATGAGAGCACCAAAACACCTATGGATTTCTTGGACCTCCTGAAACGTGGACACCTGACAGGCTAAAGCCATCCTGCATTTCAGAATGAGGAAATACTATGAACACAAGCATTTTCTCTTGAATTCTGCTGTGTCATCATCTACGGCTCCTAGACACAGAAAACAAGGCCACTTCTGGGTTTAGTAGACTCTGAGGAGGGACCGGGACGGTACTGCATAGAAAATACAGCGTGGCAGACATCATGTTTAGCATGGTGTCAGAGCACTCGCAGAGCCGAGCAGAAAAAGGCAATACCCTGACCAGACGGGGCTGCCACCTGCACTGTCAGCCCCGGCTTTGCTCTCCATGGTGTCAACTACCAAATTCAGGGCAGAGACTTCCTCACTGTCACGCAGAAAAACTAACCCGGGAGGCAGAGCAAACATGAATGAGCAGCCGTGATAAGCACAGGACCGGCACAGGTAATGGCAGGTTCTCCCGTGCCAGATGCTGCTTTGGCTATCCCAGTCCTACATGGCTGGTAAGATACAAGCCATGTTGGACTTTCTGCCACCGCTGGGATTTGGAGGCATCTCCTTTTCCTTCAAACACTGCAGGAAAGGAGTAAAGCTCCATCCAGTGCCGCTGCATGGTTGAGCATGCTCCTTCCTCATACCCACCTATGATGCCAAAAGTACAAGCATCTGCCTCCGTTTCCAAGGATGAGTGGTTGCCTATACTGTGGCACGTTCATTTTGTGCAAGAATGGAGTCTGGCTTGTCTACATGATGACAAACTGTTCCCATGGTTTTGGTGGGATGGGAGAAGAGTGGAGGAAAGGCCGTTGCTTCATTTAGATCTGATGAGATCAGTACAGATAGTTTCAGAAAGCCAATTTCACCTCTCTCTAAGGCTTTGTGCATCCTACGGGAAAACATCAAGCACACTGAGCTCTCCAAAACAGGGAGACAGAGACACTTGTGCCCATTTTCTAAAAAAAGAAAATTAATCTGTTAGTGAACGGATAGGATTTGAAGCCTCAGGTTGAAGAGCCCTGAACAGGAGATAAGGGAAAACATAAAAATGGTATTAAAGAGGAGTGTGAAAAATGTCAGTACTTGATCTAAGAGTACCGATATAATCAAAAATCAAAAGAATCAATTCAGGAAATTCGTAGCAATTTAGCCAAAGCCTGGACAAGAACACTAGCTCAGCTGTACTCTGCTGTAACGGGAGGTGGCACGTAACCAAAGTAAGGGCAGTAACATCGTCTCTGCTTTTCACTCTTGTACAAGTAGATAAAGAACACATTTCCAGTAACAGCCATTTGACATACACTTTAAGAATATACAAAACTATAGGCATTTACTCAGAATATGCAAAAGCAAGCATCTTAAAGCCGCTTATAATTTGTGCAGTAGTTTTACTGCAATCTCACCTGAAATTACCAGAGATTTTCTAGGTTTTTGCATCCACCTTATTTTTTTAATTGGATAACATTCATTGAGATTATTGCCAGAAGTCCTTCTGAATTTATAAAAGTTATGCCATTTTTAAAGTTACTGCAAATGTATTTTTATTTTTCTATATATACACATACATATATAAAAAAAGACACCCAAACTTTTCAAATTATTTAGTTCAAGAAGGTAAAAAAGCCAGAGTTAGGAAGTTTGATAGAAAATAAGCATTGTGATGCCCATTTACAAGTAGGAAAACAAAATGAGAAAGACGAAGTAACGTGCAAATGCATAGACAGCAAATTAGTGACCAGATCAGGATTTCATTGCAGAAACTCCTGACTTCAAAGCAAATACTTTGAAGGCTTCCCACATGTAAAGTTCAGAAGAAATTGATAAGCGGAACAAAAGTCACTGGGATTGGAGTTTAGCCGAGCTAACAGTTGCGCTTTAGTAATTACAAGCGATCGGGACACTGAGTCTAACCTGAACTCACAGCAGAATACTCAGCACTGATTCAGTACTAAATTTAATGGACATAATGAACCATTATCATCACACCCAGGAGTACAGTACATTTTCTTTGATTATTTCCACAGACTATCCAAAACTCAAGTCCACTTAGCTTGTGAAGTCTGATGAGAGCACAGCCTGAGGTAATACAGACACAAAAACAACTCATAAAAGATTAGGTCAGGCTTGATTTAACAAGGAAAAACAAAGTAGGACCACAATGGAAGAAAAGGTTATGGGTTTTTTGGGGTTGGGTTTTTTTTTGTTGTTGGTAGTGGTGGGTTTTGGTTTTGTTTTTATTTAATTGGTTTTTTGTTTTTTAAGGCAAAACAGGATAATCACACATTTTGCATCAAAACATATTACACCGTCTGGCTTATTTGTAGGTTCTGGGGAGGAGAACCATTGCTCCATGAAAGTTGAACCACAGAGCATAATAAAAAACATTCAGAAAGCATTTCTTTTTTGTATACGACTATGAAATATTTTTTCCGTATCTTTTTGTGTACTGTATGTACTGTATTCAAACTCCACTTTAAAACGTTTTAAATCACAAGGAAAACTGGATTTTGAGATAATCAATAGTACCATGTCACCTAAATGGGCACTTCAAATTCATATTCTGAATTATGGGGTAACCAGAATCAGCAGGGAACCAGGTAATCTAGTTCCCTAAGAGACATTGTCTCTTGTATTTACCAAGCACAGATATCTTCCTCATTGAAAACAAAACAGCAATCGTTGAGTTCAATTAACTCTCCAGCCTCAACAAAAGTGCATTGCAGTAGCTTCTTTTTTTAAAGGAATAATTTATCAGCATTCTCTTTAATGCTTTTTTCATAACATTGAAATACCTCAGAAAAGAGGATGAAAAATTCAATTGTGTAGAGCTGATCAGAGGAACAAAAATCCACTCTGAACAAAGGTAAGCTGATTAACTTTTCCATAAAAATCAATATATTTGATACTGCAAAGAACAAAGAACTTGTAAGAAAACAAGAAAGAAATGAATTTGTATTTTTATTTTAAAGCAAATTGCTAACTAAAACTGTTACAGTTGTTTGAATGTGTTCCCTAAGTCCCAGAAGTGCAAAGATGACTCTCTGGGTAAGGAGAATGTTATTAATGTACGGAAAGTGGACACTTCACATTTTCTAGGGAAGTTTACTTAATAGTTTTATATGGTACGTTCCACTTGAAGAACAGGGAAGAACTCAAACTTATCTTTTCAAAAACGTAGTTGGGCATTTGTAGCAACTAAAACTGAATGTCGAAATGTATGTATGTGTCACAGAGCCACCTAAGCCACACTTGACAAATAACAGCTGGTATCATGGGGACGCCAACGTTATTCTAAGTCTAGGTAATGTTGAAAAATAGATATCTTCCAAGTTATTAAACTTTATGAGCTCCTAATTGCAGGCAGCAAGCAAAAGAAGTATTTTTACCTAGCCGTTTATGAACCCCATTAAAAAGCTGATACATGGCTACACCTAGATTGCAGTGAAACCCGCTTTTTAAAGGCAACGGGTTCTCGTCTGCTTGAGACTTGGCCTTGCTGGAAACAAGAATTGGAACTGCTAGAATAGTAAGAAGAGTAGTTTTCCCCATGAACATGAAAAGGTATTTTTCAGCCTTTTTCAGCCAGTAGTTACAGGGCTCAGCTGGCCAGTACAGCCATCTTCCGGCAACCTAAAAAACACCAGAGGAGTGACACAACTACATAAAACTGCCTTGGCAGCATCAAGATGGCAGAAGGAGGTGGCATTGCAGTCAGCCTTGAAGGTATAAACCTCTGCAGCACTGCGAGTCGCTAAGTATCCTCACTGCCCTGTGAATAAGAAATTTATGAGTGGGACAGAGAGTTAGGTGAACTTCGGGAAAATATTGAGAAAGAGTACTAAAAAACTGAATTTCTAAGTATAACCTCTGGCTGACAGGTCGCCAACAAGCAACACTTAGGTGGAGCAGTCACAAGTCATTCCTTCCACGGTGAGAAGGCAGTCACTTCGACTTTGCTCCCTGTACGACGTCAAACACCGCTGCATGTTTTATGTCACAGGAGCTGTTAGACAGGAATAAAAACAGGCATACGAACTCTCTCCTTGCTTGTTTCTCCCTATAGCCTAATGGCCGGCAGATGCCAAAGCATTCTAATAAATTGCATTTTAGGGTAAGAGAGGAATACTCTTAGACATTGAAGAGATTTTTGTCTCAAAAACAATACTCTTACAAGCTGTCTCCCAGAAAATTACTAGCACTGCATAAATTAAACCAAAGTCTGCTGAGGAACTATCAGATCCTGAAACCTTTGAAATACGTTTTCATGTGTATGAGGCACTGATGTTAAATTTAAACAACCAGCGTAGTTATTTGGCCTCTTAGAGCTTTTATTTTGGAACCAAAAAGCTTGTGGCTATAGGTTCTCCCCACTCCACAGTATTCCCTGCTGTATTTTGACAGAACAAACCTCAATTTTCAGTTAAATACAGAAAGGAAATGAGAAGGGGGGGAACAGTTAAAACTGCAAAAATGTGAACAAATTTGTCCATCCATCTATTTCTTCTCTGCAACATCTACACACCACAGGACAGGGATGATTTAAGCAAAAGCACTGGCGGAACAATTCTAGGGCCAGGATTTCTGGTAAGATCCCCCATCATTTTGCAGCTGCGGACAGAATCAATGAAAGACAGCTGAGGCAAAACACAGCTAACAGAACGAGCAAATCTGAGTCTGGGAACATCGCACTTCTACACTCAACCTACTTCTATATCAAGTCTTGCTGTGGATTTAAGTCAACGTTCTCTATATTAATTTGATTTTTCTGAGAAAGATTTTTCAATAGCACTTATATGATTTAGGAGCACAAGCCCTATTACAGCTCATGAGGATGTGAGCTCAAAATCTCCAGGGTGCTTTTCAAAAATCTCACTCTACCTGTAAAATGGAAAAACAATCATTACTTTCTGCCTTCTATCTACACCGATATAAGGACTAAAAGGAATAACCAGTACTGTCCCTGCATGAACTCCTCACTTTTCCAAGGCTCGGGAGGCTAATAGAACCTTATCATGACTTCAGGTCAAAAGATTGAGTCTAATGGACCAATGGAAGGAATTAATTTCAGAGCTCAGGACCTTTAATTGAGAGCAGATGGTGCCTAGTCCCTATAAATTTAAAGTCTGGGGCCTGTTAACAAAAGCATCTAATCTCATCTCAATTGCCATAAGCAGCCAGGACCCAGCAATATTGAGTTTACAAAACAATATAACAATCTCCTAGAACTCCACTGAAAGCAAACAAGCAGCAAAGACAGTTAATGAAAAAGACGTCATATGTTCTCTGCAGCTAAACTAGTTAAGGGAACGAGCAGCAGAATTCCCCACTGAGTGCAGCTTTTAAGCAATTTTAAATAAATCTCCTTACAGAACATACAGCAATCACGCAACGAAGAACTTAGCAGCGTGAACAATTCTGGTTAACTCTACACGGAAGGAGACTGGATACTATCCATTTAACCAAACAGTGACGATAGAGGCCATTCCTTTCAAAGTCATTTTGACCTAGATATCTTGCTAACTTTGAATATTCAAAAGAACTTCAAAGATTATAAACTGCCTTGATACATTCAATAACCATCTCCAACAGCAGGCAGAAAAGACAACTCTGAAACCTTCTCCAAGAACTATCTTTTGCCAAAAAGGATCTTAGACTTCTCATTTCTGCTGTTTTTCTACAAACTGCACAAGTGACCAATGCAGTTTGGTTCAGTGAAACCCACTACGAAAAGAAATCCCAGTTCTGTACAGAGACAAAGCAACCCGAATGCTTTAGACAGTCTGCCACAGGTGCAGACTGAGACTCCACAGCATTAGCCATCAGCAATTATAAGACATTTTATTGGTAACTATAAAGCAGTTTATAGAAGTATTACATTTATAAAAACCCAGTGATTTGGGGGGGGGAAATAAAAATTAATCTCAGTCTCTTTCTCCAGCACACAGTAGGTCAGTGGCAGAGCGCGTACCACCAGAATAACTTTCCTTTACTCGTGCTCATGACTGCACATGGATTCGCTATGGAAATGGTTTAAAGTTTCTAGGTCATTTGAAGGTGAAGAAGCCAGTCTTCAACTTTGTATGTTTAATCTGCAAGAAAACCGCATGTATAAGCTGTGAAAATAAAACTGTTTAAGACAAGGTCTTGCAAGGATAGCCATATATATGCATACATAGCCATGTACGCACATTTATGCATCTATTTTGCCACAAAGGACAAAAAGCAATCATAATGTAGTCAACCAGAGTAATCAGCCTGTTGTCAGTCTTTACTCTGTTGTGACAAGCCGGAACAAGGGTTTCCCAGATCAGTTGCTTCTTTTTCTGCTGTGAATACCGCACCAGAGGTGGAAACGCGCACGTTTTGTCCCAGAGGTACCCGGTCAGCAGCCGCAGTACCCCAGGGAGGGATTCCCCAGCAGCAGCACAGACCTGGCACGGCAGCTGCACGGAACCTTCGAACTCCAAGAAAACTGTTATCTGTTATGGACGCTCTCATAGAAGGTATGAGAGATACGCCTATTAACCATTTGCATATTCATACCTTAATCCATAATTAATCTACATTGTTTCGCCTCGTCTTTCCTAACTTGATGCCGTGAGTTCACAATTGTGAAATTTAATAAAAAAACAAACAAACAAACAAAAAAAAACCCACCAAAAAACCACAAAGTAAGACATTGATGAGTATTTTGCAAATTCCCATGTACTATATAAAAACCTGGATTAACCCACAATGATTGCAGCAGGTGTCAAAGACCCTTCCACCAAAAGTTTTCTGATGTGGCCTGAAAAAAAAAATAAATTATTCTCCTTGGTTCCAGTGTGCCAAAACCACACTTCTCCTCCTCTGCAACATACAATGGAAAACAACAGATAACTAACACAAACCCTATATAATTTGTGCAGAAAATGGTATACTGAATGAGGGGGGGGTGGAATAAAAATCAAACCCACAGCTTCTTAACAAGCATTTCTTTTCCTGAGATTTGAGACCTCATCTTCTTCCCATCTTATGTCACAAAAAAAAAAAGCTGAAATTTTGCCAACAGATCAGGCAGCACATTATATAGACCAAAAAAATTCTGATCAGTTCAACCCATGCATTGTTTTAATAATTGTAAAAGGAATTATTTTTCAATTTTGACTTGAAACTTAATTTCAAACTGAATTTTCATCTATATCAAAGAAATACAGCTTTTTATACAGAAAACATCAAAATAAGTCTTTACATGGGTTTACTAAGAGTTAGTTTTAAAGAAATGTCTGTTCTAAAAGCCTTTGCGGCTTTTTGTAAAAAAACCCATCATCTTGACAAATTTTTTGCAGCTGTTATTTGACCAGCATACAAAGGCTGTCACCTGTAATTATTACTGATATGCTGACAATAGCACAGCCTGTACTTACTTTCAAATTGAAATCATTAGTGCTGAGGGACACGGTTTAGTGGTGGGTTTGGCAGTGTTAGGTTGGTGGTTGGACTCGATGATCTTAAAGGTCCCTTCCAACCAAGGCGATTCTATGATTCTGTTTCTATGATTCTATGATTATTAGATTATTTCTCAATATGACATATTCCATTATACAAGTAAATGCAATGAAAATCTTAATGCAAATCAAAATTAGATGAAGCTTAATAAACACCTTTAACACAACTGAATATGAATAAGCCTACTCTTTATATAAAACTATTATATTATATAAATATATTATATTTAGACTTTACCTCTACCATTAATTAGGTTTTCTCTAATGAATATATAAATGTATGTGTATATATGTGTATGTGTATGTGTATATGTACACTGCTCCCCTCCCCGTAGCCACATAACTATCCAGGAAATGAAGGAAGTGGTGACTGAGAAACTTACTTCCAAATGACAACAAACCAAATACTCTCACAGCTCTGGCATATTTTTTTCCCTCCTTTTTATTCCAGTGATAATTACATCAATAAACCTGATTCAGCAAATCTGTTGCTCTCTAATTCATTAATTAAAACAATTTACTGCTACCACTGTGATTTTTCAAGGACATCAAAACCACATTCCAAATCAAAACAGCAGAGATCATCAGTTTATAGATGTGCAAAGCGTGCTTTGCTTTCATGGCAACCTCACAATTAAAACATAACTTAAATGAAAAAGAGCTGTTTTCTTTAAGATTTCCTTGTGCAAGCATGTCCAGAAGAACACATTTTGTTTACAGGGACTGAACAGCAATATTTTTATATAAAACTTAAAATAAGGGGGGGGGGGGAATAATCTATGAAAAGTTAACCATTTCTAATTAGAAGAAAAACCAAGATATAAGTATTAATATTATAGTAAGTTGCAGAGCAACATTTTTATAGCCTTCATTTTCTCAACACACTTCCTGCTCATTATTTTTTGGCTTGAATAACACAATTAACCCACAGAAAACAAAACCAGAAAGGAAGTGAAGAATTTCTTTTGCCCATTCTCTCCCACAAATCAGGACCGACAGGAGCTACACCAACATTTTAGAGTTGTTGTGGAAAGTATGTCAGACGATTAACCATTCGCATGGTCCCCAGCAATCTCTTTTTCAACTGAGTTATCCTTGGAATGCCATTGTCTGAGCTAACTTCTGCTTTTTGCTATCTGGATCATTTGCTTCTGGTCCTATTTGCCATACGTGGCCTTTCTAACAGCAGCAACATCTGGACAGAACATGCTAGGCACAACAGTCTGAATCATCCCCATCTCTTTTACTGTCATGTGTTTGTCCTGGTTTGAGGACTTCTCATCATTCTTGTTAACCTTTCTCTAGGCCTCCAGTTGGCTGGTATTTTCCTCAAAATGTAGCCCCAAAACCAGTCACAGACACACTATTTCTGTCTTAGCCCTGCTGAGTGCAGTAGCAGGATTATTTCAGCTGCCCTGTATACAAAAGATGCTCTATAAGGTTGTGGAAGAAACCCTCACAAACCACAGAAAACACCACTGACAAACAACCACTATGACCTTCAGCTAATGGCTACCCAGGAAGAACATAGAAATGTTCCCTGGACATGCAGGACGGTGGATAGGGAAGCCAAAGCTCAACCACAGATGTGAAGCCCTACCACTGCGGAGGAAGGGCGGGAGCTGTTAGGCACCACTTACACCAGCTGGGCACACACAAGTCCAGGGGACCAGACAGGAGGCATCCATGGGTGCTGGCCAATGTCACTGAAAGGCCACTCTGTGATTCCTTGAAAGGTCATGGCAATGGAGGAAGGTTCCCGATGACTTTTTAGAAGATAAAGGTCAAGCAAGGAGTATATGGGGAAGTAGAGGCAGTCAGCCTCACCCCAGTTTCCCAGGGAAAATTATGGAACAAATTCTGCTGGAGTTATCCTTCATATGCCTGGATAGGGCTCCAGGAAAAGAAAGTGAATGAGAACAGCTAACATGTATTTACCAAAGGCAAATGATACACAAACAACCTCATTGCTTTCTATGAGCAGATAATTATCTCGGCAGACAAAGGGAGAGCAGCAGATGATGTTTTCCTTGACTTTAGCAAGGCTTCCAACATGGTCTCCCATAGTATCCTGGTAGCCATGCTGGAGAGAGATGGACCAGATGGGTGAGCTACAAAGCGCAGTTTGTGGAAAACTGGTTGTATGAAGAGGCTGAAAGAACAGCATTTTGTAGTGCAAAGACCAACCGTTGGCCAATATTAATGGCATTCCTCAGGGGCTAATATTGGGGCTGATGCTGTTTTATGTCTGTACTACATTTAACGTATTGAGAATGAATAGGATGGAACATGCCCTCAGCAAGTTTGTGGATGACACCAAGCTGGAGACAGTGATCAATACACTGCAGGGCAGGATTGCCTTTCAGAGGGATCTCAACAGGCTGTAAGAATTGGCTGAAAAAAACCCTCATAAATTCCAAAGGCAGAATAACCTCATCTAACAGTACTAGCTGGGACCCCACTGTAAAGCAGCTTTGTAGTAAAGGATGTGAGGAATCAATGTGGACAACAAGTTCAGCAATGTGCCCTCTCAACAATAAGGCCTAATCACACACTGGGTTGCATTCAGAGGAACAGAGCCAGCATACCCTGGGAAGTGATTAGTCCCTTTTATTTGGCATTTGAAGACCATATCTAGAGCACAATATTCAGTTTGGGGCTTGCCAGTTCTCATACAACGCTGACAAACTGGAGTGAATTCAGTGGAGACTGACCACGATGATTGGAATGCTGAAGCATACAACTCGAGGAGAAGCTGAGTGAACCTAGAAAAGGCAAAAGGTGGAAATGTAACTTCGGTCTTCCCCTACCCAAGGCAGTGGTCACAATTACACCAAAGGAAACTCTGATAAGATATGAACGAGAAAAAAATAAATTCACAATGAAGTTGGTTAAGCACCAGAAGAGTTGCCCAGAGATGATGTGGAATCTCTCTTCGTGTAAAGTTTCAAAACTCAGCTGAACAAGGCCTTGAGCAAACTCATTTAAATTAATGTTAGTCCAGTTCTAAGCAGATGGCTGAACCACATGACCTCAAAAGGTCCCTTCTAAGCTGAATTATTCTATGATTTTCTAAAGGACTCTGATTCAGCCACTCGTCTTGCTCACATCTGGGAAATTTGATTATTCTCACTTAAATGTAGGTCTTTGCACTTGTATTTACTGAACTGCATTTTTTCCATGTGGAATTATTTCTCCAGTTTTTATCCTGTCCTACAAAGCGTATGTGACTCTTTCCAGGTTACAATGTTCTACTTGCACTATCCAAGTCATTAAGAAAATCTTGACACACTATTTGATTCAACTTGCCAGTTCATGAAATATTGATAATCATTCTTTATGGATTTTTCCAATAAGTTGCACATTTATCTCGCAATAATGAACCACGACCCTGTGTCTCTCTTTATGAGTGTGTCAGAAGCCTTACTAATATCAAAATACCTATTACTGTTAGCATCTGCTCCTTCTTCCTTATCAAGGAGTGGCTATCACTGTCACAGAAGGAAATCATTATAGCTTAACAAGACTCATTTAGTACAAACACATGCTTATTGTTTAAAAACATAAACTTCTTGCATTGTTTTTTTCCTAGGATGTTTCCTGTCTAACTGATTAGGCAGATTCCTCCTCCTTCTCTTTGTCCCTTCTGAAGTTGTCCTGTTTGTTTGTTTTTGCCTTCCAGAACCATATCCATTACCAATGATTTCTCAGACATGAGTCATAAAAAGCCCAGAGGCTGTAGACACTCTATACATGCAGGACAAATTTTATTTACCTAAGTAACCTCGAATCCTTTATTTAATAGCACAAATGTTAGCTCTGTGCTCAGTTACTCGGGTAGCAAACACTGAAACAAAAACAACCAGAAGAAAACATATCAGCAATATATTACCAGTCTTCCTTCACTGTTAATTAATGAATCAACTCCCTCTTTTCCCTTTTCTTAGCATTCATGTTTCTGTACAACTGTTCACCTTTTTGCTGATTATGTCTCAATTTTCTTTGTATGCCCGGACCTCCCCCGTTGCATCTTAGTAAGCGCCTCCACAGAAATTTGACCTTCTTTCCATTTCCTGCATGGCTCTTTCTTGAAATTCAGATCTCTGGAGAAATCCTCAGCTATGACCAGTTGGTCTCTAAACACCTCTTTCACCACTCCTTAACATTAGAACCTTAACAGCCAAGAGTGAATTCTCTGAAATTTTCTTCTTAGATTTGTTCTTCCTTGCAGACCCCAATTCTAATTTTATTGCTGTCAACTGTTAAGCCTACAGCTCCTGTGCATCAGAAAATTTGGTTAAGTGTTTCCAAAGAGCCTCATCCTCTGGCCTGATGTTCTGTACCAGAATCCCATCATTAAAGCGTCATTAAGATCGCCCTTTGGAATCTCATGCCTTTCCTCAACCGCAAGTTCAGCGACACTCAAACCTCTGAAATCCAGGAGATCCCAAAAAGTTACTGGAAAAAGGTCAGCCCATCTGTTCCCTCTTTGGCTACCAGTAGCCAAAGGAATTCTCAGCATGATTTTCAATTGCATTAACAGTGAACGCCAAGAAGATTTATTGAAATACAACCACAGAACTACAATCATAATATAACAGAATCTGAAAATTGACCTAACTGCAGAAAACTTGTGATAATATTGCAGAAAACCAAGGAGGACTACTTTTGTGTATGGGTTTCTGTTCCATGTGTCTGTAACCAAAGAAAAATTTGTATCCCTGTTCAGATATTAAATATTATTTCAGAGCTGACTTCTGTCAACAATAAAACAGACTGATTTCCTGGTCATGAAATTTCTTAGCAGCAAAGCAGGATTTAAGAGATATTGGCATGCTTAATGAGGGATAGATAATTGCTAGATGGAATACTGTGGGAAAGAGTGAAGAAGCTGTAAATGGTGGTATGGCAGTAAAGATGAATATTAATTCATCAACTATGTGGCTGGTTTTGATCAGTAGGCTCAGCATTCGGCTAGCAGGTACCAAGCAGCTCCTATTCAGTAAAGTTCGTCTAAGTTTTGCCTTAGCATAAAGAAGGATGTTAAACAGGTGAAGATGTGTAACACGACTTCCTGAATGATGTGCATTATTTAAGAATGCAGAGTCCAAGTATATGTTACAGATGTACTGGGTTAGAGAGAACAGATTTAAAATGTCTTGACAAGTATCTTACCAATGTATTTCTTGGTTTTCAGAGATCTGAATGCCAGTAAATTCACCATTCTGGAAGGACAAGAGAGCATTAGGTTCACAAGAATGCTATCTTCAGGAACTGTCTGAAGTTGGAGAGGAAGCCAGCAGGTGCCCACACAGCTGATAAACCGGTATTTTCTCTTTACAGAAATCCTAAGCAATGAACATTCTAGCAGCAATATCTGCTCTTCTGTACCTGTGAAAAACGGGTCTAAGTTTAAAATCATTTATCTAACCAATTCAGGACAACTGCCTGAGGCCATGATCTCATTCTCCTCTCTCCCTTTCTTCTTTTCATTTCGCTACAACCTGACCTCCTCTGGTCTTCTAACAAACCCCCATCAGTGCAAAACCTTCACTAAATAAGAAGATAAACCCCCACGTTCTCGTCCCAACAGAACTATTTTCTGTACACCCAACTAGTCTTTGTGGCTGTGGGCAGAGTCAACCATGTGGCACACATCTATCCGGAGCGGCCAACGCTTTTTCAGAAGCACTGCCAATACTGCTTCCAAAGGGACAGAAGGTGACATGGACTTGCTTAAGCTTTAAATGAGTGACTTTCCAGTGACAATCATCGCCGCAGCCCGAGTTTCAGGCCAGCAGAAAAAGTGCATACAAGACTGGTTATATAAGTTTACGATAAATAAATAAAAACTCCCTAAGGAGCTGGACTTGAGGAACAGCTTGCTCAATTAACTTTCATGTTTTGCTTATTAGCTTTCTGATCTCTCATGAAGTCAGGGATTGCAGTTTAATGGATTTTATAATAATTTAAATAAAGAAGTGGATTCTAAGATACCTTAAAAATATATTAACCCTTTAAGCAAAAGGACCATTTGAAGCCTAACTACAACTTCTAGCTCATGCTCTGCTGGAATATTTATCAAGTTTAAAAGACAAGCTTTAGTAATCTTAGAACAGGTTAACAACATAAAGTCACTGGCAAGTGTGTAAATATGGGCTGATTGTATTTCAAAGCCACAGCTCCTAGAACAATTATTAACATGAATTTCTTGATGAAGCATTTATGAAATAACTTGCAGTGGGAATGGAGAAGAAAGCCTGAAGAAGCACACGCGTGCTCGGTGTGCTCCAATTGATATATCATACCGTACGTGACACTGGTCGGTTGCCCAGATTAACAGATGCAGGTCCTCCTTCAGGGAGGCTGACATGACAAATCTCTCGGAATATGATGCCAAGAGTCATATATGGAACTTGAATGAGCTCAAAGAAAAATATTTCTCTCCAGAATGATTTACTGAGCAGTAACCTAAAACTTTGATGTGACAATACATCTACAAACCCCACGTTTGATAGACAGTTTTGATGTTTTCTAAAAAAAAAATAAAAAGGAAAAAATCTGCTGGCATTCATGGTGTGTTATCAGTATACTTAAAATTTTTGCAACTTAATCATGTGCAATGTTATTTGTTTAAAGAAACTTCTGATCCTGCCAATATTATTCACAAATTTAGGTTGCTTTTGTAGGATCTTAGAAACATAATGTTGAGACCTCGACAAATGAAACTTACTATCTTCAACAATTTCCACTTATTCATTTATTGTAATTATGCAATAGAACGTAGAGTTTTGCCTTCGTGAAGGATATGCAATCCACAACTATTTCAGAAGACCAAATACACACAACGGTTACAAGGAAGGGAAGGAAAGGAAATCGTGTTTTGATGCCAAGCTTCTCTTCCTGCCTAAGTGGCGAGAAAGAAAATGCCATTCAACAAATGGTTAATCCTGAGTTCATAAACCTGCAGGGTAAGTCACAGTTCTCATCATCGTGAATCATCCCATTAACTCCAATAAGGTCTGCTCAGGGGAATGGACTATTTAAACAGTGAATAGTTTTACTGGGTGAACAGTGGGATTGCTCAAGAACTGAGGCCTTTACATGAGGAAGTACAACCTGGTGTTGTGTTTTGTTCATCACAACCTGTTGCTCATCATCTACCTTAGGGGTAAACATGCTGCATGGAAATGCATTTACCTGTAAAGCAGTTCCATCAAAATTCAGTCAGGAAGCTTTCACACACAGCAAAGGGGGACGCAGCACAGACGACTCGTCGTAACTCCGACACTGGTTTCAAAGCCTTATCAAATTTGTCAGATTTCAACAGTATACTGGCACAGCTATTAACTTCAGGCCATAAATTAACAAAACTTGCACCTGCAGTTTGGTCCTTTGATTAGAGCACCTGTGCCTGCCAGGATGATGCAGCTTCCCTGGCTTTAAATTATATTTTCTATTCTACTGTGAGCATTTAACATACCGAGTTCCAGCTACGTGTATAAAATCATTTCTCAGCCAAATCTTCCATGTTCAGTGGAAACAAAAATTCAGAGCAAAATACCAAAGAAGATTAAGCTTTTCACCACTTCTGTAACATCTCCACTGAAATGGTGACCCATGACATGGTCCGAGTTATACACGTTTCATAACCCTGGGGGACTCTCAAGCCATCGAAATTTCATTAGCCTCACAGCAGTCCCAGTACCTTCTTAAGCTGGACTGCTGGCCTCCCTATCAATAAATAAATCAACTGTAATCCTTTTGAGTGACTAAACTCTTCTTTGAAGTTGTATCAAACATCAGATGTTCCTTGCATAATTTTAACCAGAGCAGAATAATGTCTTTTCCAACATATTCACAGTCGTCTTAAACATGAGAAAATAAAACAAAACTCTAACCTCACGGAGGAAGTTTTGGCATATTGTAATAAGGCATTTTGCTTTTTTAAAAATTATGAATATAAAGTTTATAAAAAAGTATACGAAACCTATTGTACTTCTGAAGCAGTCACCTTTTTGGTAAAGATATGACTCTCTAAGGAAATTGTGTGTGTGTGCGCATGTATATATATATATACACACACACATATATGTATTTTCAAGTTCATTAACCTAGGGTTTTACAAAAGACTCAAGAGAATCTGTTTCAGCATAGACCTTTCAAAAGGAAAATCACAGGACTGTTTAACAATTTATTCTACGTTGCTTTGCAGCTGAAGTATCAAGAGTCATCCAACTACCAAAAGGAGGTAGGCAAATACTCCCATCCTCCTTTTTCAAAACAAGTTTTCCAAGCATGAGACGAGACACCTGCGAACACCGAGAGTGGTTTCCTCAGGTACCACGCAGCATTAAGTCCAACACAAAAAGGAGGATCCCATCTGTCTTGCACAGGCATCTTCAGTTAGAACCAGCCACCAGGTGAAAGACAAGTATGAATAATACCTAAATATGGCTTTGGTTTTGTCTTCTCAAACTGAAGTTAAAATAATAAATAAGTAGGACTAAACATTATTGCTTGCAGTTTAAAATAAAAGCGCCTTTTTAAAAAAAAAAAAAAAAAAAAAGATTACCGTACATACACACCTACATTGCTGTTTCCCACAATGTGTTACAACTATTGCCAGAGGACAGAAATAAAATTGCTCTGACTTTTGTACAGCTGAGCAGACAGGTTTAACAAATTAATAAAATGACATGTAGACATGCAGGCAATAGCCATCACTAATTTTCATTTTTACTCATTTTTCTTTATTCCTCTTTTGAATTTGTCATATAGAAAGTCATGAAGTTAATAGAACAATCATTTTAATTCTAGTAAAGCTGAAAATCTTCTGCAAATAAAAAGAAGTTAAAGATAAAATGTTTTCTAAGATTTGTGCATTTAGCATTTAACACCACATTAGGTTCTGTTCATAACCTCGAATGGAGGTAAAAAAATTTTGAAGAGCTTTAAAAATGAACCATTCAATTGTATTAACCTCTTTTCATTTAAACGCTAAGCCTTAATACACAATGGTCATACCCCACATCCTACAAAGCTGCTGTTTAGATTTTTTTTTTGCAGATTTTAATTGCACAGTAATCCAGTCCCCCGGGCACATCAAAGGCCACATGTCCCTCTTCACCGCAATTCCAATTGCTCTCATCGACTAGGAAGTTTAAAGCACAATCAAATTCATTTTCCCATCACATGAGCCCTGTTAATAAGCCATTCTTTGCGTTCATTCATCCATTCTAAGATTCTGCAACTTCTCCAAGATGTCTCGAAGAAGAGTTTACAATGAAACCTTTGATTGCAGGCTGGCCTTGGGGATCAACTTTATCACCGCTTACTTAGCTGTTCCCCAAAGGGTAACAGGTGACATGGCCTGAGATAAAACAGAGCTAATCTTTTTCGTGATTAAACTCTTTCAAAATTACAGCTAAAACATCATGCCCGAACTTGCATTAGTTAGGACTGATACTGAATATTGACTTTTCTGGGAAGAGGAGAAAAAAAGAAAAAGGTAAATAATTCAAGGCCATTCCTTTAATGATTTAAAATTATCGAGTGTCAACCAAAACAGCAAATAAAACATTGATTTATATACGGGCATATGCGTAAGAACTTACCATTTTCACTGTCGGACTTGTTTTCGTGTTCGGTATCAGTCAGAGTGAGGGCTGAGTTGGAACGGCTCGACAGACAGGAACTGCGCCCTGATTTGACCCCCCTGCCCCAAAGTCTCATGGCATGCTCTGGAGACATCACTCCTTCATTTTCAGTATCAGCATCTGACCCTGCACTGATAGAGTAACCTCTGTGGGGGAGCCCCATTTCCGCACAAAATGCCAGTCCTCGACGAGTTGCTGGTTCACAAACTCCTAACTGCCTTAGGGTAAAATTCTGTCCTGATTAGGGGAAAAAAAGATAACAAAAGGTGAGAATTTTATTTTTTATTTTTTTATTTTTTTTAAAAAAAGAACCTAGAAGTAAAATCTCTTCATGTGTATAAATGTCTCAGGTATCACACAAGGTGTTTTGTCAAAACTCCGCATGTATTACAATCAAGTGGATTCTTTTGTCTCCAGCTCTCTGTGGTGCCCCGTTTCATTCGTACTACACCTTAGCACTGTGTTGTCAACTGCTTAAAGACATCAAAAGTGCTCCTGGGTAGGAAAGAAACAGAACAGAACCTGCAAACTAGGAAAAGCCAATTCAGCACATGAAAGGATTAAAAATAAATGAAGAATTTTTTTATTTTTTTTTTCTCTCCAAAACAGGAAAGCGGTAACGAGGTATTTGTCAGGATTATCTTCTTTTTTTCCCGTCCTGGTTAGAGGCCAAAGCAACAGGCTATTTTCCCTGTACAGATGTCACCTAATGTGGCAATGGAAAAACTAAATGGGAACCAAACTCACTTGGTTTTTGTTGGATTTCTCTGCCCTACTCTAATACAGAAATATAAACAAACAGGAACACGGCCACCCGTTACCTGCAAGGACTACTCTCAAGTTCTTATTTTTTGTGACTCCGTATTCTAAGAAACACGTTAGACTTTTACTGCTGAAGCAGAGTCTGTGCATTGTAAACAGACTTTTAGCCTCTGTTTTGGGGCAGAGCAAGAGACATACGTGAATCCCAAATGATTGTATTAATAAATCAGGTGCAATAAACTTGTGACACTTCAATAACTTAAAAGTGTCTAAATTATGCGACACTCAAAAATGACTGCCTTTTTAATGGCTGTCTTCATCCTACATTTATGTCCATAGATTTAAGACATTTTATGATATATAGACACTTGGCAAGCTCATTTGCATGCCTGTACCCGTAACACTTTTCCACCATAGCCCACAGTTATTTCACAGCTCTGGGAACAAATTAGAACACACATTCAATTTTTGAATCTGACAGGCATCCTAATTTCTCCAAAATTAGCCATTTAACATAAAAATATGTAAGATAATTAAAGCTTATAATACAACAAGAACAGAATCCTATCAATCAGAAAGTAATGGAATTGCAGAAGTGTGAACACAGAAGTGTAAATAATTCCTGAAATACTAAGAGTTAATGCCCTGGCCACTGACCTGTTTTAAGTGAGCCAGTTAATTATTTTATTGCTGTGGTCATATAAAGTTGTCACTATAAGTGTCTTTGCAGTCAGAACCATAAATGAATTCTGACAATAACTTCCATAAATAATGAAAATCAGTTACTACAATTAGGTACAAATCCAACTGTATTTATTATGCAGCTGTGAATAAATATTTGCACGAAAATACAGCCAGGGAGGTAAATATAAAAGGAGTAAGCATTTCCATGACTACGTCTGAACAGTGTGAAAGGTATAAGAACAGAGGATTACCATACTGATAGTATTGTGTCAATTTTTAAAGCTGTCATGCCATGTGAATTTTCAGGTTTTGTGAGAGTTTAAACTAATCGGAGAAGCAAACAGGCCAAACAAACCGCCCAGTGGTAACAGGATGAGAGCTGAAAGTAGTGAAGTGTCTAAAACGCTTATTATTTTGCATTTTGGTAACTATATGCTAAGGGTGAAAGTCTAGAGCACTGGTTTTATGTGTTTGGTATGTTAATACGTGAATCTACAGTTGCCTAACGTTGGAACCAATTATAGGAGAAGCCCATGTGCACGTGTGTAGGTACACAGGTGTACCTACACACACGCGCGGAGCAGCTAAGGTGTGTACACAGTTGCACACACAGCATCTTACGGGTTCTAAGAACAGGGTTTTGGGAAGCAAGATGGAAAGGAACGAGGTATTTTTGACCGAAGACAAGGTTACTTGAGTCAGTAACAAAACTGCCGTTGACTTCAACGCTACAAGGTGTTATGCCTCTGGTCCCCATAACCTCACGGTGCGGAGATCTGGAGGCGAGGAAGGATGCGGACAGACCGACAGACCCAGGTGCTGCCTCTTGAGCCCCAATTAGACCAGCTGCAGGGGGCGAGCATCGCAACCTGCGGCTCCTCGGCCAGCCTGCACCCCACAGCCCCGTGCTCCCCGCACTGCGAAAAGGACCTCTTTGCACTCGGAGAATCACTCGGGAAGACATCTGTGCAGACACACCAATTTGAAGAGACTACTCCCCCACCCCCCCCTTTTTTTTTTCTTTTTACTCTTAAGCAAACTATTATTTTTAAGAGAAATTACTTCAGGCATTAAATAACAACATCCTCCACGATCACTTTCTAGGAGACCCGGTCTCAGGCACATTGTACCACCTACCACCTATTAATGGATTTTATTTTTCACTTTAAGTTTACAACAGCCTACCTCCACGTAAAATATTTTCTTCTTTTTTCACTTATGAATGGTAAGAAAACCAAAATGGCATGTCACAGGTTTGTATCTTGGTCTCTCATCGCATTCAATATATTAGAGCTTTTCACTACACTGAGAAGTTTTACAGCATAGCCCAGAAATGCTGTAACCACTTTAGAAACATCAGGCTAAATCATCTTCCGAATTAAAGCTTTCCTAAGAGCTTTACTAAGAGGATTGTACTCCGTGTAAGTTGCCTACACAAATGAAAAAAGAAAAAACCAACAAAACAAAACCCGCAAAACCCAACCCAAAAGTTGACATGGAAAAATATGTATTTGTGTAGGAGTTCATATCCCAAAGGAAATCATAGAATCATAGAATCATTTAGGTTGGAAAAGACCTTTAAGATCATCCAGTCCAACCACTGACCCTACTCTGCCAGGTCTGCCACTAACCCATGTCTCTAAGCACCACATCTACACGACTTTTAAACACATCTAGGGATGGTGACTCCACCACCTCCCTGGGCAGCCTCTTCCAATGTTTAATAACATATATACGTCATACAAAAATTTTACATCATCTTAAGATTCCTGAACAATGAAAACTGGAAGTTTTCCAGGATCCAGGGGAAGCTGAACACCGGCTGGGATGCAGACCTAGTGGGCAACAGAATAGTTGGGGGCTTTTACCTGATAATGAACAATACTACGAAATAAAAACAAAAATTGAAAAGAAGGTTGTAGGAGCTCAGTGGGAAAAAAAAAAAAAAAAAAAAAAGAGTACGAAGAGAGGATGTTCTCCTTCTTGTGTTCTTAGAGTTTCTAATTAACCTTTCCAGAGTGACTTCAATGTGAGGGATTTAATCATCGGTTTCTTACACTATACACACATTTGCAATTTCTCCCACTGACAATAAGTGCCTCAACAGTTCATAAAGACTTAAAAACAACTTGGCGATTGTAATGAACTAATTCCTGGGAAGAAAATGTAGATAGAGAACAAACAGATAGGCATAATGCTTTGCGGGTTTTTTTCCTTTCCTTTAAAAAAAGTATGAAGTGTAAAATAGAAAAAAAAAAGAGTGACAATGTTCCAAGGACACTTATTCTGTAGACACATTTGGGGGTTTTGGACTATTTGGGATGATGTATCATGAAGTTAGGTTTTAAAAACTGACAATAATGCTGTTTACTACCACTCTACCATTAGATACTGCACTTCTCTTGGCTAAGAATATCAATTTATGGGTAGCGTAAGGACTGCTGACACCCTCCATTTGTGCAGACAAGAACAAAATTAATGTAATAACTCTAAAATAACTTTCAGGAGCTTGTGCAGCAATCACTGTTAAAAACACAGCATCTGCCAACAGTAACCATACACATCTATCTGTTATGTTGCAACCACTTTCTGTGTAAGAAATGATCCACAAACAATTGGTGTACTTCCTTAACTACTTTAGTTAAATACATAAAAAAGTATACCAACATAATTTTAATATCAATATGTTTTTTTATATATATATATATATTTTATTTTTTTTTTACTCACAGAGAGAGAATGTGTATATATGTATATATATTTCTCTTCCAGAATCACACAGGATACATTGTCTAGAAACGTAAATGATTTTTTTTAGTTTAATCAAAGACTGCATAAAAGCAAGCTTGATGTATGCAGAAACTGTGTCGTCTTTTAGAAAGTCAGAAGTTAACAGCTAGAATTAAATGGAAAATTGCTGCACTTGTGCCACATTTGTTTCCCTGGCCTAAATTGGGGAAGATGTTTAAAGACATCCATAACAACTTAAGCTTCAAGTTGGAAATGTTATCTGTGGCAATGGGTTTTTGAAGAGGACTGCTAAACAAAGGAAACGGCCCCACAGTTCTTCCGTTGTCAATCCTTGCTCTAAGTTGGATCTATACTAAACATATACACAGAGATATTCTCTTGAACACCATGAAAAGGGGAAAGAAACAGACGGAAGGAATGAGCAAAATATATCCAACAGAGAATTTGTCAGCACCTCCAGACATCAGCACTGTCCTTAGTAACTCATTAACCACTGATAAGTTGGCAAGTCAGGTTTTAGCAACAATAGACTATTGTGGAAAAGAGGGAAAAAAAAAATAAATCTGAAAAGCCTCCAAAGCATCTGCCCAGTTAGCATAAAAATACACTCACACCCCTACCTTTTAAACAGAGGAATTGGAGTTTATTATAGTTTGAGTGCCTTTGCTGACTTTGGTTTTGTCATAACAGGATAGACATAGTACCAAAAAGGCAGAGGTCCCAAACCCATCCAAATCCATACTCAAAATTCTGTTTAGTTTGGCTCTTGCATATTGATAAATGAAGTTTCATGCCATGTCTGCTGTCTCTGCATCCTTCATTACCTGTCAGTCCCCTTTTCTATTCTTCCTTTGTATCTTGCCTTCTTCTATCTGCCCATAACAGCTTCGTGCCATTCAAAAATCAAGTGCATTTTCCCTATAATCACCCTGTGGTAATGCACAACAAATACTTATACTAAACTAAGAAAAACTGTGAAACAACTAAAGCTATACAGATGCAAAACTATGATCATGGTCCTTAGGAGAACCAATCTTCTCCCTTACATTTCCTCAATTCCCTACTTCATCCTGATTATTTTTTTTAATTGAAAGAAGTCTCGTTTATTTAGAAAGCAAATGAGGAAAAATATTTTTCTCAGGTTTTTATTTTCTGTCTGCAGACTATTGCACACAAACATGTCCGCATAATACAATGCTTACTATATAAGCTCATTGTATAAGCAGCACTGATCTCAAAGTGTTACAGCAAGGACCATCCTGTTTTCTGCTATTCTGATATGGGAAAAGTACTTATTTCCTATTGTGGGCATGGTTTTCCTATTTGAAGCTCCGTACCTGGAGCTCGTTCTCAATACCTCTGAACGCTTTCTGTGGAGCAGAAGCCAGCACACAGCTACACCACATCTTTGAAATGCTTCATTATTTCTGTACAACCCAGAGCTCAAGACTATTGACCTGATTCAACAGTACCTTGCCTTCCTAACTCATACCCATGACAGCTATGAAGGAATAGCACTGTTAACTGCAAATTGGCTGGCCTGTTCACTTTACTAATTCCTGAAAAATACAGAGTTCAATTATGCGCTAGTCAAAGATGGAAAAAGGAGCTTCTTTGTGTATAACAATAGGCAGCAAAACTGTCCCCTTCTGTTCTCAGAGCACTGGGTAGTCACTACAGCGCCACTGAGAACACGGGGTAGATGTCACCTTCCTAGATGATCAAAGCAGAGCTGGACTGGTTTAGCAAGCATTCCATGCAATCCTGTGGGATCTTAAATATCATCTACTTTCAAGTGTCTATTCTAGCTGGTTTCTTAAGGAAAAACATGTAACTTTATTGTAAATAAAATGATATGTTTTCCCATTTAGTGGGACACACTTACACAGGTAGTCCTTTGTAAGGAGAGGTCTCGAGAGGAAGGACATAGAATTGGAATTAAATGTATAGTAGAATAAAAATTTGCTGAAAAGGAAAGAACAAAGATTTAAAAAAAGAAAATAGCAAAACAGAGCCCTTGGATGCTCTATAAAACTCTGATAAGAAGTGCACAAATGCTGCCTCCAGAAGTCGGACTGTTAGGTGTGTAGAATACAACTACGCAGAAGAGAGAATGAGTAATAGATACGATACCATCCAATCTGTCACACAAACTTCACAATATATTTACTCAAAAGGAGTTTTCAAAGCTGTACTTGCAGAGTTCTGTTTGCTAGGATGCAAGAAATCACAGTGAAGACTGACAAATAATGAGCTTTGCCTGTGTTAACATTTTTTTCTTTCAGATTTGGCATAGTATTTTGTTGTTATTACTTCAGCCTGATTTTCCCTTTTGTTTTTGTGAAAATTACCTGTGAAATTTAAACCATCCTAATCCACTGTATCACATTTTCCTCCTGTTTTTAATTCCTATGTTTTTCTCTTCACTCATCACAACCTTCTTCCTCATCACCTCTTAATCTCTCTTTCTTGACCTTTCCGCCCTGTTCACTTTTCCATCTTAACCTCCTTTTCTTGTCATTATCTGATTTAGAGTGGAGCTGTAAGATTTGTATGAAAAACAGTTGCTTCTCCAATATAACCAGTAAACTACATAATAACAAAGAGCATTAAATTATATTAAACCTTAGCAACTGCACATATAATTTTCAAGTGCTCGTTATTCTGAGCAAACATCAACCACACAGTTCTCCCATTCCTTATGGGCTTTCAAAAGCATATGGGGAGCTAAGTCATGGTCTCGGTGACTTCTGAAAGGGTTAATGCCACGTACTGTTAGTTCTCTGAGGTGCACTTACTGTGCAACTCTTGGTAAAGGAGCTTTATGTAAGACTCAAAACCTGAGTCAATTCTAGGAAAAAAAAACTCAACCAAAAAACCCAACAACAACAAAAAAACCCCCACACTTATTTTTTTGTGGAAAATAAAGTATTTCAAACCTGACATTTAAACCAGCCATGTATTTTTACTAGCATTAAACTCTAAAATCACAAGGAGACATTGATTGAAATGCTAGCCTGGGAAAGTTTTTAATTTAAGAAATAGAGCAGAATCAATGCGAATGGAACACAATATCTTCCTGCCACTGGTTTTCCAAATTACGGTTCAAACATGCAGACTTTTCTGTGTGGTATGGGAGACTCGTAATTTTATTCCCTGCTAGGCTTGAGGGTGGCAGGGGATCCTCAGTACTAATCCACAGACTAGAACATAAGAAGCACTTCTTAATCCAGTATAAGGATAAAGGACTGTTCATCAAGCCCTTCTGAAGTTACCGCAGAGTAAGATTAAAGTCAGCTGAAGATAATTTCACAACTGCACAATTCAAAGCTTCAAGCTACAGCATCAGCAATCATGTTCCAGTAAATGAATTAATAATTTAAACATTACGGTTCCAAAATTGGGGATTTTATATCAAAATCTGGTTTTATGACTATGATTACATAATATACAAACTAAATTAAGAGAAACTACCACAGCTGTCCAGATCATAGGCTGCAAGGGAAAAAAAATAATAAAAAAAAAGAGGATTCTGTGGATTTAAAAAAGCAATACAACTCCATGAGTAGCAAGGAACACAAAGTCTTGATCATGACCGGAATGACAGTATAGACGTTTTAGGCCTCTATCTTAATCTTTGGATCCTGGGACCAAATCATCAACATCTCAGCATCCATTTATTACAAAATACAAATAAAGCCTAAATTTGATAGATGTGAAGAAAATATGACCCAAGGGTACGCAATGGAGAGATGATGGATATCCAGCCTGCAAAGAGCCTACAACCACAGATCTGACAGGTATGAACTGCCACATTAAGGTCAGTACGATGCTAATGACATGACATATGGCTTGAAACGGGGGAAAAAGGTATGGAGGAAGGAGGCAGCATGAAGAGAAGCACGCAAAATAGAGCTCAGGCTCACTGCTATTCTTCCATATGGGGAGGAGAGAAAACTCTACCCTTATTTCTGCCTTTCCAGGAGGGAAAGGCACATCCGCCACCACAAGTGAGCGGATAGACCCACAGAGGGTTATGTCTCACACCACGGTAGAAGACTTGATTAGTTCAACAGGCTCTGAACTGGTATAAAGAAAAACCCAACGCACCTCTTCAGAGTAACCCCATACATTTCTATTCGTAGGATTTCATACACAAGTATCCCACATGCTCTGCAATGCATGGACAGAATGAGGCACTCAGACCATCGCTGTAAGTAAGTGCAAGAAACATCGGAGAACCCAGACCCAAGCACTTCTGCAGATATGAAAACCTCTTTTACTCCCTCTCTCACTCTGCTGTCAGACTCCCCCACAAGGGTTTCCATTCTGTAAGCCCCCATAATAAATGTCGTGGAGCTTTGTCTTAATTTAGATTTTCCAGCAAAATGTCCACTATGCTGAAGGCAAGAAAGGATTTATGATTCGGACATATTTATGGCACTGCAAAGCAAAACAGTAGAAACACAAAACTTGAGGCAATCATGTCCCTGTGGCTCCGCCATTTCCTCTTTTGGCTTTAATAAGCTCAGTAACGCTGACTGCTGGCTCTCAAGCCAGTAAATTGTGACATTTTGCAAACTAATTTCAGAGAGTATCAAGGAACTTTCTGAGGAATTATTCCTATTTTACATTTCTGCTTCGCTTTCCGCATTTATTTGCCAGTGATGGAATAAGCAATCGCTCACAGCCCGGCCTACAGCCCTGACTCTCGGCCCTAAGCACTAAACCAACGGACAGGACAGACGGGACTCTTCAGCCTCTTTCACTCCTCCCCTCACCCCATCTCTAACCATACACTTTTCTAGCTTCCTTCTCTCCGTAGATGTTAACACGCTGAAGTCATCTTTCACAGCCATGCATGGGATCCATTTATCTCCCCATTCCTCAGTTTAGTTTTTATTATGAGCAGGAGCAGCACATACATCTCAGTATATGAGCTACGGAAAGATGTAAGAGCAAGTACAGACCCTCTACAGTATCTACCTTTCCATGAGGCTGAAAGTCCTTGTGAAGGCCCCTTGCTCACCTTATAAATCCTTAATCATCATGATCAAGAACTTAATTCTCTTATTTTGCAAGTGGACTAGTCAAAGACAAGGTTTTTGCTCTGTGGACCAAGGCTGCGTAGAAATGCCTGATCAAGCAGTCTACCACCAATAACCAAGGTTGATTTTTCCCTGGAGAATCACAATTGCCCTTTGTCTCCAGATCTGTAGCTCATCTACAGACCATGACCCACAAGGGGCCAATTTCAACTAGATGAATACCTTAGAGCAAGCGTGCATATCACCGAGCGTGAGCTAAATATACTCCTAATGAAATAAAAGTGAAATGTTTTTCTTAGTAGCACTCTGTAGCTAATAGAATAACTTTAAAAGTCAACAGATCCTTATCACCTGGAACCTGAAAACCAATTAACTTCTTATTGTTGCTTTAAGAAGTAACTAGTATAGCAATGAAAGATGATAATATTACTTAGCACTTACAGCGCTTTTCATCTTCAAAGCATTTTGCAAACATAAACTAATTAATCTTCCCAACACGCTTGTGAGGTGGGTAAGTGTTATTATTCCTGTATTACAAAGGAGAAAAAAACCCCACCTCTGGCAGAAGGTTATGTGCTTAGCTCAAGGCCACAAAATTATTCAGAACATCCTGGCGCCGTATGCTGCTTACCGAAGTTACCCACTCAAATCGGGCAGATACTGCAGGTGGCCGTGATTTAGCATAACAAAAAAGTATCTGTCTCGATGACAATCAGGACACATCTTGCACTGCAGCCAGGAACATAAAACACTAATTCCAATATCTGCCTCAGATTTTGAGAGACGACGCTTGCCATGTCACTGAACGGTGATTAATTCGCTCATCGGGAGATCACAAAGTCAAATATATTATTTCATACCTTCTTGTAAATAATCTGCAAAACAGGCTGATTCAGTTCTATTGAGAATCACTTGCCTACTCAATAGTCAAAATCTGCTCATCAATAAGGCAAAGGTAGTGGAAGGTCAAAAATGGTCTTGCATATCTATTCTTCCACTGCTTCAGACAGGTAAGTTTAAAGTACTCAAGCTTTAGGTTTAAAAACATGACCATTTAAATCCTTTAATCCTACAGTTGACATTTATGAAGACCAAAAAGATTAAACATTTTGCTATCCAAATAACTCATTTTGAGCAGCTAGTATTTAAAAGCAATAGACTTTGGAGACATATTACATTAAGATAGAAGTTGCAATTAATGTTTCAGGTTTATGAAGTCTTAAAAATATATCCCTGACAGTGTTTCATATCTTAAATAATAAAATAAAATTGTCGAAGCATGTATATTACTATTTCAGGTCTCTCTTTCGCTGAATACTGAGATTTTTCTAGTGTCTGAATCTAATTGTCACGGGAGTAGCAGCTGAACAACAGCTATGATACATCCACACACCGTAACGTACTTTTCAGCAACTTGGTATCACTGACCCAGCAGATTGTGAAGGAAAGAAATTCTTTTTCTTTGCTTGTTTGGAAAGTTCAGCTCCCCTTTTTGCAGCTCCAAGGAGTTATTAGGGCATTTAATCTAATTTAGGAACTTAAACATTCTGGAAGAGTAAGGGTACAAAACCACACATACAAGTACTTTAACCTGCAAAACTGAAAGGGGTAGTGTGAGAATAAATTGATGTTGAGGCTTGGCTGACAGTGAATTGTTCTGATTGATAAACACGGTGAACTCATTCTCACTGCCAGCTAAAAAGACCAAATACCTTAACCTGCAGGTTAAACCATAGTTGACTCAAGCTTTCAAAAAGTAAAAATTTAACAAAACCTGCACTACCACATTGATTCTTCTATTAGCAAAAGGTGCCACAGAATCACAGGGGTTGGAAGGGACCTCTGGAGATCATCTAGTCCAACCCCCCTGCCAGAGCAGGGTCACCTACAGCAGGTTGCACAGGACGGCGTCCAGGCGGGTTTGGAATGTCTCCAGGGTCGGAGACTCCACCACCTCTCTGGGCAGCCTCTTCCAGTGCTCTGCCACCCTCAAAGGAAAGAAGTTCCTCCTCATGTTCAGATGGAACTTCCTATGGTAAAGTTTGTGCCCGTTCCCTCTTGTCCTATCACTGGGCACCGCTGCAAAAAGACTGGTGCCATCCTCCTGGCACCCTCCCTTTAAGTATTTATGAGCATTGATGAGATCCCCTCTGAGTCTTCTCCAGACTAAAAAGACCCAGGTGCCTCAGCCTTTCCTCAGGAGAAAGATGTTCCAGCCCCCTAATCAACTTTATAGCCCTCTGCTGTCCCCTCTCCAGCAGTTCCCTGTCCTTCTTGAACTGGGGAGCCCAGAACTGGACACAGGACTCCAGGTGTGGCCTCACCAGGGCAGAGCAGAGGGGGAGGATAACCTCCCGCCACCTGCATGCCACACTCCTCTTGATGCACCCCAGGATGCCATTGGCCTTCTTGGCCACAGGGGCCCATTGCTGGCTTATGGTCATCCTGTTGTCCACCAGGACTCCCAGGTCCGTTTCCACAGAGCTGCTTTCCAGCAGGTCAGCCCCTAACCTGTACTGGTGCATGGGGTTATTCCTCCCCAGGTGCAGGACCCTACACTTGCCCTTGTTGAACTTCATGAGGTTTCTCTCTGCCCAACTCTCCAGCCTGTCCAGGCCACACTGAATGGCAGCACAGCCTTCCGGTGTGTCAGCCACCCCTCCCAGTTTTGTGTCATCAGCAAACTTGCTGATGTCCCACAGCTCAGCTTTTCAATTCGTACAGCTCACAAAGAGTGCTGTGATTATTCTGTATGAAAATACGAACATGCGTAGATCTGCAGTGCATCCTGCCACCTATGCTCATGGGTCAGCCTCCTGCTCCTGTGCAAAAACTCACTGACATCACATGTCAATCACTCTACAGAATCACTATACTGTCCTGCAACAACAAAATTATTTGAAATGGAACAATCGCCACTTAAAGAGGTCTTATGTATTCCTCTCTTCCCCTTAACACATAGCTGATGGTAAATAAAATACAGTTTTTGCCTGCCTGTATTCTTCTTACTTAACAAAAAGATTTTCATTTTTTATGAGTCCAGGCTTGATTCATGATCTGCTTCCAATTATTTTCCTATTGTTGTATTATTACTTCTAATTATTTTTTTCCAAATGCAATTTTAAAAATACTACTTTTTATATTTCTACATTCCTTCCCTCTTACTCCATAGTCTTTTAGATCTTTTTGCACCAGAGACTGCTATACACTTTGTGACACTTCACACAGCAGTTTAACTTTGTAAACACAGGAATTTCTCTCTGTACAGTAGAGAAATTCGACTTTATACAGTCAGCTTTAATCCTGAATTCAGCAAGATACTTGGGCATATTCCAAATACAAGCATTTAGGCTGCTGAATTCAATTAGAGAAGTTGTACATTTAAATCAGGCTGCTCATTATAATCGGATACTTCAAAGCATAAGAAAATAGGTGTCATCTTCCTCCCTAACGCATAAACAGCAAACAATCATACCATCGCACCTTGGAAGCAAATGGTCTTTCATGGTGTTTCATCCATTGTCAAGGATGAGATTAGGTATCTTCTCAAACATGCAATATAAAATTGAGTATCTAGCTTAACAATACTTTTAAAGAAAAAAAGCTCAAGGTCTTCATTTACATGGCTGGGTGCTGAGTTTTATTATTCACAGACTTAGCAAGTTTTTTGAATCTTATGTGAGGATTAACAACAAAGCGAGAATAAGTAACTAAATTAGAAGTTCTAAAAATAGTAGGCTAAATAATCCTCATCTAAAGAGTTTAAAATGAAAATCAGTTTTGCAACAGATGAAGGGGCTTGAGAAGAAGGGAAGGAGACCACAAGAAGTCTTACCTCTCGTTGATGTAACTGAAAGCATGTTACCGAGATGAAGTTGCAATTTCCTAAACAAGCACACCCTCTCTTCCAGTCTTGTCAACTGGCTTTCAAAATTAACAACAAAATCCCAGTTATATAACAATTTCAAGTTCAAATATTTTACTGTATGTTTTAAAAGCTGGTTTTAGAATTACAATGACAAAGAGAAGCATTTTTAGGCTCTTATTTCTATTTATGCAATTAATTTCAAGCAACAGAACTTCAACAAAGGAAAAAGATTCTGTGACTGGAACTGACAATTGGAGAACCTCCTCTCCACAGGTAAAGATGTCCTGGGATAAAGCTACCACTGAACAGGGCACACCTATCTCCCACGGCAGCATCCCTTTCCGAATTCCTACCATGGGATTTTGGGAGACAGGAAGCACAAAGACGTGTACTGAGACAACTCAGGAAGAAGAGGTGGGAAGGTTCTGATCCATTAGCAGAAAGCTGTGAAGGGCTTTACCCCAGAGCATCAGCCATAAAAACACACTGACATTTTTGAATTGCGCCACATTTGAGACACTCGAGAAACTCACGTAACTGTTCCAATAGCTTTCCGGCAGACACTGGAAATTTGATATTGTTATATTACACAGTCTGGGCAAAAAAAGCGAAACATTGGTCATGATTAATTTTAAAAATTAATTTCCAATTAAAGGTATTTATTAAAGCTTGCATTTTTTGCCTATAGATTTATTTCCTGTTGATTTAGCAGGCTAGAATGTAATTAGACTGTCAACAAAGCCACATATCTGCACTCTATTTCTAGACAGAGGCGGGGCGGGAAATAAACACAGGGAAGCGTGTTTTATATATTATTTAAAAAACTTTAGAATGACTTTGGACACCTTTTCCACAAAATGCTTCCAATGCCAGAAGCAGCAAATTCTCTCAGTCAAAGATGAATCAAAGGAACACACTATCTAAGACTGCGAAACGAGCCCTTTATAACCTGACCCTATCAAACCTGCAGGTAGTCCCCAAAGGTGCTAAACCAGCACACATTACAGGAAGCCAATAAGCCATACAAAAAGAATGGAAAGGGCAATGAGGAAAATCAAACGGGCACAGATGACAGTGCTGAGACCACTGAAAGGTGAAGATGACACTACTCATCCCAGACTGCCGTTTCAGGCCTATAGACGTGTAATTTATTGCATATTGGGCAGTAAGTGTTAGCTAAATATTATGTGCTTTTCTGAAGAAAATGGAGAGGAAAAAAACCCCCAAGCCCCAGTGCACCAACCATATGTGACATGCCAGACTACATAAGTTCTTCCACTTTGTTATTGCCATTTAAAAAGAACAGTACTCTATTCAGGCAACAGTTTATGAATTCATCAAATAAATGGTGCCTATTTTGATATAATTTTGTCACTAGTACTAAGAAAATGTCTACAGTGCAGGTCTTAGAAAACTTCCTCTTGATTTTACCTCGTTAAAGTAATGAGATCAAGGTGACTAATGACTTAAAAATTAGGAAGTAGCGATGACCTGAAGTTTCAACACATCACAGAAACTGAAAATACACAGCAGAAAGCAGACAGACTACAGTAGCAGCAAGCCTCAGTTACATGAGCCTAAGAGAAATATTTTTATTTCCCTTGCAAACATTTGTAGGCAAAAAAGCCAACACCATCTGCCCAGCTCTAATTCTAATGTAAAGTTATTCTACTTGGAACAAAGAAAAAACACCAATGGGGAAAATATTTTTAAACATTTATAAAGTTGAAACTAAGGCCTTCCTCACAAGGAGGAAGCTTTCTTTTTCTACCCCTAAATCTATTCTTATTTCTTCATAAAAGAGAAGATAGCTTTATACAGAAGACTGAGGCATAGGTTCACACAGCTCTTGGCCTAGCTTTATCCTTTTAGATAGCTAGGCTGCAGTATTCCATACATTTCATCACTTCCTCCCTGCCCTTATATTAAGTCGGTTAGTTGTGGAAATGTAAAAACGCCAGTTCCAGAGACTACAAATTTGAATCCAAGGATGATGCATAACTGTTTAACCCTAACTGAAGCCAAGTGCAATCTCCCAGAATCACTGAGGTCCAAATGGACCTCTTGAGATCATCTAGTCCAAAACCTCGGCTCAAGTATGGTCAGCTACAGCAAGTTGACCAGGACCATATCCAGTCAGATTTTGAGCATCTCCACGGATATTCAGGCCTCTCGTGTCTCTCCAGTTCTGGACTCAGAAATTCAACAGTGAGCTCTAGCAACCTGTTAGCATCTGGTTAGATATCATAGATAGCCACTAAAAAATTCCCCCAACAAACCCGAATGTACAGTGCTCTGTTACTGCCCTTGCGAACTAAAAGATAAAGGCACTGAGCCAATACATTATTCGTATGCTCATCCACACATGCTATGTTTCCCCAAACCTGTTCGTAGGGTGGGCCTTCTTGGAACAGTTGTACTTGCGTATTTTGAAGCTATTTACGTTTTAGGTATATTGGAGTGGCAAACTTTTGGGCAATCTGTTAACGAGTTGAATTTATGCTGGGGGTCTAGTTTTTAAACTGTAAGGCCTGAATACTTCACACTTGAGACTGCAATGTTGTCACTGATCCATTGCCCAACACGGGCCGTTTACTTAACTTTCCTGTGCATCGTATACTGTTTATTTCAAAGATGGTACATAATGCTTTCCCATCTTTGTAAACCATTTAGGGAGATACAAGTGAAGTGTGCTATGTGTGCAGAGTATTACTAAAACTAATGAAACCGGTACAATAACATACCCTTCGCGCAGCAAGAATGCCTTGTTACTTGGTACTAATGAATTATACACTCTGAATATATATATATATTATATATATATACTATACACTCTGAATATACTGAATTATACACATCTCGCCTACCTTGTCTGGTATACTCGTCTGCTTCTCTGTGGACCAAGTCTTTTACCCGATTTCCATACAGCAACCTAGAGGAATCATGATCAAAAGCTTTCAAGGTTTCACTGGAGCTGTAAGACTTCTGCGTAGGCACTCTGCACTCCTCATTTTCTGCAGAAGAATTTGTATAGCGCCGTTCCTTGTCCCGTCTGCTCTTTGTCAGGGAGCAATAAGGCCTACGTTCTTTCACATCCATACTTCATTCCTTCTCTGCGCACATCAGTCCAGCTTATTTGGAAGTCTTCTCTACATTCAGCTTACATTCACCTATAATAAAATTAGAAAGACAACCGCTGATGTGTTACAATGTTCTCTAATTGCTGTGATTGCTTCCTAACTGTCTGGAAGAGGAAGAAAGATCTGATCAGCGATGGGTGAGACGCGCTTCTGTAACGTTTGCAAGACTTCCCAGAGTTTCATGCATGAGCTACCCTGATCAAAAAAATTAGCAACGAAATTCTTGTGAACACCACCACAATACTTCTCATTTTTATACAACAGATTAGAAGATCAAAAGCAGACTGAGAACTGGGCGGAAAAAACATAGCTTTTCAGCTTTAAGAACGTGTTACTCGCCTACAGTCTATCTGAGGTAAGTTGTTTTCTCTTTTTCCGAGAAGGATGCATGCTTTAATGGCAAGTCTAACTTCTTTCTGCTTGTCAGAAATTTCTGTTTTTAATGCCTGTTTTTTGTATACAAACTTCTACAAGTTTTTATTGTCAATTCTATTCTAAGAAAATTATTCTTATGAAGAACACATACACATAATTTCAGAGCAAGCTACCAAAACATTATAGGTAATATGCAGGAAAGCTTCTCCAAGGCAGTATATTCTATATAACTTGTGCTAGAAAGCAAGTAACTACTTGACTGGTAAATGACAGTCAGAAATAGTTTTTCCTTCCCTCAAGTTTTTAAGGAACATTACAGTAAGAATCTTATTTCTATTAGTATTTATTTTTCTTCACTGTTTCATTCCACTTAACATTCAAAATGAGGCTTCTCAGTTTCATCTCTTGGGTCCTGTACACTTAACAAAAATACCTACACTTCTGACAGAGTAAGAAATAGTTTGGAAATTTTGCTTTTGCTTTTTTAAAAAAAGTGTAAAAATAAAATAAAGAATATAATTTGTATCTTTAAACAGCTGACGAAACATCTACATGAAGAACAGTTCAGATGATTTTAATACTTTGCAACTGCACCTGTTAACTGAGGCCTTGATATTTCTGTTTAACACCTAATGTATACATTAGGGTTCTCTCCTTTGTCTCAAGGAGAACTTTTTCCTGGGTGCTCCCCTCAATTTAAAGTACTTAAATACCACAATTGACTATTTTACAAAGTACTATCAGTCAAGTCCTTTGTGATGTAAAATTAAAATGACAGTTGTGGTTTAACCCCAGTTGGCAGATAGGGACACGCAGCCGCTCGCTCACACCCCCACATTGGGATGGGGGAGACAATCGGAAGAGTAAAAGTGAGAAAAAACTCATGGGTTGAGATAAAGGCAGTTTAACAGGTAGAGCAAAAGCCGCGCACGCAAGCAAAGCAAAACAAGGAATTCATTCCCTGCTCCCCATGGGCAGGCAGGTGTTCAGCCATCTCCAGGAAAGCAGGGCTCCATCACGCGTAATGGTGACTTGGGAAGACAAACACCGTCACTCCAAATATCCCCCCTTCCTTCTTCTTCCCTCAGCTTTATATACTGAGCATGACGTCACATGGCATGGACTATCCCTTTGGTCAGTTGGGGTCAGCTCTCCCGGCTGTGTCCCCTCCCAACTTCTTGTGCCCCCTCCAGTCTTCTCACCGGTGGGGCGGTGTGAGGAGCAGAAAAGGCCTTGAGCGCTTAGCAACAACCACAACCACCAGCGCTACCAAAAGTATTTCCCATCCCAAATCCAAAACACAGCACTGCACCAACTGCTAGCAAGAAAGTTAACTCCATCCCAACTGAAACCACAACAGTTTACAGCACATATCACAAAGCAACAGCCAACTCCATTCGCGCTCTGTTCAGTGAAGCCAAGGTTACTTTAGAACTCTTCAACTATTTCATTTTAAACATTTAATATCAAACAAACTAATTAGTTGTCACCCTGAAAAGATTTTTAGAGAGTATTTAATTTACTACAGAACCATAATTCAAGTTTGTGAATGGCAGCTGGTCTTTTATCACTAGTTTTTGAAATTCTCAGAAAAGCTCTTGCATTTCTTGACCTGTGTGAATCTCAACTGAGACTAAAAGACAAAGCTACAAAGTCATCCATTAAAGGAGACTCTTCTATTTTTATTACATTTTTCAAATGTTAAGTGGTTAAAAAGAAACTCAAATATTTGTACATGATCAGAAAAAGCAAAGTGTTATAATAGAACAGCATATTAAATTTATGACTATTTAGATGTCTGCATGCCCATGTGGCACATCTTTTTAATTTATATGAAACACTCAGATTTTAAAATATTTGATAGACTAACGAAGGTAAGTTCTGTCCATGTAAAAACAATTTTCTAATTTTCTAGACATTGTATAAACTTTGCGTTTTATTAACACTAAACTGAATCATGATTTTAATCATTATTAACAGATGCACACAGGTATTCTTTTGCAGTGTAAAGACTTCATGTGGAAGCATATCTCCCCTTTCATCTAAGCGTTTCAAGACTTTAAAGGGCCACTAATTCCTAAAGTCTCTAAATTGCGCCATGGGAAAACTGACATACACTATTCATCATCAAAGATGAAATAATTTTGAGGTTTTTTTTTTTTTTCAAGCCTCCAGGCTCCTTTATAATGTGTAAAAAAAACCCAAACAACAAAACCCAACCAAACCTTTCTATGCACAATACTTTGTTACTTTACCAAACTAAAATCCTCAAAGACTTAATCTGTGCTGCAGCATGAGGAAGTACGGATTTGCTTCCCACGGAAGTCAATGAATTCAATAAAACTTCAAAAGGCAGTTTTCTGGGTTATCTATTGCCTCTCCAGGCAAAGAATGAAAAGGTTAAAAAAATACAAGCTGTTTAATAGCACCACATTATGGAGACACTCAACAGTGATTACACTGCCACAATAATGAAGACTAGAGCATTTTTTTGTAGGCATTTAAAAAAAAAAAAAATCAAATAAAAAAGAAATCCTTCAAGATTTAAGAACCTGATCTTTTTCAATCTGGCATTATTCAAAACACCTGCTTACCTTCAGTAACCTTTAACTTTAAAAATTAATAGTATCTCTACGCAAGTTTTAGGAAACACTTAACATCCTCAGGCTCATGCCCTTGAAATTATTTCATCAGTGAATGAATACACATATCTGAAAGAAAGAGACAGAATAAAAGCTGTCGTAAAGATCTGTCTACAAAGAAATGTTCTCTACCATGACCAGAACACACACAAACAGAAAGAGGGAACACAAACATATTTGCAGAATACAGAAACAGAGATCAGCGTTAACGCAGAAGCGGTAAGCCAGCAATGACAAGTCAAACAAAGGAAGACTTGCAGATGCCTTTACAAGAGCTGAACCGTAAGACTTATTACTGCGGTGGGATGTTTTACAGCCACAGGACTGTCCAGGACTTACTTGTCCCATCACAGATTTCGCCCCTTCCCCCTTTTTTAAAAAACACCCCTTGCCCCCAATTTTAGAGAAATATTTTCAGTTATTGAGAAAAGCATTTTAAGAAAAAACCCAAACTGTCAGTTACTGCATGTGCTCAGCTCCTTTCTCATAAAGATCACCGTAGTTAAAATATTAACAAGTTTTCCCACTCAAATCTTCAGATTTAAATGAACCACTGTTGCACAAATTTGAACATATCTCATTTTTTTCTTCTCCTCTGTTTCCTGTAACATAAAAGCTGCATCCCAGAGGGACTTACCCGAATGCACTGACTAGCTTTCTTTTACTATGCTTTAGAAGAAGCTCAGATGAAATATTGGTAATGAGTACAATATAAACTCAAGGGAACACAGCAACTAATTTGACGCATGAATGGGTTTTTTGACAAATCAGATTAAAATTTTAAACCAAATAAAATTAAATTTATTTTGTGACATGTTACAAAAACACTTGCCTTCATCTGCAAGTAATTTTTGCCCATATGTCAATATTTATGGTCCATCGAATAGCTTCGCTCCAATTAAACGGAAGAGTTTTCATAGAGCAGTATTTACAAAACTATTGAACTCCTAACTCACCCACTCACAAAAGGATGTCGAAACAGCCATGCTAAATACCGTTCCATGTTGTATTACAATGCTAACGTGAAAAGGCCTGCATATACTGAAGAAAAATCGAAAAAGCTTTCACTGATGTATGCCACTACTTCAAGTTTCTGTCTAATGCTTTTCTAAGTATAAGAACTGAGGATGCTTATGTGTGTCACTGAGCATTGGGCTCTCCCGTGACCTTTTCAGTGATCTGTCCCATGTCACAGGCTCCTGGCTGGCTTAAACAGGAGCGAGGACGCTCGTCACCAGGCTGACGTGTCAGCTCTTCCACAGTCATGCCCAGCCCACGCGTGTACGTAGCTTAGCCGATCGCAGCCTCCCTCAGACTGCACCTTCCCAGCGCCACTCCAGATTTTAAAAACTGATCAAAACCATAAAGAGGAGATGCCCCTTTTTAAATGAATACTTACCTATTTCTTTTAACTTAATTTAGAAGGGAAGCCGGAGAACCAGAGAAGCATTTCTTGTACATGACCAGGTCATTGGGACCACAGAGCTCATTCCCTTATGCGTCCAGCTACTTTGAAGACCGCTGACATCATTAGCAAGCACATTTAGCACAATCTTTAACTACCAAGTCAGATAAGGTATGTACATATAATAACTAAAACAAGTAAATTATCAAAATTCTTCCTCTTACTCATAGTGTTGTAGAGAGCCCGAGTGTAGACACCAAAACAGAGCACAAGGTATATCCACACACACACGTGTCGAAGCTACCGTGGGAGCTTCGATGACTAAAGTCTCAGACACAGACAAAGCTGACTGATGCAAGTGGTAGAAGTTTTACGCCGTATTTAAAATTCCCCAGGACAGCCTCTCACCAGTTCCTCTTAATCACCTATTGCAACGTGAAATAAAGTCACTGTAGTAAAAAGGGAAAAAAAAAAACCAGTTACCCTTTTTTACAATAAAAAAGCCTCAACGCTAAAGCCCTACACTGCAATATAGGAAAAGTACAACAGACATAAAATGTAGTATATATTTTAATTGCCAAGATGTAAACGAGGCTTTAGGGTCACGCTACAGAGTGTTATCTAAAACACCCAGCTGCAACTTTAGCATGCCTGCAGGCCTTTTAAACTGTTATGGAAAATTATTGCATTTAATTCAGCAGCTTCAACTCCGAGTTCCCCAAAGGGTTATTACAGTTTGGCAACAGGATGGCAATCCTGCCTAACGTACAGTGCTCCCTCCCCATCTCTCTCTCTCGAAGAACCTTCTTCCAGCACTAAAGCTGGTTCAGCGAACACCAAGGTAACCGATTAAGAAGTCTAAAAGTAACTCAATATTTTATGCCCTTTGATATCTAAAAAGCTACATAGGCGCAAAATAGTAAAAAGATAAGAAATAAAAGATGTTTGTTACCAAAATGAAGAGATAATTGTATAGAAAAGATTATGTCACTGCTTGAGTCGATTTATGGATCTACAATCATGTGTATTATATTCCCTTTCAAGGTGTATATCCATTTTAGAAATCTCAAAAGCAAAAATAGAACTAGTTCTGAGAACAACAAGTCATTATTTTAATATATACAATGCTGGAATAGAAGAGGTTTCAGAAATGAGAGAATAAAACTTGTCGATTTGTCTGTTACAGAAGAACGGTAACAGAGTACGAGACCCTCTTAGAAGGAAGCCAAACAAGCCCTCTCCTACTCAGCCTCACCAGGAGAAGGGAGAGCTCAGAGCCGAGCCCTTCTTCCCGAGGCCGGCAGAACTGAGCTGGGGAAGGAACTTGGATATCACATACCACAACCTTCCCTCCCAACACCTAAATCTAACAATTTAGGCATTCCTAAGAACACTAGTATTCCCAGCTGCATTCAAAAGCCTGCATTATTATTATTATTATTGAATTACTATTATTTTTATTACTAATTACTATTATTACGAATTAAGAATCATTGATCTTTCCACATTGAGCCCTTAATACAAGCAGTGTCTGAACGCTTGCTTAGATGGGGAACAAATTTTCTTTTGTGATACACTACTACACAACCACAGGCAGTAAAAGAACCGTAAGACTTTTGGGAGAAGAAGCAGGCTTGAACTTCTGTCTGAAATAAGAGCAGCGGATTTTATGGGCTGCGAGTCAAGACAGTGCCTATTCTCAGCATTGACAAGAGTTGCTGAAAATAATGTCTAAGTAACACTGCTGAATAGATACATTAATGCAGGTGTAATTTTAAAAATTTAATCATAATTTCCTTTTAATCTGCAATTTTTTATTAATATAAATACTACATTAGTTACAAATTGCACTAGATATAGTACTTGCATGCCTTTTAACAGCAAAAGAACAAAGCAAATTTAGCTGATATATGTGACAAGTAGATTAAAAAGTCTAAGTGTGATATGCAGAAATCAAACAGAAATTAAGAAAATCCTGTCCACAAAAAATACTCACAATTCACACAACTAATCACCCATAAAACCTATTACAAACAAATACTAAGAAAAACTCAAAAGGCATAAAAGAGTGATGAAATTTCCACTTCAATGGCTGATAAAGTGAGATATGTCAGAAATCAACTGAGCTGGAAAAATGACACTTTGAAGAGGTGCTTAGGATGATCTGTAGCCACGGTGTGCCATTAGTCAAACTGATGACTCTTAATACATGGATATTTCAGGTCATCATATCTAGAAACTCACTTCTTAATATTAAAAGTCTGTCTTCCAGCTCAGAAACTAGAGAGGATGCATCCGAAGTCAGCGTTCTTAAGGAGGAGTGGGAAACAGATGGCCTGCCAGACAGGCAGTTCACAAACTAAAATTTAAAAAAAGCCTCCTTAAGTCACTAACTAACCCTACGTTTTAGAATTAAATTACAAATGAGCAAGAAGAAGAAAAAAAAAAAAAAAAAAAAAAAAAAAAAAAAAAAGAAAAGAAGAAAAAGGGAGACCAGTAAGAAAACATTGCATATTCTTCAAGCATTTTTCTGCATCAGTCAGAGGAACAGAACACTCGTTATCTACCACCACTACAGGATGTAATGTTAATAAAAAGTTACTTTACATAGTCTATCTAAAGATCTCAGCTTCATTAGAGACAGAATCAACAACAAATAAATGTACTGTATGTTCATTATAAAAGTTTCTTGCAATAAGAGTCAGGAAAATTAGCAAGATAAAGAGTTCTGCGGGGTCCTGGTTAGTCATAGAGGTTGACGTTTGTGTAACAATTTTGCTGCCATTACTTCAAATTGAAACCCTCAGGGCAGGGGGGGAGAGGGAGAGAATACCCTACGCCTTCCCTCACACGTACAGAAAGGGATGCTGCGCTCTCCGTGTCGATGGGAGCGGAGGGAGTACTTCTCCGGATGGCATTTTCCTGTGAGGGTATGAAGACCGTACAGCAGCATTTGAGACGGAGCTACAGCTATTCCTGCTTGCTGGAAGCCCTCCAACGCAGCGAGGCTGCAAACCTTCAGAAGAGAAAACTGAAAATAGCCAAAAGTTGGCTATGCACGGATACGGCCCGGGGCTGTGCTGGCTATTAAGTTGCCAAGCAAGACCTGCAGAAAAACACAACTTGTAAGGAGGGAGGGCTCTTTGGTGGAACTCAGTACGGGGATACACTGACAATTTCTCTTCCTCCTTAGGAGCAATGGTTTGCAGGAACTGTCACGAGCTCCGATCTTGAGAGGAAATATCTGACTCAAATTTGGGGGATTTGAGTAAGATGTGTTTTTTCTTGCAGGGCCGAGAGAGCTGAGTGAGAACGGGCACACGAAGACCGAAAGAGTGAAATACTGTGGTGTGCTCCCTTGAATGAGGATGAGAATATGTGATGAAAAGATGGGGAGGCAAAAGAAGTTAGGAGAGCAGAAATGCTGCAGCATAAACTAAAAATGAACACCAAGATGAGCTCAGGACAGGAAGTGGAAGGAGACAAAATAATTAGCACCCAGTATGGCAACACTGGGGAGGAGAAGTGATATAGCAAGCCTAGAAAGAGAGAAGACTCCAAGCCGAAAAACAGTGGAGGAAGAGAACAAAGAAAACTTCAGAAGGGAGAAACTTTGTGCCTCATTTACTTCAGAGGAAAGTAATAAATCCTGAGAGAAACAGCACTGGGTAATTCATTATTCAGCAGCAAGTAAAAAGGCCTAAATACTTTCCTCCAGCCGTTTAAACTTGAAATTCATCCTTGGTGCCATCAACTCCTTCCCTTCACTATCTTTTGGACAAGAATTTCCACCCCCATCAGTCTTCTTACTCAACCCAACTCAATGGTCTCCTGATTTACGCAAGTGTAATTCCTTTGTGAACGGCACCTCCCAAGTTTACTCCTGCACCTGCTCAGAGCTCTCCCGCACAGTCCACTTTTGTTCGGGAACAAAGCCACAGAAATCTAGGGGTTTTTAAAACTGAAACAAGTGGGCTGGAGACCCTGACATAGGAACATAGAAGCCACGAGCATCAGCGAAAGTGCAACAGTCCCCGAGTCCCCGAGCAGAGAGCACAGCACAATGGTTTCTGCATTTCTGGTTGGAGAACAAAGCTATCGGTACGTCAGCTTCACCATCCGAACAGGCTGTCGATCATTCGACTCCCCCTTCAACAGCTCAGAGTTAATTTCAAACAATTTGACAGTAGCGAGGTTTCAAAAATAATACATCTCTCAAGTCACTCTAAGGGAAGTGAAGTATATTACATGTGACATGCAAGAGCTGGGCATACAGTCACAGGACCGAGCTGAAAATACCATTGTGAAGGTGTCTGGAAATGAAAGGAGGATCTGAGGAAACTGCAATGAGGATGTCAGTGAGGACAGGCAGGAGGGAAGAAAGAAGAGCGAAGGGCAGGTGCCGAAGCTATTGCTGTGATCGTGTGACACAGGATACACGTGCACCATCAGCCTTGGTTTCCGCGTACAGCTCCTCGTAGTCAGAGCTGAAACTCCACATAAACAAAGGACATTCACAAAAAGGTTTTTCTTTTCACAATGATCTGATGGGTAACCGGATTTTTCAGTCCCAGTCACACTATAATTAGGATACTGTTGCAGCCTGGAAACCTGGAGAATTATTAGTGACTCACCTCAATAGAGAGCGACTAGTAAGATGTATAAGGCATGCTGCCAATTTTTTTTAATGCTCAAGAACTCTGTTTTGTTCAAACTTATCCCCTTGCCTGCCCCCCACCCTCACCCAGCCCCGACTTTCCTTCTCAAAACAGCAACAAATCAAAAACACAGACACAAAGAAGAAAAGTCCCAAACAAGATGAAAAATCCCCCCAGAAACACGAAGAGTACTGTATGCTTGTCCTGTCACAACATTCATTTACCACTCCTAACACCACAGAGTGAAAATGTATTAGCTAATGCCTACATATCATGCACTAAAGCACTGTGTAACCTGATTAAGTTTACATTAGCAATCCCTACTACTGTATTTAACTATCCCATCTCTTCAGACTGTATCAGCTGTCATGTCTCCCTCTACGCTCCTCAGGTTCCTGCTTCCCTCTCTGCCCCAGGTGGATCCTCTTGTCACAACCTCTAATTGTCTCTTCTTCAGCACTATCCAACATCGGCAGACAGTAAAGGCCGGAGGTTGGTTGCCCCGCTGGATCACTTCCTTGCTGTAATCCCCGTTCCACCTCTCTTTCAAAGCATCCTTTCACAGCATCAGATTTTTAGCCTTACCTTAAAGGTCATACAAACCCCCTTTGTCCTGTAATCACCCCGTTCTGCTCTTACCTCCCAGGTTTTGTCTCCAATTTCAACAGAAGGAAGACTTTGATCGGGGCAAACAAAAGAATACTGCATTTCAAAATAGGTTCTTTGGCTAATTGTGTGAGACACAGAATTTCCCACCGCACTTGGCAGTTTTGTTCAAAGGACCACCTTTCTCTCCGAAAGTGTCCCCACAGCCTACTCTGGCACGAAAGTGTCCCCACAGCCTAGTCTGGCACGAAAGTGTCCCCACAGCCTACTCTGGCACGGCCCTAGCTGACTACCAGCCAGGATCCCCTCTGCTCACAGTATTTAAAGAAGAAAAAAATTAACCTTTAATAAAGCGAAGCCTGCTTCAGGAAGCTGGGGAAGTACCTGAAGAACTTCCTCAAGCTGGCCTCCTCTTCCCCTGGTGCGTGTTACCTGTAGGTAAGGCACCCAGCTCTGCTTCCACACACTGCCGAATTTCTACCGCCGGGACGCAGCCGAGCTGCTGCTGGCAGAGCCCAATGCCAGCACCTGGTCCATCGCGCTCACATCTCCGAGAGGAGCCAGTCTCGACTTGTAAAGAATGCTTCGTTGCCTGAAGATCCCAATTTTGCAAAAGAAGCACAAGCTTCTCCAGTAAGTGTCGAGCAGCTTCGCATCATGCTTTTGGAGGGGAGGGAAGTTGCTTCTTTAAATCCTTTAAGTTCCCACTTAAGATAACACTCAGAATTTCTTAGTACAGTCATTGATTAAAAATCCTATTAACTAAAGCAACAATTCACTTCGGCAAGTGATCTGAAGGTGACCTTTAAAGGATGGGCAATTTCTATCCTTTAAAAAAGGTCTTTTAATAAAATAAATGGAAAGTTGAACTCCAAACAAATGGGCAATTAACTATAACTGTATAATGAAAATATTTAACAATTATCAACGAAATCCGTTTTGATTTAATATGAATTTGTAGAGAAGCTCCACAGCTCAGCTACATCAGAACTAAACTGTATGTAATTGTATTTCTTGCCGAGTAAGTTTAGCAAACACAGGTGCAAGACCGAAAGCCAGGAACAGTGCAGGCTCCGGCTCATTTACAGGACAAGGAAAGCACAAGCAGAACAAGGAAGAGAATCTTTCCCACTGTGACAGTCAAGATGCTTCAGACAAGCCCGTATGGAGCACCTGGGTGGGTGAGCAGGTAGTTTAATTTCCATCCTCTTTCAAATATTTCTGTCATGGTTTGGGCCGGACTGGCCACTGAGATGAATGACAGATGCTCTCCCCCACCTCCCTCTCCAAGGAGAGGAAGGAGAAAGACTTACGAGTTTAGAAGGAACTAAACCACTTTAATGAAATATTAATAATAAAATAAAAAGAAAATAATTAAATATATTAAAAAAGTATCAAGCTCCCAGAATGATGACCATGTCACCAGCAGGCATGAGGAAAGTCCCAGATACAGTGGCAAATGGGCACCAGATTCTGGATCCAGATTCAGGAACACACGGATCGGGATCAAAGGCAGACGAACAGACAGAGTCCTCCTCGGACGTCAGCCGCTGAAGAAAGAAGGCTGACCCTTTGATCCCTCAGCTTTTACACTGAGCATGAGGCAGATGGGATGGAACACCCTGTTGGGCAGTTTGGGTCACCTGTCCTGTCCGCTCCTCCCCACAGGTGTGACCCCTGTACGCTTTTCCGCTTCCCACCCTCCAATGGGGCAAATACCAAAGTTGGCTGCCCCTGGTTGTGATAGCAATAAGGATAAGCAAGAGCCTCTCTGCATCCCATTCCTTGGCATCAACTATAAACATGGGTCTTACCACTCTGAGAGCGAACAGTGTCTCCACAATACACTGTTAATTTCAGAGAGTTTCAGAGATTTCAGTTAGTTAGAAGAGGCTCAGCTGCAAAGTAAAATTACTGAACAGAAAATTGGTTCTGTTTTACCTCAAACCAGGACAATTTCCAATTCCATTTTAATACGAAATATAGTGGAAGTGTCACTAACTCATTATTTGCATGGCCTTATACCTAATGTATATCACCTA
>VFFE01009208.1:861172-910773 GCA_008921705.1 Burhinus oedicnemus
GCTTTTAAAACCACTGATGGAGATAAGCCCTGAGACTGGAGCCGGTCTGATAAATATCATAGGCTCTTAACGAATCCAGGTGAAAGGATGAGCACATCCAGCAGGGTGAATGAAGAGGTTCACGCCGCTTGGCTATCGTCTCCAGACATACTCATCTTCTGGGGGGGGCTCATTTGGCTGGGAACGATGAATGGGTGACTCCACACCTCCCATTCATGCACAGACTGCCTTGTTGTGCTGCACGGAGCTGTCGGGCAGGATTAGCGATACAATCTGTGTGCGTAAATTAATCAGGATTTCCAAGAAGCAGGTGTCAGAAAGAAAAAGATTTAACATAGTATATACACCCATATTCGGGGAGTTTACCTTTCATCTGGGGGAACAAGAGGGATAAAGGAAATCTTAATATTCCTTTACGTCAGTCAGGATCTCCATTTAATTGCATTTAAGTATATGTAATCAAAGAATTCTCACACACAGGCAGCAAGTAGTGCAAACAAAAAAAACCCCACCAAACCAACCCACAAGCACCAAGCACAGCTGTAGTAGAGAAAGACAGGCTTGCACGGAGAGTTTGAAGCATGGTGATGGAGATTAGAGCAGAGCAGGTAAAAGAGAGATTGGAAAGGTGAGGGGACATTTTCTAGCTCTGTGGCCTGACTAGGCACAGAACCATCAGATCTTGCTCCCCTAATGCCTAAAAAGCTTAACTGAACAGTATAAAAATAGTGAAATTTGCATGTGCACACATGAATATACAGATATAAAAAAAATGAATGCTACATATATGCACATATATATAAAAATAAACACCACCGATGAAGGACATGTTGTGGGGAAAGTATTATTAGAAGTCTTCTTCTTTTGAATGTAAAATTAACAAAAAACACTATGTAGCTAACCTAAGTCAAGCCAGCTTGGGAAATTTAAGTCACTAATTTGACTCCCTTACCCCTTCAGCAATTGTACATTCCAAACCACTTTAATGCTGATAATTTGCCTCTTCACAATAACGAGTTCTTTATGGTAAAAGTGACCAAAGCAAAATAACTAGGGAGTACTGGAGGAAGGGGCAAGGCAGGAATGTTCTCAGACTACGTAAGTTCAGTTTTTAAATAGTCTCTCTTCCCCCTTCCCTGAAAAAAACCGAGGGGAATCTCCCCCATCCAAATAGACAGGGGTGGAAATTTTTAAATTTAGATGACAAAGCAATTAGTCATATGTGCAAAATGCCACTGTGGAGATAAATTCTACGCTGATTTTCAAGCTAGAAAAACATAAAACTGTAATTGCCTCCAAATTCCTTTTATCTACTTATTCAATTAAAATGAAATTTATTATGGAAACAAAACCAGCGTCACCAGCTAATAATAGCGAAATATTGCTAACTATGTACTGTTCTATATTGTCTTACCTGTTATCCCCACAGGCTGACGTTCCTGTGTACCTGAAGGAGAAATTAGTAGCTTTTGGCAGAGGTGCCAGATTTATCGGGAGCTGCTGCCTCAGAGAGGAAAAGAACTGTCTATCAGCAAATCAAAACCATCGCTGTGAGGCTGCATCTTCCACCTCCTATTTAAGCATTTCACAACAACAACGAAAACTACTGGCTGGTACATGACCATGGTTTAAAGGGCAGTGACTGTCCTGCGGAATTCTTGAATTAGAGATAGCGTCACAGTGGTTCAGTAACAGCTACAACTTAAAGAACTAATGAAGTAGCACCTTACCTCACTAGGATGTCAGTCCCCAAAGCTTAAGCACGCCAGTTCTTCTTAGAAAGCAATCTGTCAGTCTCGATTTCTGAACGCCTTATCCATAAAATCATGAAGCAGGTTGGCTTCGTCAAACGAGACATAATTCAGATTCACAAAGTACTGTTTGCCAGAATCCCAGTGACAAAATTCTAGAGTCCGTGTTTTCGTGCAACGACAAAAAAAAATACTTGGGAGTCTTTTGAGGGAATCTATGTTCTCCCTGTTGACTGAAGAGGAAGCCAACGGGATTTGGCAGATGCTTACAAGAAATTCAGTTTAAAAGTTATTTAAAAAAAAAAAATCAAACAGAACAGCTTTTCTTGTTTTTTAAAAAAGGAAGGTGAAGGGCAATAGCAACTGTAACAGCATTCCCTTCCTTCTGCCCTTTGCAGATGCCCCCATTCGAACATCCATCCAAGCAGAGCAAACCTGTCCTCCAGTGCTCCACCACGGGCTTGAACTAACACGGACGGGACCATCCCACGCTTCTCCTGCTGAGGATGGGCCCTGGTGCGCCCGACAGGGAGTCATGAAGCCAGGAGAGCAACAAGGAAGGTAGGGCTACAAAGATCATTAGGGGGGCTGGAACATCTTTCTTATGAGGAAAGGCTGACGGACTTGGGTCTCGTTAGTCTGGAGAAGAGAAGACTGAGGGGGGATCTCATCAATGTTTACAAATACTTAAAGGGAGGGTGCCCGGAGGATGGGACCGGTCCTTTTTCAGTGGTGCCCAGTGACAGGACAAGAGGTAATGGGCACAAACTTTGCCATAGGAAGTTCCATCTGAACATGAGGAGGAACTTCTTTCCTTTGAGGGTGGCAGAGCACTGGCACAGGCTGCCCAGAGAGGTGGTGGAATCTCCGACTCTGGAGACATTCCAAACCCGCCTGGACGCCGTCCTGTGCAACCTGCTGTAGGTGACCCTGCTCTGGCAGGGGGGTTGGACTAGATGATCTCCAGAGGTCCCTTCCAACCCCTGTGATTCTGTGAAGAGGTGGATAGGGCTAGGAAAAAAATGAGACTACCTTTTCTCCTTAGGCAGCACAGCATCTATTTTGTTTTATCACTAAAAAAAAATAATGAAATATCTTTTTAGCCAGGTTTAAAATAAGAAGTTTCTGACCTGCAGCTATTACTTCAGTCAGCCTGTTTGCGTGCACTTGGTAGCGCTGACCGACACAGTTCCTTCAGACAGGAAATATGAGCCAGATGCTGATGAGTTCAGAAAGCTTTAATCTAATTACATTTCCACATACTAAGTAGCCCAATGAGTACACTTCTTGCCAATGCTGGTGAAAGGCCAGAGGCTTTGCACTGACCCGGCAGCGCAGGGTCTCTGGAGCTGTCTGGGGTTGTCTTGCCCTGAGCTGGGTTTAACCATTGCCAGGTGGTCGAGCCTGGCCTACAACACCATGGGGAATGTCTGATGCCCCACAGGCTACAATAAAATATATAAAGCCAGCCCCGAGTGGAGCAGGATCAAGAAGGAAGCCAGCCCCACCATGAACTCCATACTGCTGGCCGCAGAGGGCGGGGAATGCTGGTGACCTCCTGGAAACATCCCGCCTGCCCCCCCCAGCCGCCATTTTGTTGCCCCCTCACAACCCAGTGGAACACTGGAAGGGTGAGCGGAACTCCAAAGAGGGGCTGGCACTTGGAAGTTTTGTTTAACAATTTTAAATGTATTATTAAAGAAGCTTTTCGACATTCCTGTGGGCTATTAGACTGTTAAAACATTAACCGGACTACTAGGAAATTCTTAGTTCTTTAGGCATGTGATGGGGCATGTGCCCTTTTATCTTAAGAAGAGTCGACACATATCAATAAAGCGCATCTGCCCAGCCACAAGGAATAGCTTTTAAAAGCAGAGAACTGTAAAAGCTTTGGAAGATTTTAAAAAACTTGAGTTCCTGAGAGCTATAGATCATAAGCTCTCCTGCCACTTTCCACTGCTTCTTCCTTACTCTCTCCATATCCAAAACCTTTGTCTTCAGTAATGTGTAGTAGAGAGTAACGGTAATAATGGGTGCCGCCACACCAGCTCTCATTTGGGCAATAAATAGCCTCTGACCGACGAGTGTTTGTCATAGGATGCTAATGACATGCATGCTAAATCAGGGCATAATTATGACACACTGCATCCAAGGGCTCACTTTCCATATTCGTAATAAGCATCAATAGCTTTCAGAATAAATAAGGAGAAGAAACTTTAGCGAATATAGTATTAAATTTGACCTACTGTAATGAAAATGTTTTAAACACCGTACCATTAAAAGCTAACTACTTCAAGGAAACTATAAACAGTCTGTATTCTAAGTAGGCAAAACTCTACATGACATCAAGAGAAGCCTTACCTTCCACCACATATCAATTATAACCAAAACAATCTTACTGCCTAGCTTTGTTTGAAGTACCTTTTACTACTACGGGAATTGGTTTATTTGTTTAGATGGATAGGTAATTTATATACCTAGTAATTATACTATGGGTTAAAAGATCTGCTTTATTACTATTGCTGTAATCGACTCACAAAGATTACTTGCTGAAGCAGCAAACCCTTTTCGCAGAGCTTCTTTGTTCCTTTACTCCATAAGACCTGTGACTAATATTAACCTTTATTTCAACACAGACCCTTACGAAAGTAAGGAGAAAATATTCTGTTTCTTGATCCTTTGGAAGAAACTGCCCTCACTCCCACAGACCTTAAATACCCAAATTCCCAGAGACAGTTTTGTGAAATGAATCCTTTGATGAGCCTCAGGATCAGGCGTTTTCACAAAAAACCCCAACTCCTGTCTCTATACTCTGCTGCTGCCACCGTCGCTAACGATTAGAAGCTTTCAGTACCGTGAATAATTCAGAATCTCATCTGTTCCTTTCAGTGTAAAGACAATGTTGAGAGAAAAAGGTCACTTTTTTTTTTTCCCTTTCCAACCACTGACTTTTCCATGCCAGCACTGGTCCGATCGCATGATACACCTGGTGTTTGACACGCATCCCCTGACAGCTTCTTAGCAGCAGTCAGTCTGTTTAGCTTAGAGTACAAAAATAACAGGAGCACAAAGGAATGACAAGTTTCAGTGGTTATACACACAGTACCAGCGCTCACGTTTGCTGTAGCTATTTCAGATACTTGATGTACAGTAGGCCTGTGTTTAATTATAAAATAGACAGATGTCAGCACACGTATTGTAACCAGGCAATCTGGTACGGATGCACAGAAACAGTCGTACTTGGAAAACATTTATTAAAACTAAAGAGCAGTATAATCACCTGTTTTCCAAAGACTAACACTTGAGAATACTTCCCTTCAGGCCTTTTTGAAAAGACTAAATTCACTGCCACTGCCTCTTTAATCTTGTGATTAAAAGGTACACTGGAAGGCTGTCAGTACGTACACGTGCAATATGCAGATTTATTTGAAAATGGTATCTGTCAGAGCAAGACAGATTTATGCAATATAGTATTTAAGAGATTAATTACTGTTTACTTGAATCTTCTCCTCCCTTCACTTAAATTATAACCATTTTTTAGGCCAAGAAAGCTTGTTTAAAGTACACATGCAAAGGATCTGTATTACAGCGAATGCTTCATTTTCCAAATAAAGGTGATGATTGGTTAAAACGTTTTTAACTTGAAATTTTATTGAACTTTAGCACACACCCAATTGAAGACTGCTGAACCAGACCATGAGTTTCTGTCTAACCATCAAGAAAGCTAGCGTATTCTTTGATACTAAAAAAATCTGCCAGTTAATACAGCAGAGCATAGCATTTAAGTATTTTTACCCATCTATTTCATTCTTTTCTTCCTCTGGCTGAAATCAGCTTGATGGTCAGGGATGATGACCACCTAAGGGAGAATGAAAGATTACGATGCTTCCCCTCTCAAATAACAAATAAAAACCATAAAAAAAAAAATCTAAATCCCCAAACCCTCCCTGCAGGGAACAAACCACGCCCCTCCCCGGTTCCTAGTGTTTAAATACGGTCTAGCAGGTTGAGGTTTGTTACCTGACTTCTGTTCCCCATTTCCTTTCTTCTTGCCAAATAACTTCAGATGTATCACAAAATGTCAAATTTGGTCTCCCTGGTTTCACTGAAGGACTTTTCAATGTCTTCATTACAGAGATCAATGAACTCCTCTCTCAGACTCCAGCAGAAAGAACAAGAGCACTCTATCCTGAGGAGAGTCACCTTTCTCCCAAGTGTCCTTCACTCAGAACCACCTCCCCACACGTCTCCCCAAACATGCCTAAAAATGAACAATTTCACAAAAATTTTTTATAAAAAAACCAAACCAACAAAACCACCACCACCAAAACCAGCGTGCACTTACTCATCTGCTATAAATTTTGGTTTAATATTTTCTTGAAAGAAAAGACCAGATATAGATATTTATCATTCTGAGGACAGGACAAAGGCTCTATTTCTAATTTAAAAGCTCCCTAAACATCTCGGTTGCATACAGACTGTCAGAAGCATGCTGTATGAAGAGTCAAAAGTGGTCATGAACTTCCCATCTCTCAAATGTTGCATGTCTGCAACCTCCCATTGCAAGCGTAAAACCGAGTACTCCGGACAGTCACAGTGCATTCCAAGTTCTTGGTCGATTTGTATGACCATCTCTGCATCTCCCCCCAAAAAATTACATTAATACCATGTGTAGGTGTAGATTATGTCAGGTACTAAATGATTCTAATAAACACGTAGGCTCCTTTACAAAACTCTAGGGTAACAAGATATTCTTAGGTGTCTGGTAAAGTGAGCAATTCAAGTGCCTGTTTTTATGGTAAAATTTGCATGTACTACACACATTCTAAATGATACAGCAATTTTTACAAGCTTAAGAAAAGGAATTTTTATTATTTTTTTTTTAACCTTCAGGCAGATGTGCTGCCTGTATATTCGGCAGAGAGGGAGAACACTGGAAGCACTTCAGCAACTGTTAGGCTACTCTCCTACCGATTAACAGAGCAGCTACTGCACTTACAGACAGGAATAACATGAGCTGCAGTCCACAAAAAGCAGCTGAAGGCTCTCCTTAGCCACGCAACCTATCAAATCACAGAATCACCTAGGTTGGAAGAGACCTTTAAGATCATCAAGTCCAACCATCAACCTAACACTGCCAAAACCACCACTAAACCATATCCCTCAGCACCACGTCTACCCGGCTTTTAAATACCTCCAGGGATGGCGACTCCACCACTGCCCTGGGCAGCCTGTTCCAATGCTTGACAACCCTTTCGGTGAAGAAACTTTTCCTACTATCCAATCTAAACCTCCCTGGTGCAACTTGAGGCCGTTTCCTCTCATCCTGAACAAACCCTGAAGTCTTAGAAGCCAGCCTACCTCTTCAGGACAAAATACCTCCCCAAAGGCTGGGACGGAGTAGGACAGCCAACATACAGGAGGCATACCTAGAAATTCGTGCTGTAAGTTCAGCAATTTACTGCAGCTATTTAGCTTTTATAGACAAGAGACAGAAAAAGAATAAGGTAAGCTCAATATAGACGACGTTCAACAGATCAATAGGCACAGTAGCTCTCATTTAGACCAAGACTTTTAACTAAGAAATTGAAGTAATTAACTCATTTATCCCAATATTTTGTCTCAAGCCAATAACAACCAATAACACCGTTCTCTGTATAATTTTTAGTGATTTTCCTTGTTGGGAAGAGAGTCAAAGTTTGGGTTTCTCCCACTTCTACTGGTGAAGTGTGGAAGGAAACTAAGCAGCAGAGCAGAAGAGGCATTTCATTCAATCCAGTGAATTTAAATAAATTTCTGCCAGCAGGTTTTACTGTCCAGCTCAGAGCCCTGTCCTTCTGGGCTGCTGCCATGAACACTGAAAAACAGTGCTCATGAACATGAATTTTTTTGCTGGACTTGTTTACCACCCGTAATCTGCATGACGGACCGTATTGAAAAAGGAAGGCAAACAAAAATGAAGAGCTAAGAATTTCTCTTCAGCTGTAAACAAGAAATACCAGTTGATATAATGACTGCTGTCTACAATTAATTTATTGTGTTATATCTCTCATACCAGCAAGCACCAATGCAAATTATATTAAGAAAAAAAACAAAAAACAATTAAATATTTCTAATCTATTGTTAAAACACAGCCAGCACACATAATAGAAATATTAATCTAAGACACTACCAATTTTGATACAGTTTTTAGTTTTTTACATGTCAATTGTTACATTTTTGAAAGAAACACCTAGGAAACATACACAACTGTCAATAACAAATCAAACCAAGTAAAGCATCTCAGTTTAAGTTTTGAAATCATTTGAGAGCACTGATGAATGATGGAAAACACCTACACAAAAGATTTTCATCATTGTTTTAAAGTCTGTAAGTTCACTGAATGCATTGTCAAGATGAAATCTTAAAAAAATATTTGTATTTAAGTTGGTATTTATCAGATTCGCATTGTCTCCCCCTAATATGTTCACACTTTGAATTGCGTGCTGAAAAATGGAAGAATTTCAACAAATTAATTGCTTGTCTCTTTTTACTAAGATCATTAAAGCTTACCGGTGGCAGTAAAAAACATTGTTCATTAATTTTTATTGGAGGGGGAAGGAGGGAGGAAGAGGGCACTATGGTCCAGGCTCAGAGGAAAACAGGCATTAAATTAAAAAAAATGGTAACAAATGGATTTTTGGAATGAGTACACAGCCATATGCTGCTAAACCTGCTATCACATATATGCTTAATCTTACTACAGCGAGGAGTCTAATGTCTGGAACAAAATTACACATACAATTTTCAAGGTCACACACTTATGTATATGAGTTAGCCTATCGCTGTGAAAAAATTATCTTGCTTGCTGGATGATTTACATTCCAGTATTCCAATTTTAAATAAGCTTTGACAACTCACCTTAGAGTGATTAGTCAGAATCTCAGAATTTGAGATGAGTATGAAAAAAAACATTGTTTGTAACATACTGTATGGAAACTATCTATAATTACCATAGCTGCTTCTTTCATGGCTATTTAATTGCCTCCCATAATCATTTACAATCCACATGCAGCTGTGCATTCTATACAAAAAAATTCTTGAAGAGAATTGTATGAAAATGTCCAAAGCACCTAATACAAAGCCCCTAATATTTTCATATCTAGCTGTTCAGGTTCCTATGGTGCCTCTCAAGAGTCTTCCAACTACGCTGCTTCGTGGCAACAAAGCAAACCTAATAGACAACACAGATTAAGATTTATGACAAATTTTCCCCTTTTTAGAAGTTATGTTACAAACAACTACGTAAAGAACACATAATAGCAAGCTTATTTAGCGTAAAAAATACTTGTCAGTGAAGCTCCACTGGTGCGTAATGCTTTGAAACCCGTGTTTCAAACAGAGAAAACAATCACAAATCACAACCTTCAGTAAAAGGTACGACATGTAAACTAGGGCTTGAAGCACTCTCTTGGGAAATGTAAACTATTTAAATATATAAAAATTTACCTTTATGTGCCAAAATAAGCCTGTCTCTCCCAGTCTTGGAATCTTTGTCCATTTATACACCTTCTTCACTGATTTTTCTGCCAGCGGGAGCCAGCAGCAGTTGCGGGAGGAAGCGCAGGGTGTCCCTCCCATCCTTCAGAGCAGGACCCCAAAGCCAAGCTTCCAGCAAAGGGGCTGCAAGCGTCCTCTCTTCCCGCTCCGTGTACCCCTCCGGTTTCACTGCTAACCACTGAATTTAACTCGGGCCAGGAGGAGAAGGATTTCAGGCGTATGTTACAGACACAGAACCCAACGGACTCGTTAAGAAGGTGTCTTTTCTATAAGGGTTTGACAGGGCTGCTGAATTCAATATTCCTCGCTACTTCCCATCTAAAGCTTGCGCAGTTTACAAGAACGCGTGCCTTCTCATTAGCGATCTGCAAACTTTCCCTGCAAGGCAAATGGTCTGAACGATCCCATTTTGATCATAATCGGAAAAGAGTAACACCGTGGGTAGCTACTGTGTGTCATACTGGGGGTAAAAATGTGACTTTTAAGGTTTTCTACCAGCTTGTTGAGAACAGAGTTGAAGACAAGACCAGTTACACAGCCCTGAGTATTCTGGGTAACTGAAAGGATGCAAAACTTTTATTCCTTGAGTCAAAATGTTGCGATCAGCAAAACAGCAAATATTTTACAATGTTGATGTTAGAAGATCTTCTAAGATTATAATATTACCTAGAAAACTCTGCTTTCTCCCGACACACAGCAAGACTGGTACTCCTTGCAAAAAAAAAGGATCATAAACAGGAACGATAAGATAATTGCAAGAGGACACAGGATTTTTTCATCCCCAGCTTTATAGATGTTGTCTTCTAACCCCTCCAAACTGAAAACTCTTTCAGAATATCAGGAAATCTTAAGAAATACAAGCACAAGCATAGAGACCAACTAATGGGAAGGTCTGAATTCATCCTGTGGAAGGATTCTTCTCCTCCTCCCCTCCCCGATCCAACAATTTGATGACATTTGAGAACAATGTCCTGGAGACATCCGTCAGACAACTACATCAGGCACAAGAGGTGCAGGTCTTAGACTCCAAAGTAGCTCAGTAGCTCATTGAATTGCAATAATCAAATTCAGATTTCTAAAGAATAACAGTAGTTGTCAAGAAATGTTAAAGGCATGGTTTGTCTACCTATACAAACACATACAAGATATATATAATACTCCATTGATGTAGTGGAGAATACTCAAATGTCTGTAGAAGTTCTCTCTTAGATCTTCCAAATTTCTAGAAGAAATTTTTTTACAAAAGTAAAATAAACACAATAAAGGAAACTTTTAATAAGGTTTCTTGCAAGATAGGCTCCAAAAATGTAAGTTGCTATGGTATAACACATATATATTTACACTTTTAATAGCAGTTACAAAGCACTCATTTTTCTGGGTAAAGTCAGAAAAAGCAAGGAAAACTAAGGAAATAATTGAAAAAAAAACCCTGAACACTTACAGGTAAGTGAAGATTTTTCACATGCAGAAAGTATTTTGTTTAGCTTGAAAAGCATATTTATCTAACGCACAATGTTGCTGGTTTACAGCTGTGTACTGCTCATTATTTGAGATATACAGAATAAAAATAACTATCATATCCACTGAAAAAATATTTCCATCTCCATACTTCCAAAATAAAATCTACTGCTTGTAACTTCTTCATAAGATGGGACTCTTCAAATTTAATTGTGTTTTGTTTCAAATATTGCATGCTTATGAAATCTTGTGTTCACAACAATTGTCCTAAAGAAATCACTTCCATATTATACGGTTTTATTTACAGCAACTTCCAGAAAATAGAGAATTTTACAAGGAATGTATTGATTCCAAGATAATAATAGATGGTAGCTGTGTGATCTAAGTAGTTTTTCTTCAGAAAGAGGATCAAGTGATAAAGTAGTGTTGCGATTTGTAAAGGTCACATGCTGGCAGATCAAATCAATCTTAATTTTGAGAATGGTGTAAGAATAAAAAAAAAAAAATCAGTTTCTACGTGCTGGACCTTATCAATGCCTAGCTTTAAAGAGTCAATCATAACCATAGCTCTAATTAAGGTATTTTAATGAATTTACTGTATTAATTCCCACTTTTAAGGTAGAAAACATTGTGTTGAGAACCATTTGCGGCAAGATTAACTTTCTGCTCAGGTGCCTTCTATCTCCCCATCTACCCCAGCTGCAAATATTTTTTCCAATATTGTATTATTTTTACTACTAATAGAGAAATTGCACATATAAAAAAAATTAAAGACCATTCAACAAAAATCTATTTGCATTTGGATTTAATCTATTTAACAATACTCTACAAAGTGCATCTTGAACTTTAGAGAGAGCTTTTAAAACTAAATCTATATGCTTAAAAGAGAAATTTGGTACAAGATAAGTAAAGGACAGATTCCTGGTCTATCTCATTATCCCTGCACAAAATATGTTTCAAGCTGAAATATGATGGAAACGGACAAACAGAAGACTACGGTTTAAGAGAAATACATGTGTTCTGTTCCTTTGAAAAGAATAATTCTATCGGGGGAGCTAAGTAGAATTTTACCAGTGTGAAAAATGTCAATTCTCGTTTCTTCATTTCATGAACATTCAGAAGAGCACACACCTGAAGCAACGCTTTTTCAGAGATGTCTATTTTATATGAACAATCTAACAAAATACTTACATTACAGCAGCCTTATAGGCAAAGAATGCATACACAGGCTCGGTGAAAGACACTGCATATAAGGTTTCCCAAGCTTACAGATTCCTCCATTAGTTTAATAAAAATATTCTGTTGTTCTTTATTGATAAATAACTTTACATCACCAGAAATATTTGCTACATTTATCTCCTGTATGAAGCTTGCTGAAGAGTCTGTGTGAGTCTCTCGCATGAAGACTTACACCGAGTGTGGTGGCAAGGGAGCGCAAAGAAAAGCAAAAAACCACTCACTGATGACTAATAGCATAACTATGAAAAAAAATCATCCAAGTTCCTTTCTCTTTATTAAAGCTTTATGCCTTCCGCAAAAATACTAGATTTTAAAAAAGTCTTCTCCATACCAACACAAAGTGTTTGACAGTCGTGGTTGGGAGAAGGCATCAAGAACAGTAAGATTACTGGCATCCTCTGGTAGTACTGTCTTGTCCAGGCTGGAGAAGGCTTATCCCTCTCCCTTACCTGCAGATCCCAGATGTGGATGCCAGCCCTTCAGCCTCCAGCCTGTCACAGCCATTTAGCACTTTGAGCTCCATGAATGAAAAACATTGAAGTGTCTTTCGCTAAGAGCGCTGCCAGTAACACCTGCCAAACCCCGAGCACTGTTCAGAGCGCAGCTGCTGGACGCTTCTACAGCAACACCATTCACAACAGCATCTTCCAGCAGATGGAAACACAGGCAACGCACACAGCTCCTAGCTGTAGGAAGACCTCTTGTCCATGCAGTAGAAAGCGAAGGACAACAGCGGCTACTCTAGAGCTGAAAAGACTGCTTACAGTTTTGATGACAAAGTGATGGCAAGTGCCAAAGCTTGATACTTGCCGCTCTGCCTCTTACAAGCAGGGAGGAGGGAGAACGTGCCCCGAGGGACAGACCAGGGATTGGGTAAGAACAACACGAGCAGCCAGGGAAGCTGAGCATCCAGCACCGCATCCAAGACCCAGAGTAAGAGGGGCTACATTGCTGTGTATGATGTCCTACCTCGCTGTGTATGATGTGCTACCTCGACGGTCAGAGCAACTACCTTCGGGAAAGAACAAGAATGAAGAAGGAGGAGAGCAAAGAACTGTCCTGGGTTTCTTTCTTCATGTCTGCAGATTATGGCTAGGCAGTACCTGTGTCAGCCTGCCTCTGCCCTGCATGTAGGCTTTGCAGTAGTTTGTTTCCTGAAATAGTGGCAGACAAGGCTCTTGATAGAATCACCTAGGTTGGAAGAGACCTTTAAGATCATTGAGTCCAACCATCAGCCTAACACTGCCAAACCCACCACTAACCCATGTCCCTCAGCACCACGTCTGCCCAGCTTTTAAATACCTCCAGGGATGGTGACTCCACCACTTCCCTGGGCAGCCTGTTCCAATGCTTGACAACCCTTTCGGGGAAGAAATTTTTCCTAATATCCAATCTAAACCTCCCCTGGCACAACTTGAGGCCATTTCTTCCTGTCCTACCACTTGTTACCTGGGAGAAGAGACCGACCCCCATGTCTCTACAACCTTTCAGGTAGTTGTAGAGAGCAATAAGGTCTCCCCTCAGCCTCCTCTTCTCCAGGCTGAACAACCCCAGTTCCCTCAGCCGCTCCTCACAAGACTTGTGCTCCAGACCCCTCACCAGCTTTGTTGCCCTTCTCTGGACACGCTCCAGCACCTCCATGTCTGTCTTGTAGTGAGGGGCGTGCTAGGCAGGAGAGAGGTCAAATGGACGGAGAGGAAAAAAGGAATGAAGAAAAGACAGAGAAGTCTTCCTCCACCAGATCTGCGGCTCTCTGACTTACTGGTCTCTCAACCAGACCACCCTTGTGCAGGATAGTGATAATAGATCAGGGGTATTCTTGATCACAGAGAAAAAACCCTTTCTGGAGATGAAAAATATCATCTCTTTTATTGAGCAGAGGACTAATTGTTCCCACCAGACATAAATACATTTAAAAAATATCAGTGAGCTCCTGACACACTGACAGCATGAAGGATGCACTTTCCTTATGGCCTTATATACATACCTGCTCACCTTCTAGCAGAAACAGATCAGAGTGCCGGAAGTTTCTAGTTTCCCATGGAAAAGCCCCCGCTTACTAATGGTCAAAGCATGTCTGTTGTCCCTCATACCAAATGGTTTTGGTACAGACACAGGTGAAAATATCTCTGTGCATCCTTAAACCCTGAGTTGACCAGGACGTATCAAGTCTGAAACTGAATTTTCTCCCAAACTGTACTTTTGAAATGGCTCTACAACTGACAGTAAACTAGAAACATCAACTCTAAACCCAAACTCTTAATATCATACCTCATGGGAGAAAAAAGCCTAGCCCCTGCTCACACTGTCATTCACCACCAGCAGCAGATGGTTGGCCAGCAGGCCAGCAGATGCACGTATATGACAGCAGTAGAAGAATCCTAAAGCTCCAGTGTCCAGTCTTGCTTGAACATAAAAGCTCCGACTACAATACAGACTAGGCATACTGCATCATCCCTGCTGCTATAATCAGTGTCCTGGAGACGACACTTCGCCTGGTGTCTCCCAGATTTCCATGAAGCTTTCCCCAGGTTCCAGCGACCAAGCCACACACGCTGTAAACTAGCCAGCACCGTATGTAGTTTTGAACAACGCGGTGCATCTTGTGAGTGCCTCCGGTGTCAGAAACGCATGCCTGGATTCAATAAATTTAGTGCTTGCCAAACTGCCTTTCACACTGGTAGCTGAAGGGTTCATGAATTGCCACCCCGATCACATACCCGTGAGTTTCGTACCTGATATGATAACTCTCCACACCGGACATACTTCAAAGACACAGTTACTAGAATAAAAGCATGTAACAGCAATCCCCTTTTCACAAGTCTACACAACCTGTTTTGAAATAGTGAATATCCAATCAGAACTAAATTCTTCCTAAATTCCTTAGCGTAACTCAGAACTTAAATAAACCAAAAAAACTCCCTCAAAAAAAAATAACACAACCACATACAGAATGGAATTCTTGTGATGTTCAAGTGAGCTACAGTGCTCAGAAATCTGTTGTTTGTTTAGTGGCCAGCCCAGCCCAAACCACAACAACATTAAAAAAAAAAGAAAGTAATAGCTATACCTTACTGTTCATATTTTAAAGCCATGAAAGAATCACTCAGATTGAACCTCTGAATGCATTTTAAAACCGTAGTGCATATTATTATCCAGTCTATAAAATCAAACAAGTAGCTTTAACAGTAGATTCATGGCATTTCAGTGGGTATTGTTGACAAATGTCAGTGAGAAAAACAAGACAAGTTCTAGAAGCAATATGCTGTGCTTCCGCAAGGGCAAAGCAGAAACTCAGCAGTGTGTGTGGGGGGGAAATCTAGTTCAGAAAGAATAAAGGGCTGTCACTGAGCAACAGAAATCAATTTCCACAAAAGAATAAGGGAGGCGTTCAGCTAATCGCTATCTGCTTCCTCTAGACCAGCATTCACGTGTGTAACATCCACTTCTAGACAAATAGTGAGAACGGAATAAAATGAATAGTTTTTTTCCCCCCTTACCCCAAAATGTAAAGTCAACACACGTGAATCAATATTCCAGATTACGATAAGAAACTAATCTGATCTTAGTCATAAAATAAACCTAAAATTTTATTCCTACTTAAAGTCCCTATTATAAGTAAGCCTAATGAAAATAATAACTATATGCCTACACTGACAGAAGTATCACAATTTCATATTCATTATGCCATAAATTTTTGATCCCTGACTCCTATCCCAAAACAACTCTTCAGGATGTCTTATTATTCTTGCCTTTATATCTAAATGATAAAGAAATTCTTGTCAGAGCCTTGCAGAATCTCTCGTTAAAGACACTTAAACTACTTTTCTGTTTAAAAGGGGAACATTCGTTCTGCAAGTTGGAAGACTCATCCCAACAATAACTTCTCCTAATAATTACCTGCCTGCACTGTGGCCTAAGGAGATACTAAATTACATCTGGAAAAAACCTCCAGACCTCTGCATACCCCTAAAATATTAAAATACTGTATATGGTAGACAAAACATTAAAGTGAAAAAATGTTTCAACAAAAAAGGAAATTTTAAACTTTCAAACAAAGTAGGGGAACTAAAGGTCTCTCAAAGGCTTCTGGAGAAAATTTGTCTCTTGTATTTGAAAATTCGCTAACATTTTGTAAAGGTTTGGGTAGAATTAACTTCAAAACGTAATACCTTTCAGAGCTACTCTCTGGTCAGCCAGTGAAGTCTAACTGAATTTGTCAACAACGTGTAAAAACCAGTTTGGTAAGAGCTGATTTTTGTTAGTTCGCGTTTGAAGTTAAAACATTTTGACTGAAACAAACACAAGCCTCCAAATACTCTGTGACCTTTGCACAACTGATCACCTCTTTTCAAGTTCGGCAGCTGTAGCCAGCAATAACACGCTAATGAACAATTTGCCTTCATTCAGAAAACTCCAAAATGCTTTAACACCTGACATTTAGAAAGAAAAACCCACACTTTCTTTGGCTGGAATCTGATGGTAGGAACTACTGCGTGTCTGGAGCATTAGATCAGCTCTACAGATGTGATACGCTGTCAATAGAGGTAAGACTCAAGTTCAGGGCTAGAGCTGTTGTTGCCGTTCAGCTTTATAGGTATCAGGGAGCACCACGGCTTGGGAGTTGCTCCCTTATCTCATAGAATGGTTTAGGTTGGAAGGGACCTTAAATACCACCTAGTTCCACTCTCCCTGCCATGGGCAGGGACACGCTTTGACCAGGCTGCTCAAAGCCCCATCCAGCCTGGCCTTGAACACCTCCAGGGATGGGGCAGCCACAGCTTCTCTGTGAAACCTGTTCCAGTGTCTCACCTCTTGCACTTTGCTTGTCCAAGTGGCTGGTGCTCGTGGTAAAAGCTTCCAGCTTCCACTGCACTGCACAGAGGCAAGGTCATGTTTTCACAAGAAGGACCAGCTTCTAGCTCCTGGTAGTCCCACGTAGCTACGTAAGAATGGGGAACCTCTTGTTCAGGCAGACTGACTCTTTGAATGCAAATGCAAGCTGGGAATGAATTTTAAATTCAAGAAGACACTGAAAGGGATAGGAATCAGTACACAAAGCAGTCATAAAGAGTCTGTAGACTGGACCTTGGATAGTTTCCTTTGATACTGGAACAAATCAAAGCGGATTACAAAACGTTCACTTTTTGTCTTGGGTCTGAAAGGCATCTGTAACAGTAATTCAAAGATCATTCTGAGCAAAGGAACTTCAGGGGTGAAAACAGGTGGAATAAAGATTGATTTAAAGTCAAAACAAAACCCACTGCAGCCTTAACTGTGAGTAGTCACGGGTCTAAGCATCAGAGCAGTCTTCCCAGGCTGTCCAGCAAGCAGCACACGTGCAAGTCTAACAGGGCTGTTCCAGCATAACCTCAACAGCTTCAGAAGTGCTTATATGGAATAGGATGACAAAGGACATTTGCATCCTGCTCAAAGCAGAGCCAAGCTTTATAGAGGAATGTAGAAGCAGTAATACGCACTTTACTCTTAATCACTGGACCTCTAGAACTGCCAGTCTTCTATCCAAGAGATTGCCTAAACCAGTCAACAAGCCAAGGACCTCAGCACTGGACTTGGCAATGCAGGAATACCCTAAATAGCAACCAAAGCAGAAGCAGTTTGGTTTTTCTTGTTCTCCAAAAACTGAAGGACCGTGTCTGATATCATGTATGAATCACAGTAAGTGTACTCACACTTTAAAACCTAAAAAATGAGAAGAAAAAACAACCCCAAACAACTTAATTTTAAAGTTTTAAGAAAATTATACACTCAAGTAACATGATACAGCAGCTGGAAGGAATCTGACTTAAAATTATCTTGAAGCAATATATATAACACAAGAGCTCCTATTAAAATACGCTCAACTTGTGTAATTAAGATCTGTGCTAAAACAAAAGGAAAACACTGAAATCAAAATATATGAGATGGCATGCTTTCATTTTGAGCAAGAGAGAGAACGGTTTCGTATTGATCCCTAAAATTAATTGGAAGCCAGCTGAGTTACAGGACACTCAGAAAGAGAATCAACGCTTCTTTCACACGCAGCAAATACAGAGACAAAGAAAGCACAGAGAAACAAAACTGTCAAGTGAGGAAGTTCAGACCACAAGGTGCTAAAAACCCGCCAGTGTTATATATAGCAAATGAGATTTACAGGTAGAGGTAAAGGTATCAGTTGGGAAGTTCAGGATCAAACGTCGTACCGAGGTTATTCACGGAAAGTCTAAATAGCAACTCTACAGGCAGAAGAGTTGATTTGTCCCCAGGAGAAACACATCCACGCGAAGTATTTAGGGGGAAAGTCAACACAAGCAGGCAAAGAGAACAGAGAAGAGTCATTAAAGGTGTCAAGAAATATGTACGGCCGCGAATCACGAGCACATAACTGTCAGTTAGCAGCGTAGTTTAGACGTGGTATATAGGAAAGAGCAGATGGCCAAGAAGTGACCCTTGCAAGAGGGACTCGAGAGAGCAAGGGCCTTGTCACACAAGAATTGAACAAATACACACCTCCTTTTGTTTTCTAAAAGATGTGTAGAAAAATGTCCACAATAAAAGGAGAGGGCAGGCAGTCGGATGAGAGATTTGTAGAAACATAGTGCTTATACCGGGAGGAGAAAAGGAAAGAACTCAAGCCTGCACCCAGACTGCACCCAGCTCCTCAGGGCAGTCACCGTTATCCCCAGTCAGGTCAATCGCAAGTATAATTTCTTCACAAGTATTTTGGAAAAGACTATGAGTAAGGTCTAACTGAGTATCTTCTCTTTTCACTACCAAAAAATTCATGATAAAAATGTCCCTTACCCGGAGGATTTTATATCAGGCCTTTTATAGATATGACATTTAAAACTTTTATTAACTGAACAATCTAAGCCAACTCTTACAAAGCAAAGCAGCAGGTAGGCAAGCTCGCTCCAGGTATTGGGTACATTTACCCATTTATTTAAATTATCTAGCTAGATAAAACCGCAAAGTGAAAAATATCACTTGTCAGCACACATCAGCTATAATTGGTGCTGTACATTTCACGAATAAACCAAAATTGAAGACTCTCTAAGCGGCTGACTAACTAGCAGCTCAGTCTATGCCAAACTTTCTTCTCTCAGAGCCCGAACAGCCTCTAGATTACCCACTTGCTTCTCTCAAACTAAGGATTTAACAGGATATGCTTGTTACTTGAAGAAACCAAATTGCCACCATAGGAAACAGGATATAAATGGTTAATAAGTATATATTGGTCTAATACAATATATGGTATATTGGTATAATAATAGTATAAAATGGTTAATGAGAAAATAGAATAATATCATCAACTTGCTCAAACCTTCTTAAGACAGTAAGACAATACTATTTTGTTAAGAATAGCAAATTTTTTAACATTTCTTTTATTTTTTTACTATCTAGATATCGGTTTAACATTGGGGGATGCCTACCTCCACAGCCTGGAGAAGAGATCTAGGTTCTAAGCCTCATGTAACTCCCGTGACATCTATTTACGGCATATGTATGTTTGGTGTGTCCTTCACATGGGCGGGAGGGGAAAATGGGAGAGTCCTCTCCAGTCTTGCAGTTTTTACATCAATTAAGCAAAGGCCATCTTAGCAAGCAGGCCTGTGAATCTGAAAACTCCTGCATCCTTTTGCCAAAACTTTGCCTTCCAAACAAATAAGAAAATGGACTATCACAAGCTGCCTTTTTATTACTGAGAACAGGAAAACGGGAATAAGACGGAAAACCAGGAAGATAAAAGAATAAATGAAGATTAAAATGTTTTAAATCACAGTGATGCATCACGTGCACATTGTTACAGAGCACATAAAAACATAACACCCTAATATGATTACATTTAAGTGTTGCATCAGGATATGCATATGATGTATTGTTGTGATTGAAACCATTTTATTTCTATTGAAGCAGCTCTGCAGCTTTAACACCTGCTGTAAATTTGCATGTCTGCTGCCTTTCACATTCTTCAACATCAAGTGACAGATTCTGCTGAATATTTACTCACTAAGAACCTTGGCAGAACTTGCAGACCTTGATTTTATTGTAGGACTGTAACTCTGTATACGAGTTGCCAGACCTTCCACTTAGCATCACGGCACCAAGAACTGGAGTAATGTCAAGCAAAATTTTCGTTCAATTGATTTTTCTCACCCACAAAACTCCTCTGCTTAAAAATCTTGATGATTTGAAGCATCCACAAATTGTTAATGTTCAGTAGACAAAACACATCTCTGCTGCATTGTCAGACCAGGAGTCAGCGGATAAATTGAAAATACAGATACTTTACAGAAATACAGATATTTATATACTACATTTATATTATATTCATAGTCTATATTATTTATATTATATTTATAATCTAACCCTTTATCAACTGGTAAAGACAGACACATGCTAAGTACTTATGGAAAAACCTACCATTCAATGTATAAATAAATGTTCCAATACATACGCTATATACATACCTACAAGTTACACACGTAGCTACTCAGACATAATACTCTAAGAAATCCTGCAGTATAAGTAGATAAATGAATGTATGAATGAATATTGGTTATTTCCAAGTTTGAAACAGTGCAGGTTTCCAAGCCAAACACGAAAGCTGGGAACGTAACATATTGCTCTAAAAACACTGAATAAACCAGACAAGAGGGGAAAGTTTGTCAAAAATATAGTGCGATATGCCACAAGTGGGACAAGTGGTTTTGCCAGTATTTGAAAACCAGCAGCACAACGGCAAGAAAACTCAACCCTGCAACAAAACAAAGATTTTTTTATTTTATTTTATTTTTTATTTTTTTTGGTCAAATACTATTTCAGGTCATCTGATCTTGAGAAATCAAAAGAATAGCTCAATTATCTTAGCTTTCGTTCTCAAATCACGACGGAGAAAGATCACAACTTGTAGGAAATTTAGTAAATACATGGATCAGTTTATGAATCACTATCCATTGTAAGTGTATAATGTTAACAACCATTTCATATTCAAATTGAAACGGTTACTGTAAAGCAGAATAGGGAATACATCTAGCATCTTTTCACTGATTTTATTTACAGTGTTTCTTGGTGATGAAAACGTCCGCATAACATATGCAGCTTTGCTATTAATATACCACAACTCTCCACTTTCCTTTTAGGCATGCTAATATTGGTCTCAAAAACATCTAACCCAACCCCCCTATTTTGTACCACAATCTCAACAGGTTCCACAGCTGCAAAGACACTGAAGAGTCTCTTCTTCCATGAAAAGCACTTGAGGAAAACTACACACAGCAGAGACATCTCTCTCCCCTCTTCTCCTCATCTCTACCAGTGATTTTCATGAAGTCCTACTACTCATTCAATGACCTGTCCAGATGGACACAGCCTGTTTTTTTGGGCAACTGGCCTGCTTTAACAGCACTTCTGTAAAACGAGCCGGTGCTGAACCCTTGGCTGCTTCCCCCACGCCGGGTCCTGTGGCTGGAGATGCCACCCCTGGCTGGGGATGTCACCCGTGGTGCGGGGCTGGAAGGGAGGAGGAGCAGGCTCAGCCTGGCTCTCCCGACCACGGTGGCTTTGCTTTCCTAACACGCAGCACGTGGAGCGGCAGTGTGAACCAAGAACTGGGAGCGTCCGGCTACAAATACACGGATTTCAGCTGCTGATGTGAAGAAATCAGATTTAGGGAAAACCGAGGAGACTGAAGCCCATTAGCTTCCAGCCGTCCCAGTAAAAGCACGTGCCTCAATATGGGAAGGATGACTAAGCAGAGTCATCTGAAATACAACTCATCTTTCACTTTCATTGCTCCCTGCAGTAGAAAAGCAAGTTCTACTGCAGTCCTGAAAGCTTTAATTGAGGGATTTCACAGATACTTGTATTCTTTTTGTGTGTTTAGTGTTTGTTTTTAATCAAAAAAAACTTTCCGTCAAAACAAACTGGTAATTTGATAGCAACATGATTCTGTTCCAGTATCACAACATTACTTTGGGTAGTAGACTGGCTGCCTTCACAAATTTCAGTTGTTCAAGGAGAGGCTAACTAGCTTGAAAAATAAATACATGGTAAGAACCAAACCATTACAGGGAAATAAAAGAGGGGTTAAGAGGAGGAAGGCACTTTCAAGGGAGGCGAGCCATCCGCGGCAAGAAATCGCCTTTAATAACTACATTTGCCAGAAAGCATGGAATTAATTATTGATCCAATATACATAATGTATTCACGGACCTCAAATAACAGACTTTGCTACCTGGCATTTCAGGGACAGTTGTTGAAGTATACTGATTGTAACCATAAATGTTCCTATTACGAAACAGGCAGATGGTCTGCTTCACCAGAAACATTACGGTCTGACATTTGTTATCAATTGTACTGATTTAATACTAATGAGAGTAAATGGAGACAGATTTGCAAAAATCTGTCTCTCAGGAAGATGTATGCGTCCCTTTAAAAATCTTTTACCTCAGACAGACCATGCTATGGTACCAAGAGGAATAATGATAAATTTTAATCTAGAGCACCACTCTTGACATTTGCACAGAGCTTCCAGGCCAGTAACCAAAACCTACAACTACAGGAGAATGAATTTATTCAGGAAAAGCAGCAGAGGCAGCGCGTCAGGATCTCTGCCATAGCGGCAATCAAATAAATTAAGATTAAACTTGCTTTTTATGATATTATAAAGTACTATTATACCCATTACTAAGACTTTTATTCACAAGTAGGGTGACTATAAGACAAGCACAGTAAGGGTAAATTATGCTTGTTCTCCAGACGCCGAGGTGCCGCTGCTGGTCGGGGTGTCCCTGCTGACACCCCGTGGGCAGGGGAAGAGGCAGAGCCACTGGGCTCCCCCCGCCCTCTGCAGAGAGGGACCTGGGGGTCCTGATGGACAACAAGTTGACCATGAGCCACCAGTGTGCCCCTGTGGCCAAGAAGGCCAATGGCATCCTGGGGTGCATCAAAAGGAGTGCAGCAAGCAGGTCGTGGGAGGTTATCCTCCCCCTCTACTCTGCCCTGGGGAGGCCACAGCTGGAGTCCTGTGTCCAGTTCTGGGCTCCCCAGTTCAAGAAGAACAGGGAACTACTGGAGAGAGTCCAGCGGAGGGCTATGAAGGTGATCAAGGGACCAGAGCATCTCTCTTCTCTGGAAAGGCTGAGAGACCTGGGTATGTTTAGCCTGGAGAAGAGAAGACTAAGAGGGGATCTCATCAATGCTTATCAATGTCTAAAGGGCGGGTGTCAAGAGGATGGGGCCAGACTCTTTTCAGTGGTTCCCAGCAACAGGACCAGGGGCAACGGGCACAAACTGGAACACAGGAAATTCCATCTAAACATGAGGAGGAACTTCTTTCCTTTGAGGGTGGCAGAGCACTGGCACAGGCTGCCCAGAGAGGTGGTGGAGTCTCCGACTCTGGAGACATTCCAAACCCACCTGGACGCCGTCCTGTGCAACCTGCTGTAGGTGACCCTGCTCTGGCAGGGGGGTTGGACTAGATGGTCTCCAGAGGTGCCTTCCAACCCCTGCCATTCTGTGATTGCGTGCACCTGAGCCGGGTTCTGAGGAGCAGCCTGCCCCATCACACTCACTGGCTGCGTTAACGACGACGGTGCAAGTCAGAAACCTAAACCGATGAACATCAAACAACGAGCATAAATGATCAGCCCTTTCTCCAGCCTAACACTTCTCCTTAGCCTTGTTCTACTGCGTGCCATTACTTTGGGTCTGAAGTAGATACTGCAGCAAGTGCTTCATTTGACATAGTTTCTCCAGAATCGTTACGGCTACGTTTCTCATAATGATGAAGCAATGGAAGACCAGATTTCTGATCTAATGAAAAATGATAAAGCACACGGAGTCATAAAAGCATCTTTTTCCAGCACAATTTAAGACTGCGGTGTAACAATACCGCATTGTGTTAAATTGAAATGAAATAATTGAATTCCATGTCAACCACCAAAACCTGAGAACTGATTCGGACAGACTAACAGTGAAGACCTGGATTTCTTCTTTTATACCCAGAACTGTAAATACAATTATTCACTCATTTACTATTTCATTGAAAGCTAATGCCTGTCTGTTATCTGACAACAGATTACTATGGGGTTTATTATAAAATAAAAATATATTTGTTTCTAATCATCCATATACTGTATCAAATCAATACATTGGATAAAGAGATAAAAAGGTGTTAAAAATGAGACTTTTAACCAACTCTGTCTATAGGCTATTGACAGAAAATAGATTTTATTGTATTTTTCATTGCCTGGGAACACTGATTTCAGCTAAGATATTCTGACCCTATATACTGCAGGTCAGGCATTATTTGCCCAGTTTCGTAACATTTTATGTCAAAGACACGGTCATTGCCAACAACTTCTAAAATAAGATTAAACCAAAATTCTGTTCCTTGCACGGACTGCTGTATTAGCATACTGCAAAAATACCTAGAGTACTGTACTTCAAGCTGAGATGAAAACACCTCTGGTATAAAGTCAAGAAAATTTAAAGTAAAGTCAGCTGTACACACTGTAACACACTTTCTCTGAAGCTTCTACATTGGAACACAAAACACAAATTAACTGTCATGTTTAAGCAATTATCTCCTATCAAAACGATCAAAAACCTAATTTACACAAGAGATACAGTGGATGCATTTCCAATTCTCCCTCTAGCTTCCCCAAGACAGTGTAACCGATCTAAACTAATGCAGTCACTCATTTTATATAGGTGGGCGGGGGAAAAAGAGGGGGGTTTAAAAATTATTATTTATTTTTGAGTAAATGGAAGGAGTGTGATCTTGCCTGTAAGGAACAGACTGGAAATACAGAAGTTATGTCAGTGGATGTTTTTACATTTAGTTGTCCAGATCAATATCCTATTTTTTTAATATAATTATTTTTTTCTCACAGAAAACTGATAGCACAAATGGATACTACTTGATTTTTCAAACCAGCTTCTCACAGGGCAAGGAGGGAACTAAGCGGACAGCAAGAATTTTGGAGTCACACTCCTGAAACAGAATTTGCCTTTTGCGACCTTGAGCAAGACATCTGCTCCTGTCTCACCGACCCGAGCATCCAGAGCAGGAGCGCCATCCAGCCTACCTTCCAAACCAAAACGTATAAACAAATCAATCAGTGTCGTTTAGCAAGGGCTGGGGGAACGGGACTGGACACCACAGTGCCACAAACACAGGGAAACAACAATAATTTCCCCCCCCTTCATTCTTTCTAGACACTCCTGTGGGTCTACAGCAGTGGAAACTTTTATTCACTTTTTTTTTTTTTTCCTTTTTTTTTAAACTACAGGGCTGGGTCTTCTTTGTAAAATTCTAATACTTTACTTTTACATGACGCGTGACTCTGGTGGAGGCTGCAATACAGCAGGGACACCTACAGCGTGCATGAAACCATCCCCTTCATCTCATAACCCGGCTTCATAATCTGAATCCAGCAAGCGTTACACGGTGAATTACAAACGCATCCGCGCCCAAAAACTGTTTCTGATGCAACAGTCACTTTTTGCTGCGGTACTCATCTTCCCCTGACACGGGCACCGTGAAAATTGAAGGAGGCCAACCAAGCATTGCTCTTCCTCTTCTTGTCCACGTCGGCTCTTTTCCCGCACTGCCAACCTCAACCATTTAGTTTATTTTAATAAACTAATACACACACACACACTTTGTATACTGTCTCCTGCATGCAGTATGCAAACTCCGCTAAATCCGTTGCAAATACCAGAGCCTAATTTTGAAAAGTGACTAAAAAGGCACAACATACAAAAGGACAAAGTCTTTTTTGTAACTAAAAATATATCTCCTGGAGATAAGAACTACTTTTCCCCTTGCATTTTTTTTTTGTTTTCCCGTGTCCCTTTGTACATACAGCCTCACAGCTTTGTATTAACAGTGGTATTGAACTCGGGGCTTTTTGACTAAGGAACGGAATATAATGGGTAACTTCTATTCCAAAAGTCAGAAACCAAAACTATTTGTAAGTTATTTCTTTGAAATTGAATTGGGCACTTAGACATTGCCATATACCTGGCAGTAAATAATATTTTTCTTAATTGTTAAAGAGAGACAACAGGCTTTTGCCTTTTCTTTTTTTTTTTTGTTAAAAAAAAAAAGAAAAAAAGGTAATCCTCACCCTCCAACCCTTTCATTTCTGTAGCTGTCCGCATGAAGCAGTGATTTGCAAATTTGAAGAGCAATCGTCCTGGATCAGCTGGAAGAGGCTGATGCAGCGTTGTATGAAAATACTGATGGACCACTACCATTTTATATACCCTCAGCTCTGGTTTTGGTTAGAAGCTAAAAGCGTGCTCGTTGACACAAAGGCAATAATAAAATAGGTTGGCTTCTCTAGAAACCAAAGGAAAAACAAAAATCCCCATACACCGTAATAAATTTTACTTATACCAGTTAGTAAATGGTTAAGAGACAAAAGTCATTACTATGAAACCCATTTTGTTTCTCATACAGAGGTAAAATCTGTTGCTAAAATCTGAATGGCAGTCGGTTCTTGTCAGAAAACCTGAATCCGTTTGTTCTAATATCGAGATACACTTGAACCACCTTCCTTGGAGACGCAGACACGAACCGCATACAAATTAGCAGCATGCAGGTACTTGAACAAATGCTTGCAAAACTGGGAATGCACATGCACGGTACAATCACAGAATCACGGGGGCTGGAAAGGACCTCTGGAGACCATCTAGTCCAACCCCCCTGCCAGAGCAGGGTCACCTACAGCAGGTTGCACAGGACAGCGTCCAGGTGGGTTTGGAATGTCTCCAGAGTCGGAGACTGCACCACCTCTCTGGGCAGCCTGTGCCAGTGCTCTGCCACCCTCAAAGGAAAGAGGTTCCTCCTCACGTTCAGCTTTTGCTTTGGACAGACAACAGCACTTCCTTCCACGGTCCCCAAGAACTTCCCTTGGCCCAGAAAGCTGCTTGAAGAAAGATGGACCTGGAAGGAGATGGTTCTGGGAAAACAACAGTTAAAAGGTCCGAAACGTGAAATAAAAAGTTTCCATAGTCATCTTAAACTCCTTCACACGTCACTGACTAAATACACAGCAAATTAGTTACGACAATCCATGGTTAACTTTCACTACGTTCTCGAAGTACAGAGGTTGAATTCTGAAATTTGATCAATATTCATATCATCTTACATACCAAGTTAATTGGTAAAAATGCTGCAATATATTCTTTGAGACATTTCTGAGGAACAATTTAAGTATTTGCTAGCCAACGGGAATAAATCTCCTGTTTGCGAATATTGATGACTGTTAATGGACGTATTACATTGTTAGAAGGGTTTCAAAGTGACTTTTATGAGGCATGTAAACAGGATAAAAATAGAACTAAACATATCGTTATGAAACCATGAAAGCATAATTTAGATACACGCACAAAAGGCAAAGTCCCTTCTCAAAGAGAGAACTATTAGAACAACAAGAGTCACATACAAAAAAGCAGCTTTAACAAAGGACTGACTTTGAATAGTTTTAAAAACCAGGACTATATAGCTTTGCAGCAGTAAGGTACGTATTACAAGCACATACTCTAAAAAGGCCTCTATTTAAAATCTTGCTACATAATTTTATAAAGGAGATTGAGCAGCCCTCAGACTACATGCATAATTAAGAACGAATGCTGCAAACACAAAAAGCTAACAAAAATCTGGGCAAAGACGACTGAAGTCAATTGTACATTTTATATATCCTTTAAGACCGATTGCCTAGTTAATCATCTATAACCATGACAAAACGCTGGGATTTGCACACTAACAGCACATGCACATCAATCGCTGTCATATTCTAATCCAGAAACCTGCATATGTATTTCTATAATAGGATTAAGGTAAATTTTTAATGAAACTTTACGCAAGTCTATGCCCCCAGTACCCCTGAAAGCCGTAACCCTGTGTTCCACCGCTTCTACCCAGGTCTGTGCATCCCTGCCCCTTGTCCCATCCCAAAGTTTGTGGTTTCCCTGTTGCTACAGCTCGCCCGAGTTAAATACTCATTTTCACCAAGTCAATTTTAACTTGGGTCCATTCCCTGTATCTGCACCCAGCCACCGCGACTCTCGTGGAGGCTGCAATACAGCAGGGACACCTACAGCGTGCATGAAACCATCCCCTTCATCTCATAACCCAGCTTCATAATCTGAATCCAGCAAGCGTTACACGGTGAATTACAAACGCATCCGCGACCAAAAACTATTTCTGATGCAACAGTCACTTTTTGTTGCGGTACTCATCTTCCCATCACACGGGCACCGTGAAAATTGAAGGAGGCCAACCGAGCATTGCTCTTCCTCTTCTTGTCCACGTCGGCTCTTTTCCCGCACTGCCAACCTCAACCATTTACTAGTGAACAGTTCAGGTACAGAATTCAGATTCCCATGTGAAAATCACGAGGTTTTGGAGAATTTTGGCTCTTGGTAGCTAGATTTCTACTGCTTATTTCCCATTCTCTTCTTTACAACCAAAGCTAGGCATCACTACCAAAGCCACTTCATGCTTACATATACAAGCGGGAAAACATCGTACCCTCATACTGGTCTGAAGCTTGGGTCTTCTAGAGAATGCCAAATAAAGATTCAGTCAAAGGTAGGGAACCTGAGCAAGACGGAAATTGTTGACAAATATATACAGATATACATATTCATCACCCAAATCAGAACGCAGTGGTGAAAATCAGAGGATGAAGGAAATAAAAAAAATAAATTAATTACTGACCAGGAAAAAAGTGCGCCTGAGGAACAGGGACTATGGAAAACAAGCTCACTAAAGCTGCCAGCAAGTGTCTGAATGTATTTTCCTCTTTTCACATTGCGAAAGGTGAGACAATAATCACGGGCGTTCTCCCAGCTGAAAGGCCACTAGCAGTCCGCAGTGATGAAAACCCTTTGAGACAAGGGAGTTGTAAGTGGGTGGAATTACAGAGACTCAGTGGATCCATCTCTGATGGATATAAAACTGAACTTCCTAACACTAATGTACATTCAGGTCTTGTCATGTATGTAAATTCATAAAGGAGATTTAAGGGACAGGTTTAAACAGACTCCGTATTTCTAACAGAAATCAAATATATACGTTATGGAGCATCCTCTGCCTGAAAAGCAAGAGTCTTATCTAGAAAAAATATCTCAAGTTATGTTTTATGCTGTCCAGTCACCGTAATTATTGCAATGATCTCCCTTCCCCTTTCACTAGGGAGAAAAAAAAATAAAAATCCACGATCTTATTGGGTTCTTTAAGGAGAAAAGACACCCTGGTGCCATCTGATTGTTTTAGCCTGATTTTTCCAGGAACCTAATGTTATTATGAGAAGACTAAATGCAAAATCATAACATTTGAACCATGTTGTCCAAGTTCTATCAAATTTGGCAAAATGCTAGATGTCTCAGATATGAATTTCACAGAAGTTAGAGACCTTACAGAAAAGACCCAGCGCAATGACTCTTAAGCCACCATAGGACTGTCCCTTTTCCCCTGGAGAGACGGCAGTCTACTAGCTAATCAGAATTCAGGTACTATCTGTCAAAACCACAAGGCCGGCGTTCCTAACCTGGCCAAAAACCATTGAGACAGGCTGAATGGAATGGCAGACGCTGGGGACACGCAGGGAACTGGGCGTCTGACACTGGAGACTAAAACCCACCAGGAACAAACCTAGAAGAAATCCAGTTTTTAGGTCTACTACTCACAGAACAATCCGATTCACGTTTATGGAATATTCTCAAGCCGTAGTACTCAAGGGGAAAAAAAAAACCAAAACCCAAACAAAACAACACTTGAACAGCCAATACGTATACAACACGCACAGGGATAATCTGAGTAAGTCAATACCAATTAAATAAAAGGGATGAAAACCACCGCAATGATTATTGCGACTGGATAGCTTTAACTATCTTGGTAGCATGCAATATAACAACGTAGATTTGTGCTGAGGTGCCTAAACAAAAGACAGAGCATAGCTCTTTTCCTCAAAATGCCCAAGTAATATGATAAACATTGAAACAGAACAGTGACAAAACCTCCCACCATTTACTCCTCATACAAATAGACGTTATTTGTATACGTAGGCTGTCAGGCACGCACGCACCTTTTTAAAGGCCTGGTTTTCCGAGTCGATTTTATTCCCCCCATCCCAAGAAGAAAATATCATTGAAAGGAGCACAAACTCCAATAAAATAAGAAAGAGAATAACCGATACCCCCCAAAATCTAGAGCAGATACAAATTACTGTTGACTCAATATTGTAAATTGCCCGTCCACTACAAGCTTTCAGAGTAATGTAACAAGGAAAAAAAAAAAACCAAAACATTTTTCAATCACTGCCATCCATCATCTTGGTAAACAAGTAAAATGTATACTCTGCCATCTGCTAGCTATTAGTCTGTGTAATCACAAAATCCCATGTAATGTAATCACAAAAAACACTATTATTACCTACTCTTTCAATTTATAAGCAAATATTTCTATCTGTCAAATGATTTCATGCTAGCGTGGGGCTTGAACCTTCTGTGCTGCTTACCATCAATCTAGTCGTCAATCTAAGGTAAGGCTGTGTCCTGGTTGCTCCTCCTACGGTGGGAAAATGCTCGGCGCGGCAGTACCCTACCTGATCCCAGACGAAATCATATGAAAAGAAGGGGCAGTAAATGATCCTGCTTGTCGAGGACCTGAACAGTTCAACCACAAGGGCTACGAGACAGTCACTGCTCGTGTGCAGGCAGACCTAGATGCCACCAAGAAAGGAGAGAATTCGCATTTCTGAGATTGGTTTTTTCTGCACCATCTTCTACTTAGCTTTGATACTTACCGTTAAACATATTTGTACGAGAAGCAGCCCTAGAAAAGTTACAAATTTCTCGAATTACATCTTTAAAGGTACAGTAGAAACAGCTTTATTCTAAAATGCTTAAGTCAGAAGAATAACTTTTTTTTAAAGATATCTATCTAAAGATAGATCTACAAACAAAACTATCGATAGCAAACACATTAATGAGCAACTCTGAGGAGGGAAACTGGTAACATTTTTCTAATGTATTACCAAAGTATTTTTAAGCTATGGTACTGGTCTTATTCCTAGTCGTTTCTCAATAAACTGAAAAGCGAAGGTCACCTAAAATGACATTTGCTTTTTTCACCAGCTCACAGAACTCGCCAGACTTACTACACCATCAGACCAAGCACAACCAAAGCTCCAGTTCCAGAGCTTGGACACCTATGCCTTAATACATATTTTCAAATTATGGCAGAAAAATCAGGGAAAACTCTGCTTAAGTAGAGTCTCTTCCCCCCCAGCTAAATACTCAAGACAAAGGTGCAGGTGGCCCCCGTTCGTTGATACACATAGGCGATTCTCCGCTGGCTTCAGGGCTGGAATCTGCTCCTGCGGGGACGGAGGGAAGTTGAACAGCGTATCATGGGAACACCTGGGGTGTTGGTGGCCTGCCAGGTGTCACTGTAAATTGAAGTGGTAACTTGGTTTTTTTTAAGATATAACAGACCCACTGGGCATAGACGGACTTTGAAACTGTGACTGAACACATCTCTCAAGCTACAGAATTCCCTTTTCTTTATTCAGCTCAGCTGTTTCAGCACCAATTTGGTTATAACCTGTCAGAAGCCTCCATTTCATTTCATGTCTTGGCCAGTAACATTCTGACACATTCCAAGAATGTTACCAGTATACCATAAAGGCATGGTCCAGGAGCCCAAAGCAACTAATACTGTAATAACACAGCCAAAGGGACAAGAGACAGGTTCTGCTCTAGGAACACGCATGGGGTCCATGCTACTGAAAACCAAGCCCCATGCCACCGCATCGCTTTTTTCAGTGAACACCTGAATCCCTGCAGCAATCTGGATTTTATTTGAGGAATATTTTGGAACGATGGGCCGAGGCCAATGGTCTGAGGTTCAACAAGGCCAAGTGCCGGGTCCTGCACTTGGGTCACAACAACCCCAGGCAGCGCTACAGGCTTGGGGAAGAGTGGCTGGAAAGCTGCCTGGCAGAAAAGGACCTGGGGGTGTTGGTCGACAGCTGGATGAATGAGCCAGCAGTGTGCCCAGGTGGCCAAGAAGGCCAACAGCAGCCTGGCTTGTATCAGGAATAGTGTGGCCAGCAGGACTAGGCCAGTCATCATCCCCCTGTACTCAGCACTGGTGAGGCCCCACCTCAAATACTGTGTTCAGTTTTGGGCCCCTCACTCCAAGAAAGACATTGAGGGGCTGGAGCGTGTCCAGAGAAGGGCAAGGAAGCTGGTGAGGGGTCTGGAGCACAAGTCTTGTGAGGAGCAGCTGAGGGACCTGGGGTTGTTCAGCCTGGAGAAAAGGAGGCTGAGGGGAGACCTTCTCGCTCTCTACAACTACCTGAGAGGAGGTTGTAGCCAGGTGGGGGGTGGTCTCTTCTCCCAAGTAACAAGCAATAGGACAAGAGGAAATGGCCTCAAGTTTAGATTCGATAGTAGGAAAAATTTCTTCACTGAAAGGGTTGTCAAACATTGGCATGGGCTGCCCAGGGAAGTGGTGGAGTCACCACCCCTGGAGGTATTTAAAAGCCAGGTAGACGTGGTGCTGAGGGACATGGTTTAGTGGTGGTTTTGGCAGCGTTAGGTTAACGGCTGGACTCGATGATCTTAAAAGTGATTCTATGATTCTAATAGCCACTCAGTCTGGCAGATGGTGCTGCCGGTCCAGCTTGGGAGCCCTTTAAGGAACAGAAGTCATTCAATCTTCTGAAACAAGGAATGAACTCAACCAGCTCTCTCAAACACACCCATTCTCCTGAACTTAATGTAATGATCTTCTCCAGCTGTTTGTTAAATAGTTCTGCAGTTCATGAGGCAAACACTGTTGCAATGGTGAAGAATGAAGAGTTCCAAAACTGCTTAAAAACTACACTAACCACACTGCAAAAATGATCACATAGAAATTATGGAATGAAGTGCATATGATAGTGAGATTTCCCATCCAAAACTAAATAATAGTACATAAAACAAAAAAAATATTCTTTTAGTTTTATGTATTATGATGCAATCTTTAATTATAGAATCACAATTTGCTAGAGTCCATGGCTGTTTTCCTGTACATGCATTCTATAGTATGAGAAGTAAAATTGCATCTGCAAGCATCAATCTCTCATCTTAACTTCCTAAACTTTGTGCGTTTACTGTACTGGACTTCAAAATTAAATTAATTTTATATATATATATATGTATATATTGCACTTAAGAAATGTAGCAATTACTGCTGTCATAAAACCAGGTACATGAATAACAGAAATGAGATAGTGATATTAAAGTAGTTTTCAGTCTGGAAGAGGATTTGTTTCTTAGGATGCACCCTATAAGTCTAGCCAACTTGACCATTAATTCTACTATCTTTACATCATTGATAACGCAAAATTAAAGGAAGCCTCCAAAAGTAAAAGGCATTTCCTTTTTTCTGGATAAATTCTGTAGTTATGCCATATAGAATATGACACGAACAAAGGAATGAAGCGATCCACAGGAACTTAAGAGAACTTCTGTACACAGTTGTGCAATATTTTTCAGCTGGTCACAGGCACAAGGAGAGAAATCAGTCAGGAAAAAAAAAAAAAATCTTCTGGACTGCTTTCTCAATTTCTGTCTGTGAAATGTGAAAACAGACCCTTCTCCTAACCATTACAGCAACACCCATCCTGTCCCCTTGTAATAACACAGGAGGAGGAGGGAATACCCCGCAAAAGAGATATATATATGATGGATATGATTTATGTCAACCCGAAGTAACATCAGAAAATTGGTGCATGAATTAAAGACTATTTCCTTTAGTTTTTAGGTTTCTTTACATTAAGAAATAGAGTTGGAAATTCTTCAATCAGATACGTTTGACTTTTTTTATATTAACCATGTGGTTAACTTGCAGCAAAATTATAGAAGTTTGCTATAGACAATTCTACACTTTTGCAGAAAAAGATTTCACGTAGTTCTTCACAATATCTCTTTTTCAGTCTATCCGGGTATTTGTTTTCAGAATTCATAACACCTGAGCACACCAGAATTTCTAACATGAGCTCCACGGAACCTAACCCAAAAGTTTGATTCGGTTCGTAGCCTTTACTGACGGTTGTAAAAAGAACACAGAGAAAACGTTTGCTTGAGAATTTTCCCTCCGTGCTAATAGCCAGCTCTGCCGATGGTTGACAGGAGAGGTGGCAGTGCTCTGAAAACCCTTCCCAGGCTAACACGGCAGCAGAGATGAGCACTGCTCCATCACCTAACGGTACTAATTTGACCTGGAGGATTGAGCCCCGACGTACGACTGCTACACCTGCCAAACTAGCCAAAGAGCGTCATGTGTGCAAGTTTAAGCAAAATGACACCCAGTTCTGCACCGAGCCAGGATGATATGGATAGGTGACGTGATTCCACATAAAATCTGCTTGTAGAAAAATGAATCGAGAGAAAAAAAAAAAAAAAAAATCAGAACAAAACAAACCAGAAGAGCAAATTAATACTGAGTCAGAACTTGCACTGCGTGGGCATTTTGATCTGGTACCGGAGAACTGGACACCCCGTGGAGTGGTTTGTTGCCCTGTTAAACCAGGGCGTATTTTGAAGATGAGGAGAGGGAGGTACCCGAGCGAGAAGAAGGGAAGCAGGGCGCAGCCTGCGGAGCCCAGCCGCTCTGCAGGGCTGGACCCGGCGAGAAGCCCCAGCAGCAAGAAAGCCACCAGCACCACGGCAGAAAAGTAGGCAGCAAGGAGGTGGGGTGGTGATGGACTAAAGGTAGCCAAAAGTCCACCTCCTCCCACACTGCCCAGTGAATCTCCAGTCCATGTATGACTTTTCACGCACAAGTAGAAAAACATAACTTAATTGCCACTTGGCAAAGCACATCTGCAATAAATAGCAAAGTGCGATTTTCTAACAACGAAAAAGCAGCATAACCAGCAATAAATTGTAGCTATTAATTCCCCACCCAAATTTCTGATGTTATCCTTTATATATCTTTGTAATTCTATTATGGCTATGAGTTCATGACAGTCAGATATTGTTAGAGCAGCCCACTACTTTTAAATGACGGCACTCCCACTTGAGATATCAATTGGGGGGGGTGGGGGGGAAGTTAATAATCCAAGTAGAGTTCAATTTCTTGCTATTGCAGTCAACATTTTAACTCTCCATAACAAATGGCCAGACAAGATTTTAACTCTATAACAAATGACTGCGTCGCATTTTAACAACCCATAACAAATGACTACGCAACACAACAATAAAGTATCTTCCCTAGTTTTAGATGAGTAAATAAGGAAGATGAATATGACAAGGAAGAGACGGGGATGCAAGATCAGCACACCTATTCACACGTTCAGGAAACAGCTGATTGTGAGACCAAAAATTGTGCATAAATTGAGGATTTGCTTGCATTTCTAACGGATACGTTTTAAGATACAAATACTACTACATTATCAGGGAAAAAAGTTGGTATTCAGCATTTCAGATTCAATGATGTATTTAGTAAAAGTTTAGGTAATAGCGTACTTACTGTGCCTAACTAGAGGAAAACTTTTCACCCCGCTAGATTTTAAAATCTTCATCTGATTTTGGTAATACACACTCCGCCTCTCTCAGCCTGGACTCGTGCAGCTGGCGGGAGGCCTTCAGGTGCCAGATTTATCTTAACACTATGTATATTCCTCAAACAAGGACTACCAGCTTCATCTCTGTGCAATACGTAGGGCAGTAGAGCTCCTTCCCACAAGGGTCCGTCGGCAAATAAACACGCTAAATAGAAAGGCTGAAGCAGTAAGGTCAAGGATGTCAGCCAAGGTCACTGGGGAACATAACAGTGGAATTAGACAATAGATCCACTGGGACACTAACTCAGCGCAACAAGTTCCCTAGCAATCTTTACAATGTATTTCATTAACATTTTTATTATTTCTTGTACAATATTCAGTCTCAAAGAACAGATACATATACTTCCTTCCATGCCAAAAAAATAAAAATCAATAGGAGACTAGCAGCTGGATTATGAAAAATACTTAGGGCCCTTCAGGTATTAGAAAGATGTCTCCAGGGATTCTCAAAAGCCCAACCGCTTAATTCCTACCTAATTCCATACGTACAAATAGGGTCTTAACCCTTGGTCCTTGACAAGAGATTCTTACTGAAACTCAGAATAGGGCCTGTGCTCCCATTTTCCAAGGCTGGGTCCACACTTGGCAATTCACTTTAAGTGCTTTGATTTCAAGTGGCTTTTAACAGGATCAGAGACTGACATAAAAATATAAGCGTAGCAGGTGCATAGCTGTTATTTGCTTTGTCCCTTGCAATGATGATCCAGTGACCTGCCAAGTTAACCTCAGGTGAAGCGAAGTGCTGTAATATTCCACTAAATCAGAAGACATTCCAACTTCTAGGTTTGCATTATAGAGAAATATCACCTTTCCAAGCAGACTTGAAGAATTTCTGATTCTAATATGAGCAGGTATTAAGGGATCTTAAATAAAAAGAAGTCTCTAGAAAAATACACCACAAACAATTTTCTCTCAAAAGCTGTAAAATTAGTCATAGTAAAGAAGACAGCTTGGTTTTATTTGTAGTATGAAATTTCTGGATGTTAGAATATTTCTTAAAATATTTTTTTTAACAGTTTCTCATTCAAGTGGTCAAAACTTGAAGAACACGGTACATGGATGGGTTTTTCTGGCACACGCACGTCTGGAGTGATCGGCATAATTCACCAGGAGCAAGTTCCCTGAACTCAGGGAAGACCACAAGTGCCACATCTGTACCAAACACACTGGTTTTGCTTCAAAAGCAAATACGTTCCCAAAATACGTACCCATTGATATATTTCGGAAAAGATGTACAAGACAGACTACGCCAACACCTCCTTCTCTCAGTGTTTTCATCGTAATTCACAAAGACGGCACCTCAGACTTTCAAAGACACTTGCTGTGGAGGTACCAGGTAAACCAACTTCTCATTCCGTAAAATACCGTTTACAACAGTGACAGCTTCAGTTCCTTGCACTTCACCAACGCTGCAGTTGAGTCCCTTTCTTCAAAAGAGAGCAGTGTTCATACTGAACAGAAAAAGGATAATTTCCACAGACATGACAACTGATAAAACCTTATGGATATCTTTATCTTCAACCACCTATTTAATTTTTATAAACCCTTGGTCAGCTAGAGGGTTACAGGAGAAAAACCCTACACCTTCCCCCTTTTATTTGCCCTCCAAGAACACACATAACAGTAATTTCAGGTTTTAATGAGGTTATCTACTACTTTCAGATACTTTAGTCTCTTGGGAATATTACCATTCTCCAGCTATGGAACTTGATGCACACAACCACACCACTATTTTTTCTGAAGCTCGCTGAAAATAAGGGTACTCTCTACGGAGATAGGTGCGAGCTCCCCATCTCGGCATTAGCACAGAGCGAGGACTCCTATTACGCATTCGAGAAACAGAAAATAAATGTACGTAAACAATGTTATAAGGTAACAGAACTAAACATTTCGGGAATTACAAAACACTCCATAGTGGCTCAAAAATATCAAAAGAGATGCCAATAAGTAAAATCCTAACACGGATTTAAGAGCAATGAAGGTCTATTACCTTGGTATTCTCAGAGGACATCAGTTAAAAGCTCTCGATCAAAACACAGAGGTTTGGTGTGATAAATTCACCAGAAGTAAATAAATGGGACACCCAAATCAGAATCAGGATCCAAAATCTGCAAAATACACTGCAAACTCCTTCCTGCAGCTCCATAATGAGGACGGTTGAGCACTGGACCTGCCGGCCAAGACAGGCTGTGAAATCTCCATCCTTGGGGATTTTCTGAGCTTGACTTAACAAGACTCCAAGCCACTGGACTCCACCTTGAAGGCAGCCCTGCTTTGAGAAGAGGCGGGACTAGATGACCTGAAGAATACCCTTACAATGGAAATTATTGCCTGACTTACCTTACCGTATACTGGAGTACCCCTTAATGAGACATTAATGAGAGCTGTTAGAACTGCATTCAGAATCTGAATAATGAGTTTCCCAAACAAAAAAATTTATATTGGTATTCTACCCTGAAAAGGTGGTTTCTGGTCAAAAAAAATCAGTTGGAATGTCTTCAAGTAAACTAATGGAGATGTACTATTTTGACAGAGTTAGTAAAAAAGGACGGCAGGTCCCAGGAGCTTAAGGCTCTGTTTGAAGAAGCTTTGGCACAGTCCCTCTTCTTGGCTGCACTGGCAGATGTCCTCATCCTTTCCATAAATTAGGCATTGCAGTGAAGATGATTAAGCCTCCCAGTGAGAGCCTGACCTTTGAAATCCTCTTCGCTGCGTGCACAACCCTTCACAGGGCTCTACAACTTGAAGGCATTCTAGATTAACAGGTTGTACCTCCAGGAAAATGAGTGAAAACGATGGCACCGAAACACACAGTGATTCCAAAATTTGGTTTTTAACTGAAGCTAATGTTAAAACAAACACACACACATGCAAACAAACCAGTGTAAAGGCGCACTCATTTCCCTGTCTCAGTTTCCTCACCAGTGAGAGCAAACTGCTCAAGCCAAAATTACTCTGCGTATCCAAACTCCTCTTACCATAGCTTTTTCTTTCCATCAGGGAATTTCTTGGCTCCCTTGAAACCAGACTGCACAGATTCCTCCTTTCCCCAGGGTGTTCCTGCAATGCTTGGGGAAATACTGCTCCCATTACACTTTCAGCTCCCTTTGTACAATGACCTGTCGATCAGACTCACAAATGTCTTCAAAACCACCTAAAACACAATTAACTGCATCTAAGTTCAGATGTGAAGCATCACAGAATGATTTAGGTTGGAAGGGACCTTAAAGATCATCTCGTTCCAAACCCCTGTGCCATGGGCAGGGACACCTCCTGCTAGACCAGGTTGCTCAAAGCCCCGTCCAACCTGGCCTTGAACACCTCCAGGGATGGGGCAGCCACAGCTTCTCTGGGCAACCTGGGCCAGTGCCTCACCACCCTCACAGTAAAGAATTTCTTCCTGAGATCTAACCTAAATCTACTTTCTTCCAGTTTGAAGCCATCACCCCTCATCCTATTGCTACATGCCCTTGTAAAAAGTCCCTCTCCAGCTTTCTGGTAGGCCCCTTTCAGATATTGGAAGGCTGCTACAAGGCCTCCCTGGAGCCTTTGTCTACCCAGTAGCTATTCCTTTGCCAAGGATGCTCCCTTTAAAAATAAAGTCAACCATTACCATCGTTATTAGGCTTATGCCACGTGAAACTTTTGCACATGACCACCTGTGGGTTCAACTTCCCATGGTGTTTTCAGCCCAACATTTGTACATCTTGCGCAGCCTGGTATCAAACAGAATCAATACGCTGAAGACACCAGATTACCTGACACATCACAGCATCCTTTCAGCCGTGCACCGATGAGAATCCCACGCACGCCAGAGCCTAACGAAGTTAATGAAATTTTCTAACAATTTAAATCCATCCAAGTCACTCCTTCTGCCGTCCTCCCTTGCTGCCCTGTCCAGAGTCCCTCCTTTGCTCTGACATTTTAATGACCGCAAGGTGCACTGTTTCAGAAAGCAGTCACAATACCGGAGGAAATAAGAGGAGCTTAAGGTTAATACTTGCTCTGAGCAGCTTTCTGAACCAGCCTTGCATGGTTTTATATAAGCACCAGCAAAGATACCAAAGAACAGCCTGTCCCTGCCTTGCTGTTGCTTGAGCAGCAACGGAACACCAACCTCACAAGTGTGAGTTACAGTTAAAAAAAAACAAAAACAAAAGCCAAGTATTTCTTGCTATTTTCAGTAGTTTTAGAAGTACTCAACACACCTATATCGGCGTCCCCTTCCTGAAACACAAAATCATTGGATATACCGTGCCTTCCTGATTTTAAGTTTTTCTGTAAACATTTATTTGCTGCCTAAATGCCAAATTTTTTGGCTGGATTTCAAGGCAGCTGCTCTTTCCAAGTTGAAATGGAAGTTTTTTAACCCTTGATTTACACTGGTAATTGGAGGTCAGGAAAAAATTAAATGTAAATTTACATCTTATCTATCACACAGAACGATTACCTATTGTAATAATTGGAAATAATACTCTCCATCATCTTGTTAAGTCAATTTAATCCTAATAGTTTTACAGTCTCACAAGAGCGATATGAACAAGTATGAATTTCTTCAAGGTAATAGCGATATCGGCTTCTGCATGAATAAATCATTCTGCAGCCACATATAAAACTAATTTTAGATACTTTCATTAACGCCACAAACAAGATACAGAGATGAAAATAAGAAGAAAAGTGAATACTAGTGAATATATCCAGTTAGAATATAGTTTACAGAGAAGCCATCTAAGCACTGGCTATACGAGTGTCAGATACAGAGCCTTACAAATAAACTGGTAAGGATGGTAAATGGAAAAATGCTATTTAAAGACAACATAGGGTCCTAGAATATTAGATGTAAACACATATAATAAGTAAAAAAACAAGTTTATAAACCTTACCAAAGGAACCCGAAGTAAAACGGGAAGGACAAAATACTGTTTCAGGTATTTTTAAGATTTTGTTCAAACTTCGCAGCGTTCCATGGATTAAAACAAAACACACATTCCCTCTTTATTAGTACGCTACGCTTGCATTGTCATGGGCTTATTCTAAAAGTAACCTAACTCTGCACATGACAACGTATGTGCGTGTGGTTACCTTTTCCAGTGGTATGACTCCTTTGTGGTTACCAAGCAAGCAATGAATTTTATTACTATAGTGATAAAGCTCATGTATGAACCTTACAAAAGATGGATGACCCCGTTTTTCCTCAAAGGGGAGTTCCGCTGTTATAACAACGATGACTGGCAAAATAATCGGGCCATCAAAAGCCTGAACTGATTCAGCTGCAGCTCAAGAGCTGTCAGGAAAGCTGCTCGCAAAAGTTACTGAAAATGCTTATGATAGTGGCGAAAATGGGAACACATGGTAGTTTTTCAGATAGCTAATATCATTTCAGAGAAAGTTAAGTGAAGTTAGAAGAAAAAAAAGAAATAGTGAGAAAAATGATTCACCTGTTCCATACATATTGAAATTCGAACTTTATGTAGAGGTACACATTTGCATATTAGCATTAAAAATGGATAAATCTTTAAAGATGTACATCTGGAGAACTACCTGGCAAGCAACCAGTTTTAAATGAACTCCACATTTACGTCTTAAAACGTAACAGTTAAAACCAGCAAAAAGTACCATGCATTGGTTCTTCTATGATAGAATTTATTATAATGACAAATTCTGCCACGCACAGGGTTCTTCTGCACTTGGAATAGTATTTCCAAGGAATACTAGCCTACAGATTAAAGTTCCACCCACTGCATCGGAACACTCATGGATTAAGGAAGCGCGTGCAATGGTGTTACAAACAAATAAGAAACCCGCTCAGCAGTTACTTACAATAAAACATAAAATATCCCCCCTAATTTACAAGTATAAAAAGACTCAGTTATAAGCGAAAGCACCACATACGACTAAGCAGAACGCTAAAAAGCGACTTTATATGTATTATTAACAGCAATATTCAGGCTATTTAGCATTAAAGAATAATAACACTAAACCCTCCCTTGGAGGTGATTATTTTCATTGTTGATAGGTCAGTAACTGAGATTTCAGAAGTTAACCTCTGACTAAAAGACATCAAGTCTTTTTAGGTCGTGAGGTCCTACATGAGGTCTCTCAGAAGACAAGCATAAAAGTCCTAAAATAACAAGCACACACACAGGTTTCTCTTAATTTGCCCTGTTGGATTCCTATAATAAGTGTTTAACAACTCCATCCCCAGAGCAACTCTGCAGTCATCAACAAGACCATTTACCACATGATTTAGCAAACATATTTCCAAGATTTTCACTTACATGTGCTACACGGAATTGGAATTAATGTAAGGCAATTTATGGGCAATAGCGTTCTTGCCTTCACAGTTCTTTTCATAGCAGATCCAAGAGGAGAAAGAAGCTGAATTTCCAGGAGGCGCACAGAAGTTGTAATGCTATGGGACCAATCTGCTCCTCTCCCATTTACTGCGTTATGGGCGGTCCATCAAGGATTGTGCCCTTTCTCTCTTCCAGCCCAGGATTTGGATTTGAAGGAAGACGATGAAAAAAAATTATTCAAAATGCAGGAGTATTCACACAAACGAGCAGTGGAATTCACACCGTTCGTAACATTCACAATGAAGTATACAGCCGTCTTCCACAAAATCATAGCATCGTTTTGGTTGGAGGAGATTTTTAAGATAATAGAGTCCAGCCGTTAACCTAGCACTGCCAAGTTACGACTAAACCATGTCCCTCAGCACCACGTCTGCCCGGCTTTTAAATACCTCCAGGGATGGTGACTCCACCACTTCCCTGGGCAGCCCGTGCCAATGTTTGACAATCCTTTCAGTGAAGATATTTTTCCTAAGATCCAATCTAAACCTCCCCCAGAGCAACTTGAACCTGTTTCCTCTTGTCCTATCGCTTGTTACTTGGAAGAAGAGACCGACCCCCACCTGGCTACAACCTCCTCTCAGGCAGTTGTAGAGAGCGAGAAGGTCTCCCCTCAGCCTCCTCTTCTCCAGGCTGAACAACCCCAGGTCCCTCAGCTGCTCCTCACAAGACTTGTGCTCCAGACCCCTCACCAGCTTCCTTGCCCTTCTCTGGACACGCTCCAGCACCTCAATGTCTGTCTTGTAGTGAGGGGCCCAAAACTGAACACAGTATTCGAGTTGGGGCCTCACCAGTGCCGAGTACAGGGGGACGATCACTGCCCTGGTTCTTCTGGCCCCACTGTAACAGTCATAACCTTCACAATGAAGTATACAACACCGAGCAGTTTACAGATCTTGCAGTGAAAACTTCAGCTCAGCCTTGGAGTTGCTTGCAATTTTTAACCCTCCCTCAGCTGCAAGGCAACGGCATCTACTCTAACCTTATGCTATTTTTTGGTAGTAGTGGTCGGTATCTGCTCACCATCCTCTATTTATTTAGTTCATTCCTCCTACCCATCGGCAGTAATTTAAATAGATCCAATTAAATATGTCCACACAGAACGGTCCCCTACTTCAAATAAACTGTTTTCTGAACAGCAAAATCTTCTCTTTTACCAGACTGAATGTCAATTCTTTTTTTTTTTTTTAAGATTATTTGATTCTAACCTTATGCTAAAGCACTGATGGCAAAGTTCAAAAAAGCTTATGGTCTCTTCCACCATTTCATGAAAACAAACAAACAAAAATTCAGTGGCATTGGAGGTCACCATACGAAACCTAACCAGATATAACCTTCTTTGTAGGTAATGAACTGCTGACGGTTACTCTGTCAGCGGAGTTCTCCAAGCAGTGCCAAATCCACCTGGAGTTGTTGTTTATTGTTATTTCACATGAGAAGTCATCAAAAGTCTAAAAATTCACACTGATCAAAAGGATCCAACATGGGAGGAAGTTAGGTTGGAGTGGTGTCGTCTCCCTCCCTCCTCCCCTCAAAAAACCCACCCGAACCTTCAACCCCGATTTGTATTTTAGGCATATCTATCCCATCACCTTGACACGGGTGTTTCTAGAAGCAGAATAAACCGACTTGTCTATGTTAATTCTTAGTCTTTTGGTACCTCATCTTCCACCAGTTCTCAAAGACCACTCATTACAGCTCTGAAACATTCATGATGGGGGGGGTGAGCAGGGAGGGGGGAACCCAACAAAAAGCCAACCAACCAAACGTGGTTTCTGTTTTCTCCTCTTAAAAACCAACCAAACAAAAAAAAGATGAGAGCAGGAGGTAGGAAGTTACAGCTTAGCGTCAATTAACTTCAGTTTCCAGAGAAATACAGAAGTAAATAGTGCAGGATGGATAAATGACTGAGCTGCCATCTGCTTCTGTTCTCGGCAGCTCTTCAGAAACACAGCTACCTCAGTGAAGTGTTTGCCAAATACCGGAGTAAAGAGGGCAGTACCGTAACCCGAGGGGAGCGAGGCAACGAAGCAAAGCTTTGATATCCGCTCATCCATAGGAGTTACCTACATCCATCGCGTTTCTAATCCCAAACCAAAGAACCTCTTCAGATAACATAAGCACCACGCGTGTTCTGGATCTGCATCTCCCTGTTTGATGCTCCTACACCTGCTGGTATGCAGAACTAGTCAAACAGAATATTTATTTGTCCAGAGACCTTCCTGCTACCTCAGTAAAATAACATCAACCTGCATGGAGGAACTTGTACACCTTTGGTCTGTTTTCAGTCTCCTTAAAATACAACTAATCAGATTATAAAGTCTGTTTGTAACAGGTTAATTAGAAACCAGAGAAGTGCAAGCTCTAACTTTCTTTTTTGCAAAAGTATTTTTCATCTACTTCTGTGATATGCATTACTGGCTAATTTACTACACACACCATCCAGACATGTCATTGCAAAAAATCATTATTCCAGGTACAAATGCCACTCAACTGGCTGCCACCTTAATGATTGGTAGAGAGAAAACTAACAATATTTTATTCACCCATCAGTTTCTTGCAAATGGCAATTGCCCAAGGCGGAACCTGAATCGCTGTTGTTACTTTCAGCACTTCAGTTATGCAAATGACATCATCTACCTGGACTTGTGCAAGGCATCTGACACCGTTCCGCATGACATCCTGGTCTCTGGAGAGACATGGATTTGACCCATGGACCACTCGGTGGATAAGAAATTGGCTGGATGGCTGCACTCAAAGAGTTGTAGTCAATGGCACGATGTCCAAGTGGCAACCAGTGATGAGTGGCATTCCTCGGGGGTCGGTACTGGGACCAGTACTATTTAACATCTGTGTCGGTGACATGGACAGTGGGACTGAGTCCACCCTCAGCAAGTTTGCTGACGACACCGAGCTGTGTGGAGCTGTTGACATACTGGAGGGAAGGGATGCCATCCAGAGGGACCTGGACAGGCTCAAGAGGTGGGCCTGTGCAAAACTCGTGAAGTTCAACAAGGCCAAGTGCAAGGTCCTGCACGTGGATTGGGGCAATCCCAAGCACAAATACAGGCCGGGCAGAGAACGGGTTGACAGCAGCCCTGCCGAGAAGGACTTGGGGGTGTCAGTGGATGAGAAGCTCAACGTGAGCCGGCAATGTGCGCTCACAGCCCAGAAAGCCAACTGCATCCTGGGCTGCATCCAAAGCAGCGTGGCCAGCAGGGCGAGGGAGGGGATTCTGCCCCTCTGCTCCGCACTGGTGAGACCCCACCTGCAGTGCTGCCTCCAGCTCTGGGGCCCCCAACATAAGAAGGACATGGACTTGTTGGAGCGGGTCCAGAGGAGGGACACAAAGATGATGAGAGGGCTGGAGCACCTCTGCTGTGAGGACAGGCTGAGAGAGTTGGGGTTGTTCAGCCTGGAGACGAGAAGGCTCCATGGGGAGACCTTCCAGCCCCTTCCAGTACCCAAACGGGGCCTACAGGAAAGACAGTGAGGGACTCTTGATTAGGGAGTGGAGCGATAGGATGAGGGGTAACGGTTTTAAACTGGAAGAGGGGAGATTTAGATTAGATATTAGGGAGAAATTCTTTACTGTGAGGGTGGTGAGACGCTGGCCCAGGTTGCCCAGGGAAGCTGTGGCTGCCCCATCCCTGGAGGTGTTCAAGGCCAGGTTGGACGGGGCTTGGAGCAACCTGGTCTAGTGGGAGGTGTCCCTGCCCATGGCAGGGGGGTTGGAACTGGGTGATCTTTAAGGTCCCTTCCAACCTAAACCATTCTATCATTCTATATTGGCTATTACTTCTTACAAGTTTCTGCTCTCCCCCCGCCCCAAGGTATGACATGAAGAAGTTACGAAACACTGCTGCATCAGCAGCATCGTAGTGCAACAAACATGCACATGCATAGACACACAAAAATAATAATAAAAAAAAAATAAAAAAAAAAATCAAACCTGAATTTTTCTCCAAGGTCCTATTAAAAAAACCTTGAAATTCATCCAGAGGCATACCAAGTTAAAAAAAAAAAGAAAAAAAGAGTAAAAAGCAGATGAGCTAGAAAAAAAACCCAGTAGCACATAGAAGCACAGCCAGCAGAAATATGGCAGAATAAGCTTGATTTCTTTTGCTTGTTTTTAAGCGGTCATATATATCCGAGCCTCCACATCACTCGCTCATAGCTCCTTTTCCTTTCACACTTGTTCTCAGATTCTGGCGAAATGCAACTCTTCTGTGTTTTGTGTTTGTTTTGGTATAAAGTATATGAATACTATACTTTAATCCAGACATGAAGATGACTTTTGTAATTTACATCAACTTAATGATTCAGTTTATCTTGAATTTCACTGGCCCTAAGAATTACAGTTTCTGAATATTGCTTATTCACTATTTGTGAAGGAATAGTACTGGACGCTCCCTCTAATTTTTCTGAGTAAAATATACAGAGCAATACTATTAAAACGTCTCCTTCAGAAACAATGACAGGATTTCGACAGGAAAAAAAATGGTGCATTTCATTTTTTGATCAAAAAATTCTAATACAAGAATTACTTTTCAATTCCAATCCTTCTCTCCTTGAAAAGAAGTAAAATGAAAAAAGTGTCTGTGTCCGACAGTTTAGTGATTGATGATTTAGTAACACATTTGCAATGTATACAATGCCCTAAAGCAAAAAACACAGGGAAAATAAATCCATCCAAATAATCCAATGACATAATACTAACTTGCTATTCCAAAAATCCACCAAATGAGATGCTATCTCAAAGCCTTTGCGTTTAGTTGCAGTTAACGCGACAGGAATACAGTTGTCTTGGGCTGTGCCCACCAAAGCTGCTAAAAATATGCTTGAAACTATCCTTTTAGCCAAAGTTTTCAAGATAAAACTTCTTAGAACAAAGCGAGTGCCAGCAGTTTTCTTCAGCTAATTTTTAGAATAGAGGTAGAGATACTGAGCAGTAATGGAATGTGAAGATGAAACGAGTCACTACGGTGAACTCTGCATCACAGGCGCACGTGACAAAATGGGCAGAATGACTCTCAAATCCCCAACTGTCCAGGAGCAGAGACGGATGCCAGGAAAAACCCCGCCACCATCATGAGAAAACCTCAGCGGATCAGCAACCACCATTCTTTTCCTACCTTCAGCTATTGCAACTTAGTCTAGAAGATCAAGATTTTGGGCTTGTTTTGTAAAACTGGCAGATTATGATATCCTGGATGATATCCAACACTTTTTTCAAACTCTGAGAGCACCCACCGTGATCGTTTTCCCCAATATAATTTCAAATGCACTGAAACGTTTATTTCGGTACAGAATTTGGCCCCAAATAAAAGCTTGATCATCTCAGAAGGTGGATGTCCTCCTTTCTGAACACAACACCGAGAACACAATGTGCAAAGTTTCGTACTTGACACAGCGGCATGGAACAGCCTCTGTCAAACAGACGTCGTTGCTAGGTGTTAGTGGGGACAATTATTATCCACCGATTTGCACATCTCACCTTTTACCTTCTGCAGTAACTAAAAGAGATTAAGGAATTTGGGGTTCAAGAATTGGAACAAGAAAGCACTAGTCCTTAAAGAATTAAAAAAAAAAAAAAAAGTATTTCCAAGGGTATGTCAACCTTGGAAAAGCTAAATGCTGGAAGGTCAGCTTTGGATCAAAATACACCTTCTTCTCCTTCTCTCCATTGCAATACAGCAGAAACAAAGCTCCTGGGCTCTTCTTCAAGGAGAGACAGAGAGGGCTATCAAAGACACATCTGCAGAGCTCTTAACAAAGAAACGGATCTAAATCAAACACTCCTGGATGCAAATGGAGCGTTAAGTCAGATGACTTATGGAAAAGTTCTAAATTTATCATGGAAAGATAGCAGCAGCTTAATTAAGGCTGTTATCAGCTTCCTCTATGAATATTTGCTCTCAGCTCTCTAGTTCTCGCCTCAGACATCTGACTTGACTGAGCAACTAATACACATTAAAGACCGAGTTTGATACTTGTAGGAATGTACTAATAACACATTTGTCAGGTTCTAATTTTGATCTCTGTTACCATGAACGCCTTGGTTCTTCAAGTAGATTTACACTAAAAAATGGTTTTCATTTAAGTTCATTGTTTTTAATAGTTTGAGTAATTGATGCTTCTGGTGACCTAGAAAGGAACATTTAGTTCAAGAAGGCATTCACTGACAGCTACGCAAGTTTGTTTTATTAATGTAACTCCAAAGATTTCAATACCAAGAACCAAGCACTGTATTCATTAATATCTTGCCTTTTATGATGTTACTAGTGGTCACAAAGATTACTATTAGGAGCCTTCTGAACCGACAGTTATTGAAGATCTGCCTTTGTTCTGCAGATAACTGAGGTCTGTGTGTGAACAATACTCTAGCCCGAACACCGGCAATGTACAGACAATTGCTAACCTGCTTCCTTTGGTCGAAGTTAATTTTATCCTTCTTGAAGCTGGCCTGTTTTCCTACCTTTTCTGCTCCATCTTCCATGCCAAGAAATCCGGATGTTTTCAAAAACATATTACAGCTTAATACAAATTGACACAATTCTTAAAAGTACCTGACTGCAAAAAAAGGCGACTCGAAAATGATTGATATTTTTTAGTTCGTCTTCTTCTAGAGCATTTTTGTCTCCCTTTGTGAAACACATGAACTTAGCCTCTGAAGAGCCAATTGGCTGCGCAGGAAAACAACAAAGAGAAGTGCTAAAAACCACTAAGGAATTATCATTACTTGGAAATGAGACACGATGCCCCAAGGTGACGCTGAAAGTCAAGAGTCAATGGGGGATGTGGCCTGTTCTATCATAGTCCCACTGTCAGCAGATTCTCTCTATGACCAAAGAGAGATACAAAAATGATGTATTATTGCAAATAGGGAGCAGTAGCTGACAAATACTTTCCATGTTCTTTACAAAAAGCAAGCCCCAATCCTTCAGGTTGATCTATGAAAGCCAGCGACGCTTTAGGCAAGCATACAGGTTCTTCTTGCGCTGAAAAATTAACATGCAGGAGGTCACATCGTAGCCCCGCGTTTCTTGGGGACAATGTTTTGCTGATGTTCTCTTCACACTTTTAAAGCTTCCAAAAGAACATGGTGTTTCCATCCGCGAACATCATTAGCTTTATCAACTGCCATCACTGTTTTTACAATGTAGTAGTTAAAAATAGACACCACCACCCCCCCCCCAAAAAAAAAAAAAAAAAACAAAAAAACAAACCAAAAGGCACAGCAAAAGCTACGGGAAAGAAAGGAAAAGAGCAGCTTTCAGAACAAAATCAAACCAAAGTACTTTTTAAAAAGCAGCTAGAGCCACCAAGTGAAGACGGAATACTTGCTCATCACATCATTTACAGATCCCTAAAGGAAAAAAAATTGCCACTGTCCAACAACCCTGCGCAGTCGATGGTAACATCTATATTTAGGCTAACACTTTCAGCTATAAAAGATGGTGGCTTCCCCCCCGCCCCGTCCCAAAATGTTCTAGCAAATTCATTTTTGGGAGAAGGTTATTACTACTCAATAGGGGGAACATAGTAACGTGCCTTTGCCAAGTGAAATTATCACCATATTTGTCAAAGATAGAAACTTTGCAAAACATTCCTCTTCTGTC
>VFFE01009208.1:910793-923606 GCA_008921705.1 Burhinus oedicnemus
GTGGAAGGAAAAAAAAAAAAAAAGCCACCAGCACGTTCTTTAAAACTGAAGAGACTGGCCGATATCAGAAAATAGAGCCCAAGTCCAGTTCACGCATTAAAAGGAGTAATAATTTCTTTCCTGAGGATGTTTAATTCTTCAACTAGTTCTTGTGAAACAGAACATCCATACCCTTTCCTAATTAAATATTTCAGACTCATCTTATTTTCAGTCCTCAGTTCAATCTGACTTAAATTCAAATGTACAACCTATATCAAAAAGGCACAACTTCTGCATTCCAATAAAATAATTAAGACATACGGTGCAGCTTTACACCATGCTGAACTTTAAGGTTTACCTTTGATTATCGCAATGTATTTCCTCGCATTATCTGATTTAGAAAGTAGAAAATGAGGAAACAGTGATGCACAAACTATCCATAAGCGTTTCCAGATAAACCATATGGTCTAGCGTTCCAACAGGCAAAATGAAATTTTAAACACACAATAGGGCTGTTTAATGCCATATTCCACTGGGTAAAATTGGATACAGAAGGTTGGATTTCTCCATCCCAGGTTCCCTCTTCAAACCACAAACTGTTCATGTGCAGCTGATAAGTACAGTATCTCTGAAACTCCCTTTACAACCCAGTGCATACATTGAAACAATCACTGGAGTGCATTTTTTCCCGGGGAAATGTCTATAGAACCCAATTTCTGAAGACAGAAATGTATTCTATCATAGGGTTTTGAGTAACAAGCTATTGAGTTCCTCTTCTACCGTGATGGGAAAGCCTCGCTTGAGACTCTTTGGTTCACATGACAAGAAGTTGCTATGGCCATAAAGAAAAAGGTATACGTATATCTGCATTACAAAGAACGTCCTTGTTACTGAGAGGCAAAGACTTGGTCAATATTACCAACCCCCAACAGAAGCAAACATAACCTATGTTCATTTTTGTGTGTGAAATGCTTGCGTGTTCAGATGCGCGGATGCTGGCGTAGTTTGTTCCATGGTGTTAAGTTTGATTTTTCTATCCTGTCCGCAGCAACTCGTGTGGTTAACGCACTCGCGTGTGCCTTGACATGTATGAAGCCCTGCTAGTCACTACAAGTTGCGCCAGGGGAGGTTTAGATTGGATAGTAGGAAAAATTTCTTCACCGAAAGGGTTGTCAAGCATTGGAACAGGCTGCCCAGGGAAGTGGTGGAGTTGCCATCCCTGGAGGTATTTAACAGACGTGTAGACGTGGTGCTGAGGGACATGGTTTAGTGGAGGACTTGGCAGTGTTAGGTTGATGGTTGGACTCAATGATCTTAAAGGTCCCTTCCAACCTAGACAATTCTACAATTCTATGATTCTACACTACATCTACAGCAACAAATATGCATATTTGACATTCTGCTTTCTTCTCATTTAAATCTACTTTAACAACTTGAGAGCCTTGTCACTTGGACAGCCAAGGTCACGATTTTTGAGGAAGGTTCAGTGCAGGCAAATTCCAAAGGGTTATGTCAGTCTCTCTTTGCTTGGTCACATCAAAAAGAAGTTTCAAAAAGGGTTAATTGTCGCTTTAAAGTGAAAAGGAAGTGCACTCTTCAACAGCAGCTGCTGTTTATGCTCCTTTGGGCTGTTCATTGTGGAAATCTGGTTGACAGAAATTGGGATGAAAAGCTTAGAAACAGCTATTCCTAGAAATAGCTGCCTCAGAAAAAGAGGACACCCGATTAACCTTTCGGTATATCATTAGCCTAGTAAATTGTAGCATTCCACAGTGCAGAAACATATTCTGCAGTTCTTTCTCTGAAAAGAAGTCTTCCTCAAATTTACATTCCAGCATATTCCTTATATTTGTGTTATTGTAGAAATTAAGTATTTTAGATGTTCAAAAATATATTTTACTGGTAGCGTCCCCCCCACCCATAAACTGAGAGTTACGACAACCCCTATACAACTGAGGAGTTCCCAGCTTTTCAACCTGGGGCCCAGGGGCTGGGCACCGCAGTATTTTGGGAGCAGGGAAAACACACCTTCAGTCAATACAGTTTTTTCCCTGCGAGAGACTTAGGGGAAATACTTTCCTGGCAAAAAGCATGATTCACCTTGCCTCAGCCAAAAAATCGTATCCCCAGCTATACGCTCCTTTAAAATCCATTCGCGTCGTGGTTAAATAACCGAACAAATAGCTAAGGTATTATTTCTTTTACTGGCAGTGAGACAGGGAAGAAGCACGCCTTTTCAAAACGTCTGTTTGCCAACTAGAGGTGGGGGAAGTAGGAAGTTCTGCATTTCAACAGAGAAAGGGAAACACGTACGTAACAGCAGTAAAGGACGAGCACAAATGTTATTTGGTTACAGGCAGCCACAGAAAAGGGCAAACTATTTTTATACGTGGAAATGTCATCTTTCTTAAACGCCATTCGTCGTTTCCCAGTTTCCTCTCACTTCCCTTCCAGTCCGATACCAAACCGGACTCTTAACGACAGCTCACTTCTAAAGTTAAAGAAATAGTTGCCTGATTGTTGCCAATGTCTCTCATAGACTTTCTTTCACCTTGCAGGGGACTCCTACGGAAAACGGAAAGCCAATTAAGTGAAGCAGAACCATCTAGGAGAAAAAGTATGCTCTTTCTCACTCACACGCAAAACTACAACTAGACCATGTGTCTTTTTAAGGTACATAAGCGTAAGAAGGGTTCTCCTCCGTGGGGAGGAGCAAGCAGTCTGGCAAGAGCTGCTTTAGTTTATGCTCGGGTTCAGCGAGAAGATAGAAAGGGGCCAGGGGACAGTAACAGAACGATGAAGAAGTCAGTTCCTACTTGCTAGTTCATCTGAAACCGATAAATTTTTACCATAAGGATGGGCAAACCCCAGCGCAGGTTGGTCAGCGAGGCCGTGGAGTCTCCCATCCTGCCTCCACCTCCATCTCCAGGTGTCCAAGACAGCGCTGGACACGGCACTGAGCAACCCCATCTAACCAAGCTTGCTTTGAGCTGAGCGAAGGAACCTCAGGAGGTCCCTCCATACTTCCATACCTATTCCCATGCAATCACAGAATAATTTATAACAGCAGTTCTTTTACCAGTAATACAGCCTCTGCATTCAGACTCGTGGCTGTTTAGTCTAAATAATGGGGGTTGTTCAGCCTGGAGAAGAGGAGGCTGAGGGGAGACCTTCTTGCTCTCTACAACTACCTGAAAGGAAGTTGTAGAGACATGGAGGTCGGTCTCTTCTCCCAAGTAACAGTCGCTAGGACGAGAGGAAATGGCCTCAAGTTGCACCAGGCGAGGTTTAGATTGGATAGTAGGAAAAATTTCTTCACCAAAAGGGTTGTCAAACATTGGAACAGGCTGCCCAGGGAAGTGGTGGAGTTGCCATCCCTGGAGGTATTTAAAATCCGGGCAGACGTGGTGCTGAGGGACATGGTTTAGTGGTGATTTTGGCAGTGTTAGGTTCATGGTTGGACTCAATGATCTTAAAGGTCCCTTCCAACCTAGACGACTCTGTGATTCTATGGTACTCCTGCCGTAGCAAGCAGCCTGAAGAGTATGGCATCCTTCAGGATCTATGGAAAATTAATAAGCGATCGGCACACAGCAGAAATGGTATCTTTTAGAATATCTGAGATTCACACCCAGAGCAGTAACAGCCCCCTGGATATCTGGATCATGCTCTCATCTTATTGATGTAAGAACAGTTTCTGATTTGATTTCAATACCAACCCCCTAAAAAAAAAAAAAAGATAACAAGCGGGTTGGGTGACAAACTAATTCTTAATAGGAGGGAAGGCTCCCAGTGTTTCAGAAGCTTTTACATGCTCTTCATGAGAAAGGAGAACCCTTCCTTAACTCATCTTTGTAAGACACCCATATTCTATTTGTAGGAACATATTTCAGGGAAAGCCCTATGGCAACATATTCAATTTCTTTTGTGAAATTCACAGCATATTCTTCCACATGGTTTACAGTCGTTAGCATAATCTAGATACTTGGTAATTTCATTCCTTCCCCCCCTCTCCTTCTGTTTAATTCCTCTCCGGATACAGCCTTACATACTACAAAAGGAATAACACAACTTGAATTTTGTCCTTTCACTTTTTACAGGAAAGTTCCAAACTAGTATAAAACCAGCTTGATTGCTCTATCTAATTACAAATTTTAGCGTATTATTAAATACCACCCTAGAGAATATTTTGGTATTTTAGGTATCCCCATGTAAATTTCCCCTCCCCCTCCTTACGAATCTGTACGTAGCACTTAGTTCTGCTGCCCATTTTCATTCCAAAGTAGATTTTCTATGGACATATCTCCACCGTTAATCTAGACTACAAAAGCAGAGCAGAAGGATCATGCAGCTAACGGACAATACCTTAAATACCTAACGTGCCAAGTTTTTCTCTCCACGAAATCAAACCTGTTCACAACTGAGGAAACAACTCAGTATTCCAGCAACTTCTATTTACCTTGCAAAACAAAAGACTAGGCTCACGACACTCATCGCCAGTACACGACTCGTTAACGTGAACGCTCTCGTGATTCCCGAACATCACAGCAGGCAAGACATCACTTTCTCCCGTTCTAGATTTGCGGTTGACTTTTCCAGGTGTGTGCTGTCGGGGTAGACAAGAAGTACGGCATGTTCGCCTACCTCAGAGTTCTTTACATTAAAAAGTCATTGCAAGCATCTGCGTGGGACACTCCACCTGCTACACAGAGATCTATAAGAACCCACCGCTATTAAGACGTTAATATAGTTTGGCCTATTTGAGATGTCTCTGAACGCCGGTGCCTAACCCATTTATCACACCACACGTGGTAGCAGTACAGGTAATCAATAGGATTTGCAATTTAGCGAGACTGCAAAAGCAAGCCTACGATTCAAGACGACAAACACGTGGCAGGCATAGGCGCTCGCAGTTACGAGGAATGAAAAGAAAGAAAATTTTTTTGCTAATGACGCATTAACAAAGCTATTCTGTTTGTTAAATGCCGTGCAGCCCGCATAACATCAGTCAGCCTAATCCTCATCGGAACTGTCGACATCTTTTACGTAAGAGAAGTACCGCGCTTCATAAAGGCGTAACTAAAATTTTAGTGCATTTTCTTGAGCAAAACGGCACATTCTATTTTTGTCAATTACACATATTAAAAAGAAGGAAGCAAATTAAGCCAAACGAGCAGGGAAAAAAAAATAATTACCGTATCATTACTTTTAAAATTTGCAGGTAGTTTCTCTGCTGTAGACACCACAAACACAAGTGTCAGATTTTCTTTAATTCTTTTTCTTCTACAGATATAAAACAGCCAACACACATTACATTGGCAGCTCTCCTAAGGAATCCATTTCAACCTCTTGACGCAAAATACTACGCACTGGAACATTTAGCAAAAATGTAATTATATTAGAAGATATTTCAGCTAACAAAGGCGTTAACCTTTCCCATTTATGTTCCCATTTTACAGCTTTAGCAGCATTTTAAGGCATCAGTGGGATTATCTGTATTTTACCGGGTTTTAAATCAAAAAATCATTTCTAGATGAGCTGAAAAATGTGCTTGTAACATATTCCAAGGGCGATCCCCACGCAGAATCATAATGGTTGGAAGAGACCTTTAAGATCATCAACTCCAACCGTTAACCATCCCAAGAACCCTTCAGCTAAAGCAGTTCTGTCAGGAGCCCAAAAATAACTTTTTTAGTGATTATCATCTTTTCCGATTTGCAACTTACCACTGTTTATTCTTCCTCTACCAAAAACCACCCAAACCTGGGGTCTTATCCATGAATCCTACTGTATAAAGTACTGTGGCAAAGACTGAAAGATACAACCACGGAGTTGATCTGCTCCCATCTTTACCCATCTTACAACTGTGGTTCCTTATCACAACTGCAGTCCCTTACACAGCTGAAAGACTCTACGTAGACAAGAGCAGCACTCCAAACCGGTTATTAACTAGGATATTAAGTACTGGATTTTTCTACCTAAGAATCCCACTCCTAAACTTGGATACTGGATACTCAACAGCCGAGCAATAGAAGCAAAGATATTCCTTAGCTCTCCTGGCCTGCCTTTTTGGTAAGTGATTTCCGGGAGGTCATGGGAGAGCGCGTAGGGGGTTCCTTTGTTCGCTTGGGTTTGGGTTGTGGTTTTTGGGTGGTTTTTTTTGTCTGTTAGTTTGTTTGGGGGTTTTTTGAGGGAGTGTTTTTGGTTGGTTTTTTTTTGGTGTTCTGGATTTGGTGGTTTGTTTGGTTGGGTTTTTTTTTAATTAAACAAATCAAAAGCTTTTACTTCACAGGGAAAAATAATTGTTTAAGCATGGCTATAGGTTTTTCCATCCCATATTAACATCTTTTAATCTCTTCCACTGTTATTTGTAATTCTCTTGGTCATATGCGGGGGAAAAAGAAACTTCAAGAGGATTTTTCATGTTTTTCTGAAGTTTCTCGTTTTTCCCTACAAATGCTTATCCTTCACCTCTTAGGCACGACAGTGAATATTTCTTTTTGCACCAATATACCTGTTCTCACAATGCATGAAAAGGAGCAAACTCAAAGTACTTATCTAACACACACATTTATTGGGAGTTTTTTGAAGCTTCGTGTATTGTTTTAGAAGGTTAACACTGACAGGGATCAAACTGGAAAGTTATTTGTATTTCCACTTGCTAAAATAAAGCATCAAGAAGAAGCAACTGAAAGATAACAAATTTCTGAATGCAAGGACTGAAGTGTTAAAAATACATGAAGTATGTTCAAAATAGCAAGCTACTAATTACCTTTCCGATTTATGGAATTGTGCTATATACTTTGCACTATTACTCAGCAGAGGACATTCCGCTGAGCGGATACTATGCAGAGACACGGGGCCCATTTTCGCCTTAAATTTGTGTAGAAAGAAGCAGAATAAAGAGCGTGTAACCAAAATGGAAAAAAAAACAACCCTGTCCTTGCAAATCTATTCTCCTGAACGAATTCTTGATATCGCAGTGATAATGCTACTTAGAACACAGAACACACGCAGAGCAGATTTATCTGCCACGAGCATCAGAGCACTTGACCAGGATAGGACTGTTCCTCCTTCAAAAATGGGAAATAATACATTGGAAATTATAAATTCAGTGGCAGGCATGAAAAGAAGCAAAGTTCATGATTACCACACCTCTACTGTATTCGATAAAGCAAATTTAATATATTTAAATACTAATTGTCTGATTTGTAATACTGATTTCAGGGGAAACTTGCTTAACTTCACCCAAATAACTAGTAAAAGGTTCTTGCAGGCTGAAATTTAATATTCCTTTCCACGTACGTCAAAACCAAGAATCTACTAGATGCAAGAAATATAGAATCTTAAAATTGTGCACTCTACTTTTTGAAATATGGAAGATTTAAATATAATTGATATTATATAAATATAATATCTCCAGTATCTACCCGAAAGGGCTAACATCTGTTACTAGTTTAATGCAAGTACAGAATAAAAAAGCTGCCCAGTACATCTTAAAGTATGTTTATACCATCATGAAAACAATTTAAAATTGGAAATAAAGTTTATTTACATCACCATTATTCTAGTCTACGATTTCTTTTTTTTTTTTTGCCATTTTTTCTTTTAAAGCATCTTAGAATACTTCTGAACAGCTGTTTCACTCCCCTCCCCCCCTTCGATACCTGTACATTTGGAATTTCATCCCCAGAATTTTTCTATAGTGTCCCTATTTAATTAAACAACACATTTTATTTTTATATCATCTCTTTAGCAAAGAAACATGAACTTTGTTTCCTACCTCACATTAACCAGCTCCATAGTAGCAACATTTTAGGCTCGAGACTGATTATTCTAATTTTCTTAGGGTTTACAGCTCAGACAGCTTCTTAACTCGTGATGAAAGCTCCTGTTTTCCTGCAGCAGCACATACCGAAAGCATTGCCATTTTTTAAAAATAAGCCAGACAGAATATTTCTGTGCATTTGCCGTAGGCAAATAGTGTTTTCTTCTGAAGAATTTGATCTTACACTGAAAATTGTACACGCGGTTATAAAGGTGCCTGTTTCATTCACAGATCAGTTCAGAAAACGGAGGCAAGAAGTTTCCTGAAAGGGATGGGTTTTGCTTTAAGATCTTCCACATCATCACTTACTCCGTCAGGAGAGAGGAGTGGATACATCCAGCGTGTGGCACCATCCGGTGCTCCTCTCCTTCCGAAGGATGCAGGGCTGGCAGGGCACACGGAAGAGCAATAATGGAACTGCAGCCCACCAGCACTTTGTCTTTGGGAGATCACTCGGAAAATATTAACCGGCCAGCAACGGCGAAGAGGCCTTTGTCGTCTCGGTGAAAATGAAAGCATTTTCGCCATCTGAGGACTTCGCTCGAACTCCGACCTTATGTTCTGAAAGTCAGGAGAACCTGCCTGACTCAGTACCCGCGGGCAGGTTCAGGAGAAGGTCCCCACGACGGGTGGGCGTAAGGATGGAAAACACTTTCTGGTCAAACACTCGAGTGTTTGTAAAGACTGTGCTGTTTATTCTGCTGTACCGTCAATTTAAACCTTATTAACCTCCAATTAACAGCGCAAAATGAGTACAGAGAGAGATATATATGCATATATTTGAACATGCTACGAGGCTCACGCAATCAGCTAAAGAGAAGTCGGTGAATAAAACAAATCATCGTAGCGTGCGCTCTGGTTGTATTTTTAAACCTCTTAGTATTTTTTTTTCATGAAAAAAAAAAAATGAAAAAAGGCTTTTATAGAATACGTACCAAGGATTGTATCTCAACAACAACAACAAAAAAGTCTACAGAGCAGTCTGCTTTATTCCACACGACTGACTCGTCTCAGGTACGAGTGCAGCCAAGATGCCAGCCAATTCAGGTGTACGGCGTTCCCATATGGGGGGAGAAAAAGAAAAACCCACTAACAAAAGTATTTAAGAAAAGGAAACTGATAAAAAAGCTCCTAAGGCCAGATATTTCACACCCTAAGCTGCAAGCCCGGCTTAGCTACCTGTAACCCTTAGCACTGCAAAACTCGGTATGTAGAAAAACTCGTAGCGACAGCGTCTAATGTATAGCAGTGCTAAATCCAGCAAAATTAAGTGGTTTTCACAGAAAAGCCTGATATGGTGTCAGAGGGTTGTTTGGGTTTTTTTAGAAGAAAAACACTATGAAACATGGTAGTATGTTTTGTATAAAGGAAGGAATTATACAGATAATGAAAATAAGGCAGTTTGTTCCAAAACAACTTTGAAGGCACATCACAAAGGCGCCTCTTTGGCCCAGAAGAATATGCCAGCACACACACACAAAAACAACAAAAAATCCAAAACAACAAACCCCAAACTTAAACAAATAAAAACAACAAAACCAAACAAAAAAACAACCCCCAAAAAATCCCAAAACAGAAAAATCCCACCTACCCCTCCGAAAAAAACCCACCCACCAAAAAAACCCCAACCTCCGCAAAAAACACCCTAAACAACACCACCACAAACCAAAAACCTCACCAACCCTCAAACCAAAAAAAAAAGTCAACCAACTACAAACAAACAAACAAACAAAACCCCACCAAAACCAAACCAACCACCAAACAACCTATCACAAAGCATTTTAGTCTCTTTAAAAAGCTCTTTAAAAATATGTTGTCTAGCAAAGGTAAGCAGGTAATCATTATACCTATATCACTCAGTAGTCCCCATTCCATACCAAGGAGCACACATTGGTTTTCATTCATTTAGTGCTTTATCTGCTCACTTCTTCCTTCCTTCCACCTGCGCCTGCACAGCCCTTCTTTAATATCCCAGCTCTGTTGTACGGCATGGTGAGATTCGAAAGGACCAAAGGCTTGAGCAGGATTGTATCAAGTACATTCCTACCCCAGGCAGCGCTCCAGGTTTGGGGAAGAGTGGCTGGAAAGCTGCCTGGCAGAAAAGGATCTGGGGGCGTTGGTCAACAGCCGGCTGAACGTGAGCCAGCAGTGTGCCCAGGTGGCCAAGAAGGCCAACAGCATCCTGGCTTGTATCAGGAATAGTGTGGCCAGCAGGACTAGGCCAGTCATCGTCCCCCTGTACTCGGCACTGGTGAGGCCCCACCTTGAATACTGTGTTCAGTTTTGGGCCCCTCACTGCAAGAAAGACATTGAGGGGCTGGAGCGTGTCCAGAGAAGGGCAACGGAGCTGGTGAGGGGTCTGGAGCACAAGTCTTGTGAGGAGCAGCTGAGGGACCTGGGGCTGTTCAGCCTGGAGAAGAGGAGGCCGAGGGGAGACCTCGCTCTCTACGACTACCTGAAAGGAGGTTGTAGCCAGGTGGGGGTTGGTCTCTTCTCCCAAGTAACAAGCGATAGGACAAGAGGAAATGGCTTCAAGTTGTGCCAGGGGAGGTTTAGATTGGATAGTAGGAAAAATTTCTTCACCAAAAGGGTTGTCAAGAATTGGAACAGGCTGCCCAGGGCAGTGGTGGAGTCGCCATCCCTGGACGTGTTAAAAAGCCGGGCAGACGTGGTGCTGAGGGACGTGGTTTAGTGGTGGTTTTGGCAGTGTTAGGTTGACGGTTGGACTCGATGATCTTAAAGGTCTCTTCCAACCTAGGTGATTCTATGATTCTACTACAAATTGTTCAATTGTAAATGTTTTACATCCAATGTGTACTTTCACTACACGTGAAAAAAGATTTTAGCTTACTGTAAAATAAGACCCAGACTTGCGCAGCAGAGATAAAAACCCACCCATTTTTCGCAATGCGAGTCATGTATTAGATTCAGTTTTTAGTTCTGAGAGATCATTACTACTCTGAATCTTAGCGTGTGCAAAGCAAGTCACACAAAACAAAGCAATTGTCTCCACAGAAAGCTAAGCAACTTGCACTTGTTCAAAAGCTACCCAACTTTGATTTTTAGAAGTCTACCTCCTGAAGGCAGTTTTCCACTCTCTATATCAATGTCTTATTGATATTTAAAATTTGCAGGCTATTGTCAACATGGTCAGCTTCACACATTATGCCTTGAAGCATCAGGTATATCTCTAATGGAAGCTTTCTTATGCTTCTCCTTGAAGAACCAGATTGAACTCAAGTTTCTGCTTGGAAGCCATGACTTCCAGCTTCACCCATTCCTCTGTAATTGCTACACAGCATCAATGCCAGCCAAGAAAAACAGTAACAGCCCAAGCCTTCTTGAGCTTGGCTACTTCTAGGATTTCTCCGTTAGCGAGTTCCATATGTTTCCTTCATCTCAAAATACCTATTGTCAGGATAATCCAAGCTCAATTTTCCTCCACTGTCGCATTGTTGAGTCTGCTCTTGATACTTAGGGACTGAAAAGGTGCCAGACTGTATCTCCAGGACACACCATTAAACCTTCCTGTCTTATCCAAAACACATCACAAATCTCCTCCATATGCAAGCTGAAGAAAATGTCAAAACTGACAGCGTGACTCAAAGATCAAAAAAAGAAGGGGCGGGGGGGAGCAAGCGTACATGCCTTATTAATACCTATTAAAAAACCCCTCTTGTTATTGCTGGGTTTTGCATAGCACAAAGGAAGAATCAAGTATTGTTACACAGTCTGCTAAGCAATTTTTATACCAACAAAAACTGCAACATGCTACAATAAATTTAATTAAAAAGACAATTTTTGACAGGTAAGAAGCCAATACAGATGCCTTTCGCGCACTGTTAATTTAAATCCAATACTCTTATCACAAAACCTACCCTTTAACAAAAGAATCTACTATGGAAATGTCATTGGTTTTGCACATTGAAACACAACTGCTTAAAATGTTTAAAGTGGCACACTTCATTTGTGTGCATTTCAGCCTTTTAAAATAGATCATTTTTATACTGTGGTCACAATTGGCTGGTGTCAGCTTTGTATATAAACCTCCTGCTTATAATGTATTTATGTCCTTTGAAGTGATTAAATCAAGGACCATGCCTTACCATACCCAAAATTCTTTCACAATTCCCAACAATAATGCTCTGTAAACTCTAAAAAAAAAAACCAAAACCAAAACCAAAAACAAAAAACCCCCCAGAAAACAGAATAGCTTTATACCTCATTCTTCTGATATTTATTTTGCATAATTTATAAAAAAACAAACAAAAAAAATATCAAACTGTGCGGTCATCGTTCAAACTTTAAATGCCAGATAATCAAGCAACAATAAACAAAAGTGTAATTAGTGTCTGAACCTTACGATATTTCTGTCAAATCCCAACTATTTAGCAAGCAAACCTGATTTCTGTTAAATATGGTTCTTACAGCTGATCTCAAACCACAAGACACTTACTCAAACACATTATTATTATTTTTTTATAAGTCACAACTGCCTTTTCTTAAGGTTCCGACTGAAGAGTTTTCATTAAGTGGTTTAACAGCACTTCTTTCCCCAAAATGGGGCTAAGGGTGTCTAGAAATCTGTGCCAGATTTGCAACAAAATCCTCCCCCTCTCCCCAAAAACCTACGACCTGTTTATTACTAGCTATTTCCCTCCCTTTCATCCTTTCCCCCCCCCTTTAGTAACTACGGTTTATCTTTTTCTCTCTGATCAATAGTTATAATGACCAAACTTTTGTCCGAGCCCATTCCCTCAGGCTGTCTTCACAAACTCAGCCTTTCCTCGCCGACTCCATAGCAATTATTTCCAACTAGTTAAGCTCAGAAATTCTTACTTTTAATTAAAATATGCATTAGTGAAATATACTGAAAAAACAAGCATACCTCTTTAAAATTAATTTTGAAACCAGGATTATGATGTGTATCTTCAACAACAAAAATATGGTCACACAACCAAATTTCCAAGAATATTAAAAATTTTGATTTTTTTTTTTTTAAATTA
>VFFE01009208.1:923626-943471 GCA_008921705.1 Burhinus oedicnemus
GCCCCATCCCTGGAGGTGTTCAAGGCCAGGTTGGATGGGGCTTTGAGCAACCAGGTCCAGTGGGAGGTGTCCCTGCCCATGGTATGGGGGGTTAGAATTAGATTATCTTTAAGGTCCCTTCAACCTCAACCATTCTGTGATTCTCAGTATTTACAGAAGTTGATGGAAAGCTCCACGGACCATTTGTACTGGAGATGCTGGCCAAAGCTGGTGTCAAGCCATGACCACTGTGCACTGGAAATCTTCCACCACAGTCCATGCGAATTGCTCTAGAGAACTCTTTTCAGGAACCACTGGCAAAGGGGAATTATTTGGACACGTTGGGCCCCTGAATACTCACAAGTGTTGTGATACCAACAGACATGGGCCAAGAGGTATGATTTGAAAGGCAAAGCATCCCTCCTGCCTTGGACACGAGAGGTGCATCACCATCAAATCTTGACTTCCGTGGTAAGTTCAGTGCTCGCTCTTAAATGGATGGCTGCTTGCTCCCAGTATTCCAAGTATGATGAAAATACGAAGATCCCAAAGGTTTCTTTAGTCATGCAGACATTTTTGGTGTTGACAGGACGTTTTACACAGGAGGTGGTTCCTTCTTGAAAGGCTCTCCCTTTCAGTAACATTAAAATCAAGCAAAGAGCACAGTAATTTCTTTAGTATTTATCTTTCAAATAAACCATGGTGTGGTAAAACAAGGAAAAAAATCTAGAGAATCCTACCATCAGGGATCCCAATATCCTCTGTGTTTTCCTCCCTACACCATGGTGAGCCAGGTCAACCAGTGTGCAACGGGATGTCCTGTCATCCTGAACACTCCACCAACAGATTAGGAAACTTCCGCCTAATAAATATTTCTATGTCACAATATACACCAAATTTTTATTCCAATCCACAGTTTCTTATTTTTATTTCTGTTATTTCCCTACCACTGTTACCCAACCTTTTAAGCATAGCTTTTAATATTTACAACATTCACACTTCTGTATTTATAAACACTTAGTCCCTATTTATATTTCTTTTCATAATCTATGTTAAGATTTGTAGGTTTTTTTCTTTGTAGCCTTTTACTGTAATAGAGGACCAAGACCCATCTGGCACCAATTTCATACAATTATCTTCCCCACATTAGATCTGACCAGCAGTTAAATCTAATAATTTACTTGCTCTATTCTTTCAGAAAACTTTTAGTATAACTTCACTGCTTATATATTTCAGAATTTTACAATTAAGTGTAGATAAATAACTTGTAGAGTAAATACTGCGTTCTTATGCTGTTCCTAATGAATATTTGCTTTATTCATATGTGCGGGGCACAAAGAAAATCTTGAAATTCTTAAGTAAACATAGAAAAAGTTTCTGATTTTTAGGGGAAAAAAAACCCCAAACAACTTTGAAGGTGACAAAGATAATGCAGGGTCAAAAGAGAGCAACGTAAAATTAAAGTTTTTGCATGTATGTTATTGAAATAGCTATAAAATTAAAAATTTCAAGTCAGATAACACTCATCAACAAGATAATTTAGAAATGATAGTAAAATGCAATCACTATAATTTTGAAGCCACTGAAGGACTATAAACAATAGCACGGTGCCCTAAGAGCAACGATAATCTCATACCAACAGTTCATTAATACAGCACTCCAGTCTAAAGAAATATAGCCATAAAATGTGAATTACACGCAGCACAAAGTAAAATCATAGAATCGTTTAGGTTGGAAAAGACCTTTAAGATCATCCAGTCCAACCATTGACCCTACTCTACCAGATCCGCCACTAAACCACGTCTCTAAGCACCACATCTACACAACTTTTAAACACATCCAGGGATGGTGACTCCACCACCTCCCTGGGCAGCCTCTTCCAATGTTTGAGAACTCTTTCAGTGAAACATTTTTCCTAATGTCCAGCCTAAACCTCCCCTGGCGCAACTTGAACCTGTTTCCTCTTGTCCTATCGCCATTACTTGGGAGGAGAGACCAGCTCCCATCTCACTACAACCTCCTTTCAGGTAGTTGCAGAGAGCAATAAGGTCTCCCCTCAGCCTTCTCTTCTCCAGACTAAACCATCCTAATTCCTTCAGCTGCTCCTCATAAGTACGGGACACAACTATTTGCTCATTAAGGAAATCAAGCAGGGCCATATTGTTTAACTACCAACAATATTATAACCAAGTCCGGGAATCAACTGATGGTTCAAACACTGTGTTTTCATGTATTTAAAAAAAAAAAAAAAATGAGCAGAGACGGAAATATTGCAAAAATAATGCCCTTCTAATACATTCATACCAAATTCTATCTTTCAAACCAACTTGTGACAAGAAAGCCTCTCTCCAAGTAACAGATATTCTAAAATATGGCTCTTTTACCTGATCATTCTCATAAAAGCCTGTACTTTCTCTATGCACTGCTCAAGTCCTAACCACGCAGGAGAACCTGGATATCACCTCTAATCACAACGATCACTAATAGTACCATCTGGTTGCAAATTCAGCAGCATGAAGATTTCGAACAGACACTCAGAGCAGGGCTCGCTGTTTTCTGCGGTTGGTCCTTGCGCTCCCATCCAAACCTGGTCCTTGTGACCCACTTCCAACAATATTGAGAAGGACTCTAATAAAAAGCAATGCCAAGGTACGAAAGATGACAATCAGGATTATCAGAAAAGGCCGAAACAAACAAACAAAAAATAAAATCCAAACCAAAAAACCAACCTGTAGTTCAACACGCAATGGTAACGAGAAATTTGGGTTTTTTTGAGATATAAGTAATTTAGAACTGCATTTAGAAAGTGAGACTATTTTTGATTAAAGTTTTGATTTTTATTTCATGGCAACAATGCTTTCGGAGCGAGAAGCTGGTATAACAGAGCGAGATCCATGCGTTCTAGGTAGATCTGTTCTGTGAGTTATGGAAAGTATTTTTGATATTAGCAATGCGCTGTTACCTCTACACGACAAAATTTTCGCCCTGCTATTAGATCTATACTCATGCCCTTTAAGCAGGAGCACATTTTTACATGCTGTTCTTTCTTCGGACACAGCGATCTCTCAAAATCCCTCCGCGAATCAGAAATCCGCAACGCCTCTGCAATATTCTTCGGTATTCATCACGCAAAGGTGCGACGTTTTTCAGTTAAATTCAGTAAAAAGCAGGACCGGGCGCCGCTACCCTGCTAAGGTTTGGGATTAATTTGGCTGTACATGGCAAGTGGGTTTGAGCAGGCGTGATGTTAAATGGACGGACTTCAATAAAAGGCGGCTCTTGGGTATTAATCCATGCTTTCAGAGCAGGCTGGAGACAATCCCAGCCACCTGGCTTTTGAAAGACCACCAAGGGAATATGCAAGGGGAAAGGGGGAGGGAAGGTCGGTAAAAGCAGCCTGAAATAAAATTTAAGTAAATTCAAGCCGGTCTTAAAGCACCTGGGTCAGCAGCCTTGAAAGAGTTTCTTTTTAGTTGTCAGAAATATACTTCTCTGTCTTAAAGACACAAAATGCTTTCCGAAGCAAACGCGTATTACATGCTTTAGGATTCAGCCAGAAGTCCTACCTGGAAACAAGAGATGTTTTTAACAATAGGTTCAGAATGCATTTTGCCTTGGCAGCTTCGATATTTACAGTCTCTGCCTTGGCGTGGTTAAGCCTCTCTGGAAAAGAGTCAAAAGCAACTGTGCCATCCGAATTGTGGAGGGGCGAACCTGAAGAGCACGAACTCGGCTATCGGTTGGAAAAGCTACTGCTATATAATCACCAACAACCAGGGGGTTGAGCTAGACTGGGCAGATGAGAAAACACCAACGTAATCAGGTATTCGATACTTCGTCTCAACCGTCCCTTCTGCCTGCCCGCACCAGAGGCTAAAGTAGGTTCTCCATAAACCGCCTTAAAAAAAAAAAAAAAAGAGATGAGGTTGTTTTTCTCTTGGATTCTTTCTTCTCTTAAGGCTCTTTGTTCTATTTGTAATGTTGGCGTTTTTTAGGCATTTTTCTTCAGACTCCTGAAGTAGGAGCAGACAGAACATTTGCTATTTCCTCTTTCCATGATTTTCTTCGCCTCAAACTTATTATTCAGTCTCCTCACCTATATATACATTTCTCTCTGTTACTTCCCTTCCATAGAATTGATTTTCAGTTATTTGTCCCTTTTTGGTAAATTCCTGAGTCCTCCTTCCTCCCGCTGTTGTCTGCTCCCTTTGCCCCCTATACCTCCTACATAGTCTTCATCTGATGCAGACATTTGGTTGCCCGTTTGGTTCTCCCCTCCAGCAGCTCTGGGGACGTGGCCAGCGGTCATGTGTTAGCTCCTGACCAACAAGCCAACCGGCGCCCTAGCAGCTCTGCAACAATCGCAGCATCTGCTGCCTCCCAAATAGCTGACCCAAAGCCAACAGCTCCAAAACCAACGACAGGACAAGTGAGAAGCTACTGTGAGGAGAGGATGTTGGTGGCAATAAAACCAAACTTCTGGAAGCCTATCAGAACTACCCAATGCATTTGCCATCCATCAACTATTAGCTTGTTATGGAAAAAGGGTGCCACCTGGTGCCCAATCCATCTTCCTTTAGCCAGTCACTTAACCTGCTCTTCTGGCTCTTCTGGCTTTTGTTCTCCAGAAGTTCGCCTACTTCTCTAGCACGAGTCCCCAAAACTTAACATACTCCTATCATCTCTTAATCCCATGCAAGTTTTCAGACCTTGAAGTGTTTTTCAATTTATTATACCCTGAAAGGAACAACAAAAATGCAAGTAATGTCACAAACCAAACCCATACGCCTAATCAAGTTACCAAGTAGGAAATTTCTAGCTTGCTTATCCAACAGGGACCCCGTATAAATCAGCCTGAAGACTTCTTGCGCAGTAATTAATTAGCCAGTAGGGCCAGGACCGCGCGTTGCCTCAAAGGATGGGGCTAGAGAAAGCAGAATCGCTGGATCTTTGCTCTAGAAAACCTTTTTAAAAAACAAAACATTTTTCCTCTTGTTATTTCGCTCGTGAGCTCTACTACACTGCAGCCAGCAAAACACTGCTTTTATTTCCTACAGTGCTGCTCCCTGCTACCCCAACACAAATAAAACCGAAGGTACTTACGTTCGGATTCCGTGAGATGGATATTTAATAATTTCTTGTCTGTATAAGATGCTTTACCTTTGTAACTACATAAAATATAAGGATCATACTGAGTCCAAAGTGGAGTTTCTGCCTCTGTTTATCGCATGAGAAAAATCCCAGATGATTTTTTTGTGTGTGTGTGTGCGTGTGGAGATCTGCAATGAATAACAATCCGTAGGAAGCGCCCTAATTGCCTGCAAGACCCTCCGAGACGGATTCCGAGTTGGGGAGAAGATACTTCCCCCTCATATGTGCCCTTTTCGAATTCCAAGCATCCAGTTGAAATTCGGGTTTACGACATGCGAATGCTTCTGTGATTCTAGATTTTCACGTCTCTGCTTCCCTCAGTCAGCTCGGTGGCTGTGGCCTAGAAAATGCACACGGGCTCCAGTGATTGGCAACTTTGATCTTCTGAAACTGTTTAGTACTAAATACAATATTCATAAGTTTGGGTAAAACACGGTTAAAGGAACAAAAATAAAACCCTGCCTTTCATTTATTTCAAAATGGAATTCATACTTCGTTTGTCACACTGAATTGAATCACCTTTTTTTTTTTTTCCCAGACTCCTTTCAATTTAAAGACAAAACATTTCCAAGTATTTATTTATACTTAGACTAGTCTTTGTTGTAAAGCAGCTGGATATTTTGTGCCATTTCTACATCCATTTTCTAACTACAGCACCTTGAGCGGTAACGGGAATATATTGTACTTCTGGTTTTATTATTACATTGGGGCTGCAAATGAACTTCAACCCCGTGATGCCACAAAAGTGCCTTTTTAAACTAAGGTTTAAGGTAGCCAAATGCAAAAAATAAACCAATAATATATACTACTCTCTTATAAGCAAGATTATTTTCCCTTCTGTGTTGATAATGTTATTGGTTAGTTTCATTTGGGGGGGACATGACACAGACAACAAAAAGCCAAACTGCAATTCCAGAGATTAATACTAAATTAACAGTCATTTTATTAGAACTCTCAATAATCTTTCACTGAGGCCTTAGTATAATGGTATTTAACAAGTAGGCATTCGCAAATAAAACATTTTTGAGTTTCTACACAACTGTGTTCTACATTTTAAGCTTTAAATTCTGTATTATGCATATATTTACATACTTTTACGTATAACATTGAGTTCTAGAATTACGTAGAATACCTGCATATACAAGTATTTATATACACGCAATTATACATGTAATAATACACACTAAATATACTGTTCTTATAAGACACTTTAAAAATATGCCAGGTAACATCAATACGATTGCTCTGAAAAAAATGTGAAAGAGAAATAAGAACTGCACCCTCCTTCTTCTTCTAAAATGGAAAGTCTAGAAAGGTGAACGACAAGTTAACTTGCATGATGTGCCTGCTAAATTTAAACAGAAATACCTACATTTTCTGAGTGTTGTAGGGCAGGTAATTGCAAAAGTAGAGAAGGAACTGAAAATCCCATTCCCTAAAAATGAGGCAATTCCTGCCTAGTCTAAAGTACATACTCCTTCTTAAATATCATTATCCAAATATCTCTTTCCTAGCTGCGAAGTCATTTATCCCTCCCAATCAGACCACAGAGCTTCCAAAAGCCAAATATCCATCAAATACGAGGCTGTTTACTGTTCATTTATTCGATACCTTAAAGAGCGCCATTCCCTAAGCTCCGAGTGGTCATAATTACCTGACCTATAGGCTGATGACATGATCAGCAGAGAACAAAATGAGCCCTTTGACGGAGCAAACATATAAGAACCTACGTGAATAATATAGATGAAATTTAAATTAGAACAACATTACTAGCAAGGAATATTTTAAACCGCTGCTAGCTACGGTATCTGCAAAAAGTAAGCTGGGTTGGACCGGAAAGTGAGAACAGAAGCTCTGCTCTCCACTGCAGCTCGTAACGCGGCAGACTCTCGGCATTTCTCTCTTGCTGTAATGCTGTTCCCATAAGGAAATCCATAGGCAGAGCCGACAGAAGATTCCTTGGCAGGGCAACTTCTTTAGAAACGCCAGCCAGCCACAACGGAAAGACCGAAGACAAGACATCCGGGTGGATGTTCAAAAAATACCCGTGAACCATTATAATACTTTTTAACGGGCAATAATATTTGTGTGTAAATTGTGACATTTAATATCTATATCTCCATTCATTAAAATCGAAGGATTACTATTCCCACACACACAGTTCCTAGTTTTATTTTATGAAAGCTAGAGCTTTAAAATTAATTTTGAAACAAAAATGAAAAATGCTAAGAATCAAATAGCAAATATTAAGTTCACCAAGAAAACCCAAATCATTGCTTCTTTTCCTAATCATCTAAAAAAAACCAAGTCCAATACAAAACAAAACATTTTTGTGTACCTTCGTAACGCAACACATAACAAACATGCGTGAAAACACTGCTTCAGTCACATCAAGATTTACACAGTCTGTAACATGGTTGACTAATAAGATTCTATTACAGCTACTGATTGAATACATCTAAGGTTTGGGTTTGTTGGTTTTTTTTTAAACTTGGAATAAGATCAAAATGCTTGCAGATTTCAGATTGCTATTAGACACAATAATTATATGCTAAACTAATTACAACTAAAGCAAAACCTGACTTCCAACTAATTAAATTTTATTGCATGAAAATAAAGCATAGTCCTTATTTAACACAGGGCACAGCTATAAATGTTTACGAACTCACCAGTCTGTGTATTTATTTCAAGCAAAATGTCTAGGTCACACTGACAAAGTTGGAACGTGGCACGATTTGGACACCAACTAACTAGCTTTATGAAGTCATTCGTATGCGAGATGATAAAAATCAGATCGACATTCCTAAAATTGTTGCTTATACTGCTAAGAAGCAATCCTCAATGAGAAATTCTCCATTGAGATCCTATTTCATTTTCACGTAGAGCTTCACTGCAGTTTTACGACAAGGATCAGGTTTAAATTTCAGAAGTAGATTAGCAACTCAGGAGCTTAAGTTCAATTATCAAGGCTTAGAGCTAGATCTTTCTTAAAAGCCTATTCAGACCTATAAAGATGCTGACAGGCAGCTTCCACTGCATATGAAGTTAGATATTTTAGTTTAAAATCCCACTACTTGACCAGCTCCTATACGGCCAACGGTATTTTTAATTTTAGCAGAACACTAGCATGATTGTATAAGCCTAAGTAAATAAATCAATGCTTCGAGCAGAAGAGAGCAAAGCAAGAGGCTTTAGACATCAAGAAGGAAGGGTGAATATGATCTCGAACAGCAGAGAAAACGGAGGTTGAAAGAACCAGCTGAAATCGCCAGACTCCGAAGCAGGAACAGCCTACAGCTTTCTCCTGGTTTTACAAGCCCTTTGCAGGATACTGAAGTGTGTTGTTGTTCTCATTTTACTATTTATTATTTGGGAACCAAGGGCACCACTACCATACCATCTGCTTGCGCGCTTGTTGATCTCGGCACAAAATTTTCGTTAAAGAATAAACAAAAAACAACAGTAAATATCCTTCACAAAGATAAAGATGATCTTAAAGGCTCAAAACCTAACAGGCAAACTAGATTTTCATTTGCTCCACTTGAGTTCTCTCCTATCCTATCGATCATACAATCTCCACGTGTAAAATGGCTGACACTGTCCATACCTTCAAATCACGGACCTCTAAAATCAGCTTCTTACCAGAAATGTCTTGGATGTCTATAAATGTTTTAGGCCATGAATATTATGAAAAGTACCTTGCCTCCCCCCCACCCCCATCATGGAAAAGTTCTCATCAGATGGCGCAAATGGAAAATGACGAAATGGAATAGAGAGGGGAAAAGGGCTGGCATTTAAGTGATTTTATGAGCAGCATAGTTAAGTGGAATCATAGAAAGATTTGGGTTGGAAGGGACCTTAAAGATCATCTAGTTCCAACCCCCCTGCCATGGGCAGGGACACCTCCCACTAGACCAGGTTGCTCAAAGCCCCATCCAACCTGGCCTTGAACACCTCCAGGGATGGGGCAGCCACAGCTTCCCTGGGCAACCTGGGCCAGTGTCTCACCACCCTCACAGTAAAGAATTTCTTCCTGAGATCTAATCTAAATCTCCCCTCTTCCACTTTAAAACCGTTACCTCTTGTCCTATTGCTACATTCCCTGATTAAGAGGATCAGATACTGGAAGGGGCTCTAAGGTCTTCCCGGAGCCTTCTCTTCTCCAGGCTGAACAACCCCAACTCTCTCAGCCTGTCCTCATAGCAGAGGGGCTCCAGCCCTCTCATCATCAATTAACCCTGGTTTGCTACAGGTAACTCTGGTCTTTTCTTCTCTCTCCATCAAAGTGTTTCTTCTTTTCTTCTCTTCAGCCCTGGAGGTGTTCAAGGCCAGGTTGGATGGGGCTTTGAGCAACCTGGTCTAGTGGGAGGTGTCCCTGCCCGTGACAGGGGGGTTGGAACTAGGTGATCTTCAAGGTCCCTTCCAACCCAAGCCTTTCCATGATTCTATGAGATAGCTCACGCTGTAGGGAACTGTTAAGGCGTCTCCGCTCTACCAAGGCACCTGGACTCATAAACATTCTGGGAACTCAATGCCTTTGCAATGTTCTTCTGTCTCACGTTTCTTTGACATTGGCTAACAGGTTCAGAAGTATTACAGCAGGACTGAGGCACACACGGTGGGATCATGTCAACTGTGTTTCTTTAGAAAACAAAACTAAAAAACGTAGAAAGAAATAACAAGGTCAGGCAATAATGAAGCAGGTGAATAAAGAAAAAAAAAGAGTAGATATTTGAGAAGCAAAACATCACACAGAATTAAAAAAAAATAATAACAAAGAAGGAACGGGAAAAAAAACCAGAAAAATGTGAGAAGAAAAGCAATCACTTAAACGCTTCAGTTACACCTATGCATTCGGTGTACATACGCTTCCTACATTTTATCACATTTCACTGAAAAACATGCTGGTTTTGTCTGAGCAGAAGAAAGGCATGTAACTATTGAACAAGCAGGGAAGTTAATAAAGCAGATATTCCGAAACAATTTTATGCGTCAATGCACTTGTATAACCATCTTTTAAATATAACCATGATCCCCTCCCTATTGAACGTTTTCATCAACTTGGTTCAACTTAAGTTATTTGCAGCAGCCAGAAACCACAAGGGGCTTGCTACCTTAACTTTAATTTCCTAAAAAATGTTTACTTTCTTCCAGATGGCAAGATTAAATTACATAAACACTGTCAGCAAGTTGAATCCTCAAATGTATTCATTTCCACCGCAGAAGCTTCAAAACCATCTATAATTTTGTTACTGATGTTTGGAAACAGCTGTAGCTGACATGGCTGTGTGTTGTACGTGTCAGCGTTAAAGGATTAAATATTCTTAACCCCCAACGGAACAAACCCGCTCTGTTAGCAGGACACAGCGTAAGGTACGTCAGGGACCATTATTCCAATAGGGATGTCTTATTAGTTCATTGATAAACGGAAAGGTCAGAGATGCTGTATGCGGCTTTCCTCTGGAGAAATGCTGGGGCAGGGCTGGAACTTAAGACGTACCGGTATTTTTAAATCTCACATGGTTTGAGGGGCGTATGAAGCTTACTTTGTGGCTATGGAAAAAATGGGGGTTTTTTGATAATTTTATGCAACCTTAAAATAATGACATAATGCAGTTCTACAATAGGAACTTCAGAAAAAAAAACCAAAATATCTTTTATGTTCCATTTGATGTGCGTGCTTATATAAAAACATAATTTATACAAACGATGTATCATACGAGTAAATCAAAGCGCACGCTTATGAACAGTCTTCCTTGGGAAGGCTCCTCGATATGACCGCACGCCCCGGGTACGTTACTGAAACCAAGAGCCATGCCGATAGGAGCCGTAGCTCCTGATATCTTCACCTAGGTCAGAAAGGTCAAAGGTCAGGAATCAGATGCAGAGCTGCCTACTTCAGACTTCTGGTAGAGGACTGATGGATGGAGTGACAACTTATCATCGTTAGGAGGAAAAAAAAAAAAAAAAAAGCAGTCTGACACTGCCAGGAAGGAAGGTGGCCATTCCACTTGGCTGCGACATACACCTACCCACCGGTGATCTCCGTGGGGCTGAGGGAGCAAGAACAGCTCCAGGTTGGATCGTGAATGGAACGAAAGACAGCATCTTTAACTGGAAGAGGGTAGATTTAGATCAGATATTAGGAAGAGATTCTTTACTGTGAGGGTGGTGAGACACTGGCCCAGGTTGCCCAGAGAAGCTGTGGAGGCCCCATCCCTGGAGGTGTTCAAGGCCAGGTTGGATGGGGCTTGGAGCAACCTGGTCTAGTGGGAGGTGTCCCTGCCCATAGCAGGGGGGTTGGAACTAGATGATCTTCAAGGTCGCTTCCAACCCAAACCATTCTACGATCTTTTATAAAGTTATCTCACATAGGTTAAAGAAATTAATAAAGCTGTGGCTTTTTATATACACCCACTACACATATATACACCCACTATACATATATACACTTCACATACACTGAGCACATACACAAGTCTCAAAGCCCTGTTCTATACACATTTCTGACCCTACTACTTATGGCATTTTCACATTAAGATGAATAGAAGAAAATATTTGTTAGTAATGTCTCAATTTCCTTGTCTACACTTGTTTAGAAGAGTCTCCTTTCTATAAAGCGCCTGATCCTAAGCTGTCCACACCAACAGGAGCCTTCTCTCCAGCTTGAATGGGAGCAGAGGCAAGTCACATAGCTACAGAAAATTGGGAAGCAGAAGAAAAAACTGCGTATGAGCAACATGATTCCTGGCACCTTCTTGGGAATTCTGTGAACTCTTGCAAAAATCAGATGATGAATTAAGGCTGCCCTGGAGAGTTCAGCATTTCAGCAGATCCCATGGAGAGCTCATTGGTCTTCGTAATACCAGAGAGATTCTCTCCTTGCAGATGGCAGCACATTTTTTTCCCTCTTAAGTATTTCCTGAGGTACATTTTAAACTCAACATGTTTTTTCATCAGACTTTGATGTTTTCACTCTTTCCCTTACTTTTCAATTCAGCAAGAAAAGCTCTCTTTTTGTCTGCTTCTACCCTCCACTGACCACTTCCACCCCCGTTCAGAGGGCTGCGTGATAGGGAGGAGTAAGAGAGTCAACCTTTCCCCCGCCCCGCAGGCGTTACCAACCCGCTTCATTCCAAGTCTAACTGAAATTTAACATTTCATTCCCTCCCTTCAACACATGACGATCCAGGCTGTTCCTTTCGTCCCATCAATTTAGGGTACGCTCTGGCAGCAGAGACGCTGAAAGCCCGTATTCCGGGGCATCGAAATGAACATCGGCAGGAACAGACTGTTCCATCAGTTTCGCCACCACTTTCCCACAGACGCAAGCTGTTCAGTGCCCTGCCATTGGGAGAAAGTTGTCCTGTGGCAAAATGCAATATAGTCACTATGATTAAAAAAAAAAAAAAAAATTTAATCTGCCTTAACTCATTTGAAATTTGGGGGTTTTTGCACGTCTGACGTAATGCACAGTAACAATTTGGAGGAAGAAAGAGGAGAGCAGAGTAGTGGAACAGGTATCTATAAAATTATTAGTTTTCCTTGTAAATGTTTACATGCTTATTCATATAGCATGCTAGCAATCATATAAGTAGAAATATTTTCTTAGTAATAATACTGTAAAAAGAATAAGCTGGCGATTTACAAAGACTAGCTTTGTTTCTTTTCAAATCCAATATAACCTTATATCTCATGTATTTCTGCAATCTAAGGTAAAAAAAAAAATAAAAAATGATGTTTACACAAAGCATTTTGAAACACAAAAAATGTAGACTCTGCAGAAGGCACAGGCAACCTGATTTCCAAAGAAAACAGCATATAAAATGACCCCTGTATCAAAGTTAGAGCAGATGCACGCTTGCAAGGTCACTCTACCATCACCGTTCAGACTAGGTCAGCTTCTGAAGACATATGACTTCGGGCAGGCTTGTTACCCTGACACAGACCTCCCAGGCATATGTCTACCTTCATACTAGACAGCTTAACGAAAACGTCCTTATTGCTTAAGAAGGACACCGTATCCTACACGGACAGGCCAATACTTACATACACGCGCAACGGCAATTTCAGCTGGCAGAAACTCTGGCCTTCAGACTTTTGAGTTCCTAAAACAATCGACTAAACACACCTCGATTCCTCACCCCGGGAGGAAATCCTTCCCTTTCACTAAAATCGTGGGGAACCGGGATGTCAACATCTGGTCCTCAAATCTGGCAAAGTCTGAAAAACCATCTAATAGAATTGCTTGGCACCAGTACCAGAACTTCTGCCGCGTCCCACCGCATTTATTAACCCCGTGCCAACCGAGCAAGCTCTCACCTCCGTCCTCAACACACCTACTCCTTGTGCAAGAGCAGGAAGAAGCTCCAGCTCCGGGAGTTCATTGTGCGGAGCACAAAGCTCCTCTAGGCGCTTCAAAGTCTAAAATGAAAAATAACTACCAACAGCTACACAGGATCGCGAGGTATCACGTGTTTTCCAGAAACAAGTATCACATTAAGCATTTCGGCAATGCCAAACGCTAAAAACCCTACGGTCAGACAGATGTGCTGTGCATCGCTTTAAAATAAGAAGTGTACATGGAAATGAGAAAGCAGTAAAAAAAGGACACTGAAAAAAAAAAAAAACAACCACCAACGGAGAAAAGAATAAAGATTTAAATCAAACTGACATTGAGCCAGAGTAGCCTACAAAAGAGCCACAAAATCATCTAACCATCCTTATGGACAAATCAAACCCAACCATCTCAGACAGGTCCCACAAATCATTAATGACCAGCTGACAGCAGAAGAAAGAGAAAGGACACTTCTTCGAACTGAAATTCAATTTTCTGACTCTTTTCTGGAGGACAATGCATTCATTCCAGTGCTTTCTGAACAGTGACTCCTGGACCAAAGCGATACGCAAAGCTGCGGTTCACCATTCACAGTTCACCATGGGCAGATGTGCCTCTTCCAAAAGACAGCTTAAAAAAATAATAATAAAAAAAAAAAAATCTTACTTCTCTACTGTTACTTTTCCAAGTTGCTCCAAGGCCATTGCATAACTGACATCAGAGGAAAGGCGACGGATGAAACATTCTCTCCATTAAAGTAAGCTGTCCTTGATCTCACAAAGCACGGGAGCCTTTAGAGAGTAAATGTTTTAGGCACTAAGCGAGCATGCCTTTTTCATCGCAGTTGTCGTCTGAGAACCTTCTCAACATACACTGAACGCATCACCCGATCGGGAATTCTCAAAAGACTTTTCCCCCCTCGGCCCCGGTGGAACAATAATCCCTTCTGGGGAACTGCATCCTCCATCCCAGCCTTGTCACGCAGGGGAGGTGACAGACGCAGATTACGGACCTGAGGATGCCGAGGGCTGCCCGCGGTTGTCCCCTGGCTCCAGGAAAGTCCCGCTCACCCGGCCACCACCCAGCACAGCTCAGCCACGGTTTGAAACCAGGTTAGCATTAACTACTCCAGTAAGTGAACTGGTAAGAGAGGGTAAAAACCCATTAGGACTCAACGATACGCACGTAGGCTACACCACCACCAGCTCAGCCCACATTCACAAGGCAAAAAGGAGGAGAATGCCAGAATTATCATTGTTTCATTAGACAACAGTTTTATTCTTCTTTTGAACAGGTAACTCGGACCGGTTCATGGGTGGAACACACTGCTCTGCATCATCACCTTCTCTTTCGATGCTCCCTTACAGAGAAGCGTGTTCGGGCTTCAAATATTGTCAGTACCTTTACCTTTCTCGTGTTTCCTCTCCTGGATAACTACCTCATCTATGAGACAACACCAAAAGTCTCTGAAGTTGCAACTATAAATAGAAATGTAAGCTTGCGATCCAGAAAGGGAACCCAAGAAATTCTTTAAAAATTTAATATCTAAATTGAAAGTTGATTATTTCTTACTACTAGTAGATTCTAAGTCATATAGAAATATGTTCATACAGCTGTTAATGCCCATTTTTATACTTTTGAGGGAATGGGGGGAGAAAAAGTTTAATTTCCTACACGTTTTAACTGTGGTCTATACAAATCTGTGAAGTCAACGACCTAATAACGGGTCTGTAACACCAAAACAACAGACTGCTATTACCCAAATTAAAGGATGTTCTCAGTCCGTGAGCGGATACAAATCCTTTCGCCTCGATGACTTTTTCCGCCTTTGCTTCCTAGCTTTATAGGGTAAGACAAAACTAAGAAAAAAGCAACAGCTCTACCGTCGGAAGACGCCCCGTGCACCTTCATGGGAACATTTTTGAGACTACTTAATTTAAGGCCATGTCTGTGCTACCACGTGCACTTAAGAACGTTCCCTGTTTTCACCGATGGCAGCAGCAAGAAACTCGGGAGTATTAAAACGTGTGAGCTGCTGAGACCGTCACCTAAAAACATTAACACCATGGTTAGTCAGCAACTCCTTTCTTCAAATCCAGCCAGCAAAGCTTCGCGAGGAAACTTAATCATACTGGAATTAGGAAGCGGCGGCGGCGGCGGGTGATTTTCGGAGCAAAGGAATTGCATGGAAATATCTTCTGCTTTGAAGCACTGGCCACGTTTGAGGATGAGCAACTCAAAACCACGGCTTGACACATTCCCTTCGCCCTACGCAGAAGCACGTGCGATTTCTGCCAGAAAACTGTAAGAACGCACTAAGTCAAGATTACGGGCAAGCCAAAAATAAGCCTATAAAGAACATGAACCATCTTCCATACAGCCTAATTAGGAGTCAGGTTATGCGAGAGCTCTGCTCTTAAGTTCTTGCCGTCCTGCGAGCAAATAGTCTTTCATCGCCGCAGCGTTTGGGTCTGTAAAATAAGGGTAAACTTCATCGGTTTTATCACACCTAATAAACTCCACCGGTAACTTTTATTCATGAACTACTGAAAAGGGTTTGTAGCGACGGTCGTGTTTCGACCTGCAGCGACAGCAGCCCTTCAGCTCTCGCTGGGGGGGGACAAGCACGCACGCGTTCAGAGGGCGAGCCCAGGACACCCCGGCACACAGGAGAAATCTGCTGAATTACAGCAGAAACACCGTGCTGCTGCCAACATGAAAAATAAGGATTTGGGTTGGTTTGGGGGGGCGTTTTTGTTGTTTTTTGGGGTTTTTTTTTGTTTTTGTTTGTTTGTTTGTTTGTTTTGTTTTGGTTGTTTTTTTTTTTTTTAAATCTAGTATACGTCATTTTGAAACTGTTTACTTTGCCCCATTACTTTCATCTTGGGTTGGTTTTTTTTTTTCCCCTTCCCTTCGCACGTACAAAACCAGCCCGGTGTGATCCAGGACCACAACGTGACCCAAGGCTCAAACTGATGCCGTTCCTCCAGCAAGGTAAAAGCCAGGTGCCAAAAGGGACGTGCACGCTTCAACTCAGATTTGGGCTGGGAAGCGGGAAACATCCCTTACAAGCAGGAAGCGTCCACGTTCTACCAGTCCTAGCTGTTTAATATATATGCATTCATGTTGTAGTTACATGCTCACTTTAATCCCATATAATCCCTTTAAAAAGTGCATTCCTGGCCGCCTTAGCAATTTCTTATTCCCAGCTTTGGCCACTGGTTCCTTCCCTTTGCATGCCAGCACTAGCAACTGTACTGCGGCACCGAGAGGCAGTTCACAAATTGAGCTCACAAAGACTTAACCTAAAAAGAAAAAAAGAAAAAAAAGGAAAAGGAAAATTAACTTGAGGGGGAATAAAAAAAAATAAAAAATTAAAAAAAAAAAAGAAATCTTTCAAACAGATAAATTCTGGCTCAGCCCAAAGGCACACCAGTGCCCGCGTCAGCGCCACAGCAGCGGCAGGAATGAAGGGAAAGGACGCTTCTGGCGGATTAAAGGAAGCTGGTAAGTCTTCCCCGGCTCAAACGCACGCCCTAAGCATCAGGCTGCAACGACACATCCCCCCTTCTTTGCCCTCTTCTGAACCAATGAATCTTTAAGTTCTTCGCGGAAAGCAGAACAGCTTCAACAGGACAAAAAAAAAAAAATAAAAAAAATAAAAGCATCAGCATCATAACCTATAGCTAAGTGATGATGACCTTCTCCAGGAAAAAGCAGGAGTTGAAGGGTGCCGCCTCAGAACAGCAAGGCTGCGGAAGGCAGAGCCGTAAGTCCATCAGAGGATGCGGAATTACCTGCCGTCGCATCAGCTGGGACTAAAGGGTAGGGTTAAAGGGCGAGAAACCCCTGTGATCCCCTTATATCTATCCGTGTCTGGAAGGAAAAAAATAGGTGGGCAGAGGGAAAAGCGCCATAAATAGCTGCATCTCCTCCCTTTGCAGCCCTGAAGCCTGGCTCTAAGCGATCAGCAAAGACTTTGGGGAAAAGCTGCACTATGGAATACGGTTCTCCTTCAGGTTTGTTTCCATCAATTCCACGTTACTCTATCCTTGAAAACTTCTGAGAGGCACAAACCACCAACACCAGCATTGATGCTATACTGACAACATTTGTTTTGTGTTTTTTTTTTTTTAAAAACAAAACAAAAACTTGACTACAGAAATGCACGGTCTAGAGAAATCAGCCGTCTTATGTTCTCCATAAACAAGTGCCGATGGCTGCGACATCCCTTCTGCTGCTGGTTGAACTCCTGGAGAGCGACCGCAATTCCATCACAGAGCAAGGGCATCTCAGTATGGTTGCTTTTCCTTCTATAAAACAGTATATATGGAAAAAAAAACCCACAAAACCATGCGGCTCTACTGTATGCACGCACACATACAGTTATTGGAGGGGGAAAAAAAAAAAAGAAAAAGAAAAAAGTCAGTCTTGTATTTCAATTTCCTGTCTTTTATTTATGGTTTCTCTTGGTTAGCCTAGTCCCAAAAGTTTTCTGCCATGATGCTGAGTCTGAAACAAAGCAATTCACAGAGAGGAAAAACATAAGTTGCAAATCCATTTCTAGGAACTCCTTTTCTCCTCTAGGTGTTGCTAATTTAATAAGCCAGGAGAATGTAGGTGGTGTGCTACTCCCTTTTTCAAAATAATCAACTGAAGAGACAGTCCTAGCCTCCCTGTATTCCTGCCCCGCGCCTACCGCTACGCCGTGGCTGCCTGCCGAGCTGGGTCAGGGAGCCGACTGCCAACCTGGCCAAATAGAAATAAAAATGGGGAAAAAAAGAAAAAAAAAAAAGTCCAAATGGTTATTTTTCAACTGTAGCGTGGCTCTGAACTCAGTATATGGGCAAGCAACCGGCTGAGCTTCTACAAGGGAGAGGGCAACGGAGCGGAGGACAGGCTCTAAAGGGTGCAGGGTGGCAGGTTTTTTTATTTTTAAAGGATGTACTGGCAGCTTATGGAAGCTTAAAATGTTAGTCAAACCAAAGCCTGACTGGTTTTTAAGGCAGTTATGAACCACCATAGAGGAGATGAAAGAACAAGCAGTTCCCGCGCTTGTCACACAAAAATCATATAACCCATCTTCTGGAAGTAGAAATTGGTGTCTAACGGTCGTTTTCTGCCATCAGGGAGAAATATAACGGGGCTGAGTGAAACAGTCCTGCCAACGGCACAGGAAAGTACAACGAAGAAATATTAAGACCAAGCTTTCAGAATCCCTAGTACTTCTGATTTGTAGGATATGAAATTAAACTAAATATGTAGGTAATGTTACAAGGAGAAAAAAAAAAAGTCTACAGCCATTTACTTACATTTTTTAAAATACCGATGAGCTGGAAGAGTTTTAAGTTAAATGCGCTTAAGCCAATTTAAAATTCTTGGAATTGCTTTTAGCAAAAGTATTCAAAGTAGTAGTAGATACACTGCTTATCAGTTAATCTGTTTATAATGAAATCACGTATAAACATTTTTTTCCCCTGAAACAATATCAACCTACACCAGAGCTTAAAAAACCACGTACAAAAGCTTCTACATATTTGCAGCAACATTCGTTTCTAATGTGCGGTTCATGTACATTAATGGAGAAGTAAAAGTCTTATTTAGACCTGGGGAGAATGTTCAACCTACAAACTGATGATGAAACAGCAGTTTGGAAAAGCTATCACATGATTTGTTATAACATTAAAAAAATAACAGAAAACTGAAAACAGTTCTTCTCCTTCCAGTTAAAGAAACCCTTAACATCCATGCTACTTTTACAATTTACTGTTGAGGCGCTACGTATGAAATCCAGCCGTGCTAGCTTAGATGACTAAACCCAGCCCGTTCTTCGGGTGTCTCGCAAAGCTGCTCTACTGGAGCCAGTGTCCAACTTCCCAAGCGATGGAGAGAAGGTCACGACGTGCCTTAAAAGACCTTCCCAAAGTCGAGGTCCCTCATAGGCTGTTTCACTTCTTTTCCTCCACGGCGTGGGTAGGAAACGGAAGCGCTGCAGGAAAAGGGCTTCATGGGGCACCTGCCTTCAGGGTTCAGCAAACTGCTTGTGGCCAGCGGGCTACAGCCCACGGCCGTCCCCAGCGCCGCTGCCCCATTGCTGGTCCAGTCCATGCTAACCAAAGGCTTTAAAGTCTAATCTATAGGTTCTAAGTGTTTTGACATCAATGTGATACCTGGTGCTGTAGCTTCAGTTTAGGCATCACGTGCTACACATCAATCAATAGAGTCTCTTCCCATCCAAAAAGTTGGGAGTTAGTGAACCTTTTTTTTTTTTTTTAAATTATTTATTTCATTAATGTTAAAAAAACCCCAGCATCGTAGCTTGTTACTGTTGTCCATTCTGTAACAAGCCACATGGAAAAAAAGTAAACTTCAGAAAA
>VFFE01009208.1:957156-991392 GCA_008921705.1 Burhinus oedicnemus
GCTTTGGGAACGGGCAAACTTTGGGGAGAAGGCGGCGGGATCCGCGCGGCTCCGCGGGGGATGCGCAGAGGAGAGGACTCCGGGGGATACGCGGAGCTAAAATGGACAAAATCGGCGGAAATCGGCGGGTTTGACACCGGCGCGTTCCTCTGCCAGAAGCAGAGGGAGAAAAGCGCTTTCCCCGAGTCTGGAATTGCGGTGAAGTGGGAAAACAAAGATTCTGATCTGATCACTGACAAAGCCATAAAATTAAATAGCTGTCTGCAGAGGGAAATATGTCTTAATTACCTTAATTAAAGCAAGATAGGGCCTTCCCCACATTCATTTGGAAGCCACTAAATGTACGGATTATCATACAAATCAACCTTTAAATGGGGGTCATGCTTTTCCGCTACATTAGTTTGTGTTCCACCGCATCAGCCGGAGCTGGATGGGAAGCTGACCCCTGGCCAGCGTGATGCGCCTCCGCTGCGCTCACCCTCTTCCTTGCCTCCCTAGGAAGGAACCTCAAGGAGTTTCCATGTGATTTGGAATCCCCAAAAAACCCGCCTTTCCTACGGCCTTGATACTGCGGCAGGCACCGAGCGTAAACTTACGGCCTTAAAATCAAGCCCGTAATCGTTTTAATCACCTTGTATTCCTAAGTCGCCAAACGCCCTTGTTGCCGTCGGTGCGAATTAGTACGCCAGGCCAGGAAAAATTTAAGGTTTGTGTTTGCTGGTGTAACGCTTTCCCAGAAAACTGTAGCTGGGGGTAAGCATCCATACTTTCCAGCAACAGGAGGAAGGCAGAATATTTATAGCCGTTCAGAAGTCGATATACAGGCCTTACACGCGCACGCAGAGGTTTGCGTGATAAAGTCACGTTTGTTCAGAATTTATGATTTTCGCAAGAAGACAGGGGCCTTGTTTTAAATAAGCTTCATACCCGTAATTAACATTTTTTTTCTTTTATAGCCTTCAGTCTGAAAGATGTGGGGCGGAAAAAAAAAAATCATTATAAGAAATTCTGCCAATTAACTGTTCAAATAAAGGAAATCTACAGAAAAGATTATTTGAAGCAAAGAAAAGATGAGCACGTAGAATGAGGAAAAAGGAAACCAAATGTGCTTTTCTGTTGTCTGTTTCCTTCCTTTTTCCTTCTCCCCTGCCACGTACTCCTCCGAGTAGAAGACATCACTAATAAACGCAGTCTGGGAAACGTACCTCTCTAACTAAAAGCTCTAATGGGGGGACAACGGTCTGCTATTTTATTTTGCTAATTTGGGTGTTAATTGTGCCGTCTGATGTGCCTAAACAGAGGGTTTAGTAAAATACTACCGGTTTAAAAAGATTCTTAGGCTGTCGGTAGTAAAATATGTCGTATTCATTCCTGGAAGACAAGAGTTCAGGCAGGAGAGTGGTAACAATCTGTGTTTGTTCCTGGCTGCTCGGGAGAACTGTTTCTAATTGATCTGGCATGGAATTTAGTTGGAAATGTGTATGTTGCAACCTAAGCACAGTCCCTGTATGCTTTGTAAAGTGATCACCATGTGGGCCGCCTTTGAAACATTTGAAGGTTTTAGCCATTAACCTGGTTTAAACCGAGCTGTAAATTCAACTCTCTGAGCTGAAAAATACATAGAAGTGTGTGCGGAAGTCTATCTATCTAGATACGAATATGCAGGCGCGTATATATATGACTATAGATATACATCCCCCCCACATATATGCATAAACACACATTTACAGACACGCACACACACTGACCGTCGTTGGGTATCAGGAACCACTGTCAATTATTTGTGTATTATTACTCATTAAGAAAGGCACTAGTTACGTTTTCAGAAAATCCGATGAACGAAAATAATTGTGGATCTAAAGGGGAAGTTTTCAATTTTCAATAGTTGCCGTTTTCATATTTGAGGGTATTTTTGTGGAGAAAATGCGCTTAGGTCTATCTCCACATATCAGAATATTTTTTAACCACTCTCCTGATGTCATGGAGATTTAATTAAGAAAGCCCAGATAAACTAAGAGCAAAGCTGTCTGAAGTTCCTCCACTGAAAACTTTTAGGAGATAATGGTTAACTGTGATTCTTTCAATCGTAGGGCCAATTATCAATTTTTAACCCTCGAAACTCTTAAGAGCGATTTCTTGTTCTGAATGTAAAGCGAACGGCGGGGCTTTGTCGCAGGTAATAGTGGTATGTTAGGAAAGCCGATGGCCTTCTTGTACAGCCTTAAATTACATTGAAAAAGATACAGTTTCTTTAATTAAAAAAGCTGCACTGAACTAATCCCTCTAGCCGAAAAAAGAAAAGTTTTAAGCAATCTCTTTCTGCTCTGGGAGAGAAAAGCAGACAATACCATAACAGATCAGAAACATAAGCTATAGTGTGCAGCCAGGAGCACAGCAGGGAACTGAATACTGCTCCGACTGTGTCATTTTTTAATCCCCCATCCCAGTTTTCCCCGTCTGACCTCATGCTGAGATGAAGTTATCACAGAAGACAGCTTTACTCTCACCAATGAATCCAACCCTGGATCTGTATTATCCTCAGCAGATCAAAACACCGCTTTCATCAAATAGCATTATCTGCATAAAAGGCATGCAATTGCCCGATAATTTCACCCAAACTATGCTATTCATTTAAAGGACAAGAAGAGAAATGTAATTCATTCCTTTTTTTCCCCCCTCTGGAAAAGCTAACTTATACTTCACTCATGGGAACTTTTCTTTTTTTTTTTAACGCAAGATCTCAAGAAGAGGTCCATTAAAAGTTTCCCCCTGGTTTACAATTAATTGTTAGAGTACCCCTGTGCCGCTTGAGCGACAGAAGTGTAGTTATGCAGAAAACGGGCAGGGAGAATTCACAAAGCTTGCTGTAGCCATGATACTGATTCCATTAGCCATGGTTCTGCTAACCCTAATAATCAAATCGTATATGGCATAATTGTGGCAGCCTAAAAATAAATAGCAGCTGAAGATATTTACGGGAGAATTGGGTGATACGGTCTTCCCTACAAATAGAAATTTTAAGTCTAATCGTTTTGCCCCAGCACAGAAAAGCCGCACCGCGAGATCCCGAAATATCTTCACTGATGTATGTGGTGTTTATAACAAACATGCGTATATATTAAAAACTCACGCTGGTGCCTTGTCTTCCAGAAAGGAAAGCGGGTGATGCTGTGGCTCATTGGTTTTATTGATAGACACTACCAACAGGAAAGTCACCGCGGAGGTGGGCGGATTGCTCCAAATGAGCTATTCGGACTATTCCACATATTCTGCAGAAAAATTGTTAAACTATTCTTGGAATTCTTCTGCTTCTAAAGGGCTTACGCATGTCTCATGCTTCTTTCACGGAAAAATTATAAATTTTTTTTTTTAATATTTTTTTGGTTTGGTTTTGTTCATAGTTGTGTGGGAGAGCGAAGCTTCTTTTGTGTGGGAGCCTTGTGCTTTCTAGGTCGTGGGCAAGAGTCGCTCTTGTCTTCTGAATGGCAGCGTGGATGCTGGGCAGCAGAAGCCAGCGCTGATTCGTACCTGGCAGGAGGAGCTCTCCCTTTCTTCTTCTAACGGTACAAAGGCCTTGGTATGTCACGGGGCTGCAAATGCTCAACTAAGTACCTGTCCTGGCCTAAATATTGCCTACTTTACACAATACTCTGCCAGTTACTTTTCTTTAGGGCCGCTGGACAGGTACTGTTCTCTATGCGGGGGATAAAACTTCTCTTTTCCAGCATGTCTTTGATATTCGTTAAAAGAAGAGTTCTTTGAAGTGGCTCAGAGGTTTGGAATCACAGGCGTTGCCTCGGAAGAGCTGGATTAGTGAGCCTCCCAGAGGCGCATCACACGCGTACCGTGGGGCTACCACCTCTCTGTGTGCACGCAGACACTATGGAACTTCATACTATAAAAAACCATCAGCGTAGTCCACAACTTTCTTGGGTCTTTCCAGCCTCAAGACTGAGCTCTTTTTCCCCTTGATTTCACAAAAGCTTCCGATGTTCCAGTGCTTCTTCATAAAATTAAGATATCTAAATATCTACATTCACTTTCTCTGTCAAGCGATATCTTATTTTTTAACGGAAACGCTTTCCTACCATACCTGATGGACGATCCCAATGAAGGAACCCTGGATCTGAAGGCTGGTGTCCTTCCAACTGTATCAGCTAATCAGAGAAAATAACTGTTTTTTACAACCCTTCCTTCTCAGAACATCTCAGTAACAACAATATAAACGGTGTATTATTATTGAGGAACGACGTATGTAAGTCCAGTAGGTTTTGGACCTGCGTTCCTAAATATTGTTTCCTATTTGAACCCTGTTTGTAGGGTTTATCATGTGTTTCCACGGCAGCGGAATGTAACTTCTTAGTGACTTTTTTTTTCAATTTTTTTTTGTTGTTGTTGTTGAAATGGATAATACTGAAATGGATAATACTGCTAGGCATTCAAAGGAAGACTCTTGTGTGAAAGAAACAGCATGAGCCCAAAACGCTGATTTCCCCCATTGTTGTCCTACTCTGCTATGTATGTTGGTATAACCACACGTGGAGCCTCACGTGCTGGTAACGACTTAGGACTCCTCTTTCTGTTTATGAAAAGCAGGACAACCTGATGATGGAAGAACCCAGGACGAAGAAAGGTGCTAGTTGGGAAGCAAGCCGTACGCTCCCCTTCCTCCAGACTTCAGGGGTACTCCTTACCGGCTATTTTGAGGAGCAATGGCATAGATAAAGAGCAGGCCAGCTCTACACCCATGCCACTGTCCAGGTATCAGGCATGAAGACGGAAGAGCGTAGTAACTCTGGTAGTTTACTAAGTAGAAGTCTTTTTTTAATCCTTCCATCCGGTGCCAGACTGGTCGTGCTGTGGCAACTGTAATCAAGAGTTCCGTTAAAATGCAGGCATGATAACTGCATCCCGACCTGTCAGCATTACCTTTTAAAAAGTTTAAAGAAGTATAGCGCGGAAAGCCAAGCCGCTCTAGGGACATTTCCATTTAGGAAAACCAAGGAAATGATACAGAAAAAGAAGTGTTCATATGTACTGACAGAGCAATCGGAAACGTTACCCCAGATGCCAAGACCGATGCCCTTGTATCAACTTTGCTAGACCAGAATTTTTTAACTTAACATTTATGCTGTTTCAGGATAGACAAATTATCCTCATTCTGGATTTCCAAATCTTCTCTGTTCAAATGTGTTTATTTTTCTGGCTTGAGAAAAGTTCATTAAAAATACTGATTTTCAATTTTTTTGTTTTTTTTAAATGGAAATACATTGACTTGAATATATAGAGTTCTTAAATCACTAAAAACTACATATGGAAAACTCCAAATATCTTCAGTGAGAATTGTACACAAAAAGCATTGTCTACCAGATAATTCTGCCCTCAGCTAGCAGCTCTGAACAGAATTGATTGCAGTCACTTAGAGTGACCTAAATTTGGATTCCATGATATTCATCTCGTATTCAGAACAATGTGACTTCCATATGCGCATGCAGAAACGTAGCAGCTTGAGTGGGACTCTCTACTCTTTTACACATCTCACCGCAGCATTGGAGAACCACCAACTGTGGAGACAGTTTTGGCACCGATGTAAATTTGGACTGCCGTAGTCCCTTCCATCATATGCTTTCAACCGCCTGTTTGTCTTTTCTTTCAGTTGTCTACTAAATACTGCGTATATTAGTTAAGGTGATGTTGAAACACCCATAGCTTCTGGATGCGCGAGTTCTTTCTGTTCTTTTTTTTTTTTTTTTTTTTCTTTTTTCTTTTTTTTTTTTTTTTTTTTTCCTTTTTCCCCCCATGGTTCCTCTCACACTTGGAAGAAATCCTTTGTAAAAACCACAAAGCTAGCTCGCTCTCTCCCTTGTTTTCTAACTGCTTCTTAGAGATTTTCTTTCCTGGGATACCTTCGAAGAGCTTGGACGTTATTTGCGATTGTGCTGACCAATACTCCCGGTGCCGCCGCGCGCTGCCATTAGCTGCGCTGCCTCGGCGCTTTCCTTTTATGCTTAGATAGTAAGTTCTCTGGAAGCAGGAAAAGTCTTTTCCATTTACGCCATGTCTAATGCAGCGTGTCTGAGAGCTCTCGCAGTCTGAGTGCTCGTCGAAGCCACGGCAATCCAAATAAGTAACAACATCGGCAATAATCAAATTCGCACACCACTTCCTTTGGTAATTTGATAATAGGTTCCATGTCTGTGCCGATAATATTCCTCATTTTTCTATGTTTTCTATACGTGTAAGTACTACTTTGGCTTAAAGAGGTGCGTCTGCATGTGTTAGTCCTCATGCAAATATCAGACCGTTTTAACACGCACACTCATTATTACACATTAAAATGAGAAGTGCTACGCGAAGAGCCACGAGGTTGCAATCTCAACCAATCAAAAATCGGCCAATGCCATCGATAATCAAGGCCGCCCCTGTAACTGTAATTCAGGATCCTGCTTTTAGATACAAGGATGCTCTCTTTAATCATCAAATACTTAGTTTTTGTAGAGGCCAGTCTTATTTAGAGGAAAGGTAGTTAATCACTATGCAGTTTTGTCTCCTACAATCAATAGGTTTTGCCTGATCTTTCTTCCTACGTGCCACTAGAACGACGCACCGAACAAAAACGTTCTCAGTTCCGTCGTAGGCAGTTCTGTGGTACTGCGGACATGACCTTGTAGTCTTTTACGTTGGAAATAAACCCATCGGGGGCCACAACTAAATCGTTTGACTGGTCTAGAAATGTTGGGTGCCTCATCTGGAAGACACAAGTAGGCTGAAGACGGAGCGTCCTGCGCCGCGTAGCGCTGCAGGTGTTTCTAGAGACCAGCTAACCCAGCAGAGCCAACCACGACCATTTGGGCTTGACTTGCCCAGAATCATAGAAAAAGCTCTAACAGAGGCAAACAGATAGCTCGCTTCTTCAGGTGCCATGCGATGTCCCCTAACCACGAAATCACCTTTTGCCTTGCGATCCATCTCAAACACGTATTCGTGTTTTTCAGCGGAAGAAGCAAGGATTCTAAGGAAAGCCCTTCCGGTACAAACAGGTGATTCCTTTCTATAGGAGGGCCACTCTGTGCACCAAGCGATCATCTAATCAAACCACGTAACTCCACCACAGAAACGATTTCACGGGCACCCCACATTTTGCTACTTCCCCACTCTGTAGAATACTGCTTTGCAAATTTTAATATTAATTTACTTGCTTCTTACAGCTTCTGAGCCAAAACCCATGAAAACGAAAAACGTATTCTATGGATAAACATTAGCTTTCACAGTAAGTACTCAGAAATTTTACCCTTTGGTCGACAAATTTTTATCAACTAATAAATTTGTATGATCGGTAGATAGTTTCTGTGTCGACTAAGTGAAGGGAAAAATCTCTCTATTCTCTTTCTATTCAGTTTCAGCTGCCAGTTTCTTTCAAATGAAAAAGATACTAAGCATTGGATTTTTTTTCAAAGTCAACATTTTGAAAATAAAATGCTTAACTTTGGAATATCTTAGAATAATAATAAAAGAAATAATATCAAATTTCAGCTTGAAATGCCTTTCTTAGGAAAAAAACTCCACCCAACATGAAAGCAAAATGCCAAACAAAGTTAAATAACTGGAAACGAAGGAAGACTTTTCATTTTTGACTTGAAAAATAAATCTTTGCATTGGAAAACTGATTCCCACTCTCTTTCCCCGGTCACTTTAAACCTCTCCATTATTTTGTTTCAGTTCTACTTGAAACAGTCCTCTCCTCCTCTTGTTTTTTTTTCTGTTTGGACACCAGAGTAAATCAGTGCTCGCTCAGCCAGCCTCCCTGGGGGCATGCACTAGCTCTCCCCACGTCCACCCCCTCCAGCTCACCCACGTCAGACCCAGACCCACCTTCCTTAAGCTCCAGAGTTTTTTTCCCCAGCTTTGTCCACCTCACGTTCCTCCCAAAGCTCTCTCCCACTTGCCGTACTTCCTCTTCAGTTTTACACTTTAATTGACCACAGGAGATGTGTGGGCATCGACTCACTAAAGTGTGACTGTGCTGGGACTGGCAGGTAGACCACAGTGGGAAAAGAAAAATCGTTTTATTTCAAATTCCGTCGCTCATCATCAAATGCCCTTTCAGAAACCAGAGCGAACGGCTGGGATGAAATTCCTGCAATTTTTAAGTAGGAAATATTTAGTTCAGACAGTATCTTCAGAAACCTCCCCTTCCAAAGAGGACATCTCCTTCCCAGCAGGGGACATTATCCTGAACTTAGCTCTGCTGTATCCCCGCACTCCTACCAGTCCTCAGCCGATGAGGTTTGCATTAAAAGACATTCCTACACGAAATCACTGAAGTGATTTACCTTAATCTTGGCTCGTCAAGTAGCCCTTGTAGCATGATTCTAGCCCATTTAATTCGGAATAACTAGAAAATGAGGGGAAGATTTTCTAGGACCATTTTAACCTTCACTTAACTATACAGAAGTGACTCAAAAATCTTTCTCTTCTGCACTTACCCCGCAGATTGCAAAAACAGAGGAGCTGGTCTAGTAGGTTTCATTTTTAAGCTTGAATCTCAATGAAAGGAAAAGAAACAGTTTTAGGGAAAGAGTAAAATTCAAAAACATCGTATTCAAAACCAGTTGGTTTTAAACTTTCTTTTTAGGCTATTTTCTCATTCAGCTCTGCCAAGCATCTAGTACTGCGCTGATAGAGGTGAGCCTGCTTGGTTTGCCTAATATAATCTCATACTTTTTCTAGTAGACACTTTGTAACTTAGCTCAGCAAATGATAAAATAAATTACTCTTTTGAAGCCCCGATGTAACTGTGGAATTACAAACTCTCACTACTTTGATATCAACTTTCAGGAGAATATATTGTATGTTCAGATGGCTGGCAGGTGCGATACTCCCAGCCCTCTTTCTACATCTGGCAAAAATTATAAATTTTTGTAGAAATTTCGTAGAAATTACATTTTCTGTATCATTGAGAAAGCGTCTGGAGGAAGGCCTGAATGAACAAGAAGAAAAATAGCAACAGTGCTTACAAGCTTGTAAACCCATAATGAATGCATCTAAGCAATTGTTCAAAAAGCAAGCAGCTGATTGTAGAAAACACGTATCATTGACCTCCTTCTATCTCCTCTTGCTTTTTGTTCTCCTGATCCTCCTGACTTCACGTCAAGTAGAGGAAACGGTTTCGAATGGCCAGATTGTTGCTTTCCTATTGCTGTTGCAGCCCCGTGCTTGCAAAGGAAGAGAAATAGGAGGTTTGCAATTTCATTACAGGGCTTCCTTTAATTAGCTCTGGTAACCTGTGATGCCGAGCACTCGTCATCCCAATCTACGCACAAGTAATTGAAGAGACTAGAGGAAGCATTCCTTGTCATAACCAACGTGCTGGCTGGTTTTCCTACTATACTGAAGGCTGTTAAAATTCTGCCTCCCTCCACTTATGCCTGAATTTCCACATTATATGTGGTATAGCTTATAGTAAAACAGCATATATAGCGTATAATACTTATATATAGTAAAATACCTTATCTGGAGGGACCTCAGCGGGCTCGAGAGGTGGGCCTGTGCAAACCTCATGAGGTTCAACAAGGCCAAGTGCAAGGTCCTGCACCTGGGTCGGGGCAATCCCAAGCACAAATACAGGCTGTTTGGAGCATGGATTGACAGCAGCCCTGAGGAGAAGGACTTGGGGGTGTTGGTGGATGAGAAGCTCAACATGAGCCGGCAATGTGCGCTCACAGCCCAGAAAGCCAACCACATCCTGGGCTGCATCAAAAGCAGCGTGGCCAGCAGGGCGAGGGAGGGGATTCTGCCCCTCTGCTCCGCTCTGGTGAGACCCCACCTGCAGTGCTGCATCCAGCGCTGGGGCCCCCAACATAAGAAGGACACGGACCTGTTGGCGCGGGTCCAGAGGAGGCCATGAAGATGATGAGAGGGCTGGAGCCCCTCTGCTGTGAGGACAGGCTGAGAGAGTTGGGCTTGTTCAGCCTGGAGAAGAGAAGGCTCCGGGAAGACCTTCTAGCCCCTTCCAGTACTGAAGGGGGCCTACAGGAAAGCTGGGGAGGGACTCTTGATCAGGGAGTGTAGTGATAGGATGAGGGGAAACAATTTTAAACTGAAAGAGGGGAGATTTAGATTAGATATTAGGAAGAAATGCTTTACCGTGAGGGTGGTGAGACACTGGCCCAGGTTGCCCAGAGAAGCTGTGGCTGCCCCATCCCTGGAGGTGTTCAAGGCCAGGTTGGATGGAGCTTTGAGCAACCTGGTCTAGTGGGAGGTGTCCCTGCCCATGGCAGGTGGTTGGAACTAGATGATCTTTGAGGTCCCTTCCAACCTAAACCATGCTATGATTCTATGAAATAGATCTCAGCATAAAAAGCAAAGATCTAAATAATATTTAGTATTTGTCACACACAAAAAACAAACCCCCTAAACAGAAAAAAACCCCATTACAAATAAATTAAAAAAAACCCAACCCAACAAGAACAAACCAGCTTAAAACAAGAAAAATATAAGTTAGTTGGGAATGTCAAACAGTTATGTTAGAATAAAATAGCATAGCTTTACTGATTTCACTTTGTACTAGTTACTAATATGGACCCAATTTTCTAGCAGCAGCTTTTAAAAAATATTTATAAAACTTTATCAAAAAGTTAGGCAGTGTAAAGAACCATTTTTTAATTTACCTTGCAAAAGCTCCATTAAATGTTTTTCATACTTCGAAAATTTTTTGCTAGGTTGATGGGAAGGAATTAGTCACCTTTCTTAGTTGCTGCTGTATAGAAATGTCATTTGCAGTTGGATGCCTTTCCATCAATGCATTAATAACTTGTGTTTGTGTATTTTTATAGTATATATTACCATTTTATAATGAAATGTTAAATATTTTACTTGTATTTGTATTTTACTTTGATTTGTACTGAGTACTGAGCATTTGCAGTATTTCTATTTACTAGAATATTTTATTAAAATGAATATTTAAAATCACCCATTGCTTCAAAAGAGTACGGGTATTTTTTATAATAATTGTCTTTCGGGATTGTGACCAACTTTTGGTCTGTTGCAGTAGAATTTCATGGATAGTGTAGGACTTTCTTCTTGTACGTCTTACGCTACCTCTCATTCTGAAAATTAAGGACAGGTTCCAGACCACCCTGTGGTGGAAGGCATCTCCATTCTGACTGCACCATCAATTAGCGAACGTCTCCCCTACGGAATAAGCACTTTGATAGTATCTTCTCAACAACCGCTTTTATTGCTTTCTTTTCTCCAGCACATTCTACCACATCTACTCTTACCTGGATCCCTCGTGTTCTGCCTACTGCCCAGTGACAGAACAGGAGAAAAATAAAAAAAAGATACGAACAAGGAAGTCTCACTGAATCACTTCTCTTGACATATATGAATTTAGCTGTTAACTGAAATTATGCTGTTTTACTTCAATCTGCAACCGACATAGGATGCTTGCTTCCATGCGCTCGCATAGCTCAAATACAGAGACATGGTGCCTCCTTGGCTCTTCTTGCTGCCGAAGCATTGGTACCATCACCCCTCAGGCAGGCTTTCAGCATTTAGAATCTTAAAAAGCTACAAACCATACAAACATATTCCACAAATGCCTTCCAATTTCCCCCCTCTAATTATCCAATGTACTTGTCATTATGTATGATACTTGTTTATTGTTAGAATTTCTCACAACTTGGGTGATGAAAGTTAATAAAGCGTTGCCCTTGCATATTCTCTCTAGCACAACATTAAGATTTCATCAATGAAATACGTGATTAGGAACAGCTGTTTTTACTGGTCCAAAAAAAGAAACGATGGGAATACTTTTGTTGATTTTGTCTTACACTTGCATTTTGTATGAGATACGCTCCTAATAATACTATCAACATACATTTGGCTTAACACGGAAAAATTTTTGAAACCCTGCATAAAATGAATCTCCCCATGAAAAACGATCACATTTATTAGAAGATTTTCATTAGACAATAGGTGCTTACATTTTGTACAAATTTACCACTTCTTCTCACTGTCAGCACCTGCTGCCCATACCGATATTTCCCACAGAGAAGACCAATTAATGGCCACTGTCGTTTCAGTTACCATATTGTATGGCTATTTAATCATGTTCCAGTCCAGAGATTCTATGTAATTTCTCCTCACCCTCCCCTTCCACGGTAGTTAACTCTGATGAAATTCTCATTTGGTACTGAAAATTGAAAAGAGGGCTTAAGAAATAGTAGCCTAAATCCGCGTATACTTTCTTCTCCAGTACTCTCACTCATAGCATAGGTTCTTATACAACACTCACCACCACATTATCTAATCCAATTCTGGGTCAAAGCGCTGCCAGGTTTTTATTTCATTTTATTTTAAAAGATTATAAATTTAGTTGACCAAATCCAATCACAAATTCATCAAAGTATTACTTCTGAAGGCAAAAGTCCATGTAATATTATAGATGTGTTGTTGGAAGATGGGCTCGTATTTCACAGGACAAGCAGAGGGAGTATTTTAAAATCAGATGCCTCAAAATCAAGAGATACTGTTCATTCACATCCGTGATTTAAAGGGAAATCTCATCAGCTGACTTCAGAAGTCAAAAGACTTTGCAGTAACAAAGGTGGGTGTTTGGGTAATTAAGCTCCAGGTTACAGAGACTGTAGAGACTCATAGCAAAGTAAGGATACAGCACATGTGCCAGCTGAGCCCTATGGAAAAATACATTGGCTTCCTGTTGTTAAAACTGATAACAAGCCTTTCCTTTCAGCTTACTTGTAAAATCTTTCCCGGAGAAGTTCCACAGACAATATATTTTAACAATTCAACCCGGAAGCCATAAAGATGTTTTTTGAAAACTCCAGATGCAGATCAACCTCTACATTTTTTTTTTTTAGGCAAATGGTCTTGTATGCTGCTGTTACAGGCTGTGCTTTGATCGATTGCTGACCACGAGATATTGAACATTATTGTTGGTTCCAGATTAATTAACCTGGAACCATTTCCCCACTGTTAGAAGCTGATAGGCAACTAAAATGACCAGTACCACTTGCGTTAAAAATCTACTTTTTAGGTGAAAGAGATTTATAACATTCTATCTATTAAAGAAAATTGTAGGTCACATCTTAGAAACAAATTATTTCTCCACAAACTAATTCATCCATCATATCCGCTCTTTGAAAGATCCAGATTTGTAATTTATGAGTTCTGAAATTACAATTAATTTATATTTTCCCCAACGCTTGGACCTTGGTCTGAAAGCGTCCCAGTGACAAAGACTGAGAATCAAATTCCTCCTGACTTCCAAAGGCTCATTTTCACTATCATAAAAAAATATTTTCACAGTGAAGCCGGAATTTTTCTTACCTAACTTCCACTCAAGGACTGGAAAGAAAAGAGCAATACATCCCAGCACTGTTAGCCACGTACGGAGGGATGAGCTGCTTTCCACGACCACTGCCTCTATAATGGTTACAGGAGAAGTTCACACAGCGAGAGGCAAGCAGATGTGTAAGTAGTAGATATATGCAACATAGGAAATGAAGTTAGAGACACCCCCTATGAATAACCGGCCTGACATAATACAGCAAATCTGTGACAGAGCCAGAAACTGGACTCGCTGCTCCCCACCAACCGCATTTTAACTGCACTTCCTGGCATTCAAAAGGCCAGATTTAAATCTCTTATTTTTAAGACAAGTGGTGACCGCACGTCATGCAGGAAGAATAACATCAAAGATAGTTATAGTTCATTATCACCCAAAACCTCCTTGATTAGAACCGGTTAACGTACTCCACGTATATTTATGGAGTTACTCATTTTATAATCCACAATCTCAAAAAACCCAACTAAGCTTTAAATTGTTTTCGAGGATCATGGAATCATAGAATCTTAGAATCCCCATCTGGAAGGGACCTCAAGGATCATCTGATCCAACCTTTCTTGGCACAAGTATGGTCTAGCCAAGATGGCCCAGCACCCTGTCCAGCTGAATCGGAAAAGCCTCCAATGTTGGGGAATTCACCGCTTCCCTGGGGAGATTAGTCCAAGGGCTGGTTGTTCTCAGTGTGAAATATAGGATATAGGATAATGGATATAGGATAACGAATGAATGCTTTGCATCCGAGTCTACACGAATATATTACTAACTTGGGGCTAGTAGGCTCATTTTTACCAAATTCCCCTGTTAATTTGTATGGAGGACCAGCTGGGCAATTTTTGGAGGTCTGCTCAGCAGAGGGTGGAATACAAAGCTCAGTTCTGCTGGCTCAGCCAGAAAGACGCGTATTGCTACTTGTTTTAGGGATGTGGCAGCACCCCACGGAGCCTCCTGGAAAGACCCGTAGGATGACGTCCCACAGGAATGTGCCAGATTTCAGAAGTCTGGGACTTCGGCTCGTTCAAAGCAAAATTTATATGAAGCCTGAATTCGAAATGAAATTTGTGAGTGGCATAGCCCTGTATTAACAGCACGTATTATAAACCAACTAAATAAAATATCAGACATCAGTATAAAGCAGTTCTTAAAGCTGCAAATGACTTTAAATACCTGCTTAACAAATAAACCACAAAGAACATGAATCATTGTTTAGTTTGGTGTTCCCTCTCCCCCTCTCTTGCTTATTCTTTAAGTTTTTCTTCATGATCCAAGTATAAAAAGCAAAATGAATGGATTGATAATGTGTCTCTCTGCAGAAGAACGCATGTATGAATAAATACATTATGTCATACCGCTGCACTAAAATCCGTTTAACTTGCAGTTCTGTGGGAATGCACAAAAGGTGCTCGTGCCCGTTTCCCAAAGATTTAACAGGCAATGCGCTGCAGTCTGATGTCCTGGTACACAAATTGTACTGTTTTGCAAAAATATCCTATAAATTTTTTTTGCAAGTATGAAGTGTTAGGAACAATTCAAACCGAACTACCTTTGTTGGATAAACAAAACTACGTTTTGTGATACGTTATCCTTGCGTCCTGTTTGCTTGCATTCCCGCTAAGTCACAAACTCAACGATTTGCGATTGCTCTTCCCATTATCAGTGAGAAATAACGAAGTTGAAAGGCATAATTATTTACATCTCTGCCACTTTGCATGTTTAGAGTGAAAATTTATGTTTCTTTATGGTTCGATTTGTAGTAAGCTACCTCCCTCATCAAAGGGTATATACATTTAAATATATACATCATTATTATTTCCTCAATAACTACGTGGAAAGTTGATGCGGTATTTCCCCCCAAATTTCCACAAATAGGTAATGAAAGTAATTATTTGTTTTTCCCACTATAACATAAATGTCTTGGAATGTAGGTCAAACATATATAAGTATGTATAGAGTATACAAGATTATAAGGCTATTTTTTTTTCATTATTTAGGGACACCTTCCTCCCAAGTTAATATTATTATTTTATCTTTAGACTGTTCTTTTCTTTATGTTTTATTTAAAGGGTTAATGGAGTATATCTGCAATTCAGATAATTTATCTTTAAATCACTGTTCTCCGGAATAATGCACTGTGAGCACTGTAATACATGGGCAAGTCCTCTTAAAGAACGTGCATCAATTCTCTTCCCCTCTGAAGCACACTGCAAATGCCCTCTAACAGGGCACGGCAGCGTTACATAAATCATCTTATATGAAAAATTAACATGACATCAAATATTTATAAATATTAATGTGTATGTTAATATAACCAAAGCTGTAACAAACAATCATAACCTTGCCAAGTTTCTTAGGACAGGCGCCGCTGATAATGATATCCATTATCTCTGGAGGAACGCGCAATTATGAAAGTATACATGGGATGCGATATTGTTATCTGCTTTTAAGTTCATCCATTAAACACTCCACCTCGCACTGGATGTTAACCCTCCTCTTAGCTCTCTGGCAGGTACCATTATTCTGTGTATTTACACATCCATGTGAATGAAAAATGAACAACCGTTAAATGTACACAATTTCCCTACTTCATTAATGCCATGTATTCAACTTGATATCATACATTCCTTTACTCTATGGCAATTATACTTTATGATGTCTGATATCTACCCAGCTACCTACCTGTCTGTCTGTCCATCCATCCTGTACGGAGCATAGCTCAAATGGGAATTTGTGAACTCCTGTGGTTTATCGTTTATATGTGCTGCATTTATGCTATTACGACTAAAGCTGTGTCAGTATTTACAGTGGCAACTTTAATTTTTGTGGCCTAAGAATTATTCTCTAAAAATTAATTTCACGCTTTATAAAAGACAGTAGAACGCATCTCGTTGTCATCGCATTTGACCAGTTGCTATGAATTCCAAGCACTTTTTGTTATCATTACTTATCCAACCTTGTAGCGATGGGGAAGAAAATGTTGAGCCAAGACCACAAAAGTGGCCGTGTTTCTCAGACAGACGTGGCTAGAGGTTTTACCACTGCGCTTAGCGCACGTGCGAAAGAGATTATGTCCCAGGAAACTTCCTTAAAATCTTAAGATGCACACCCAAGGTTAAGTGATGCTGATTACCATTTACCATGAAGCCTTTGCCTGAGCTGAACAGTGAGTTGTGCCTCTTTTCTAGTACACAGAGTCAAACACGTATGAAGACTTCTTCCCGTTACTTATTTTGCAAAAAAAGATCACCATAAACATAGATTCAGTAAAAATCGTCGCTGAAATACTGTACACTCTCAACATCCTTTACCATCCAAGACAAATAAAATCAAAATTAGCAGCCTCACCTAATAACATTCTCTTCCTTATGATTATTACCAGTACTATTATTAGGTATGAATATAGTGAAGCCCATTTCAGAAGTTGTTTGAGAAAACGAGCTGTAAAAACCTGGCTCAGCAGCTAGAATATTACTGTCTTTATTTCACCGAGGAGCCAACCAAAATGCCAAGTTTTTCCCAAACTGGAAAAAAAAAAGAAGAAAGTGTCTAGCTCAGCCAGGGAGCAGCTGGAAGAATGGACTGCAGGGACACCACCTTCCAGTGCCGCCCTGTCACACAAACCCCGGTTACTTCTACAGATACATCCAAGAAGCTCATGTAACTTGCACGTGATAGTTCAATACCAGTCTAATGATTCCACCTGGAATTGAAATTAATGATATTTTTAAAATCTGGAAACATTAGGATTTAGGTGATTCACCCAGAAGAACTGGCAGCTCACGTGGCAGGAAGTGAAAGCTGTTTGCTTTTTAAAAGCTACGGAGGTTTGGATGAGCTACTGAAGATGTGCTCTCAGTATTGCACTGATTACTCTGTATTCCAAAAGCATGAAGAACTCTTTTTGGGGGCAGGGGGGGAAGCAAGATAAAATAAAAATTCACAGATTTCAAAGAACTCCTGGCCTGACTAATTTTTGCCGCTTCAAATAATAACATAAACTGTTTTAATGTCTACATTTCATACCTTTTTTGTACTTGATTGCCCACTGTAAAATAAGGAAACCAATACTTTCTATTACATGTGAAGCAAGACAAAACCAAAAACTGAGCCTGAATTTAGAAAGCAAAAAATTCTACAAAAGACACACCTTTTTCAGGGGATTGTCACCTTTAAATTTGTCTCCGAAGGCCTAAATGAACGAGCATCAAAATTCCTAACCCAATGGTAGGAGATTTAGACAAGTTTCTCTCTCTCCGTCTTCCTCCCCACTTCCCCCCTTTATTTATTTATTTTTGAAAGGAATGGAGGAGGGACTTGTAACACAAGTTTCAGGATTTAAAGAATGTGATTCGGTAACAGATTATATCCCATACCCTGCACAATTTAGGATTTTTTTTTTTTTTGCCTGAGTTTTTATTGATAAATGGGATTGCTACCACTTTTGCCAACGTAAAAGCTCACTTACTTCATGTTTATAGGGATTCTCCATAATTCATCCCATGTGAAGCCTTTAGTAACCACTGAAGTTGATTGCGTAATTATGTAAAAATAAACAAACTAATTTTTGTAAGATAATTTTTTATACAATTTATGATTTTAAGATTGCAAATAACATTAATTCAATGCACATCTCTGAGATCAATTGTATTACACTGGTTGACATCCCTTTAGCACATTATGAATAAATGTATTTTTTCAATCAAAACAAAGACTAAAGGTTCAGTCATTATTGTGTGTACGCCGCAAATGTAAATCATGACATAAATCAAAGCATGCAAAAGTGTAGGTGCCAAAACTAGATGCTCTTGTTTTCACTTTTGTCTCCTGTTAATATTTGAGAATGCCAGATATATTTGTCTTTTTGGTATTACTGCTGTTTTTGTTATAACCGGTCATTCGCTTATAATTGTTCTTTTTCTTTTTTTTTTTCTCCCAAAAAAGGTGCCATTAGTGTATTTGTAGTTTATATGCAAGAGATTCAAATTTCAGAGCCCACGTTATCTCTCAGGATCGGAACACAACCTGCACACAGTGTCAAATACAAGCTCTTTTCTCGCACAAAAATGCCAATCTGAATAGACATTTTTAATCTTTACTTATAAAAAAAGTCGACAGTTGTCGAGTGAAAATGTCACTCTTGACTGAGGTTAGAAACCAGCCGTGGATTTTCCCTGTTATGTAAAATAATCAGTACAGTTCTTCTTAGCAATTCCTTTTGTATTTCCTACCCTTTCCTTCAGAGTACTGTAAATGGAGAGTCGGAACTCCTTGGCAATACGCTTGGAATAATGTCTCATCCCTGCAGTTAAACCGGAGAGCATAGATTTGGTAGCTCCCCCATGGTTCTGTAGCTTTGTGAAAGGGCTATAGGCAGTTGAAGTGATTTGGTATTTGCTCCGTATCATTATACAGTAAAAAAATTTCTGTGATAACCTTTTTTTTTGATCAAGTCTCTTTTAATGCCACAGTCCTCCACATTAATTTTCAAGTGAAGAAATACCATATTTCTGTACTCTAGATACGCGTTCATTAATGCAGACATCTAACTTTGTACATACGGGAACCCTACTCATACCCCAAATAGTGTTTTGGTCTTACATATTCTCATGTTAGTATTAATCATGTAGAAATATAAATGCTTTCACTAATTTTACCAATAAACTTAAAAGTTCTTACATAAAAAGACTGATCAGAATCGTACCTATTTAAAGAACAGAGGTTAGACAAAAAATTGCAAGGTTATGTTTTAAAAAGTTTTGATCCTTTTCTTACTGATGCAGAGATGACTTTTAAATTTCTGATTAACGTACAACTCTCTCTGGACAAAACTGTGATATTTTAAGAGTATATCCTGTATACCACTTGTAAGTTTTTTTAACAGAAGAGCCACAAAAGTGACAGTTAAAGATACACATATTTTCCTGATTCCTCAGCAATGTCTTTCCCTTGTAGTACTGAAAAGACTGAAGCAATTTGTAGACAAGTACGCACCATGACAAAAATACTGGAAGTTCCTACTGAACTAAAAAGGCCCCTAGTAGACTTCACAGATCCTTCAGGAAATGCCATTGAAAGTATGGGCTTAAAAAAGAGAATAATTCTGGAAGTACATATCCTTTTCAAATGTGGCCGCTGGGGTACCCGCATGACTTAATTTAGTTACGACAAGAAAACAAGTTATTTGAGGCGTGAGGAGAAATACGAATTTTACTTAAATGAGGGGAGAAACAGCTGGTTTCCTGCCATGGTGGAAAGTATTCAAAAACCAGCTGAAACTGGGTTCAGGAATGAATAAAGGATCTAAGGCTGGTGGAAACTAAGCGTGCTACCAAGGTGACATACTTCATCTTGGTGGGACAGCTGTACTACTATTGAAACATCCTGATTCAAATAACCTCTGGTGTGCTATTGCTCAAAAGACAACTTGCTTTCTCCGCTTGAAAGACGCGAAATTGCTGTAATTACGACGAGAAATAATGCAAGGAGCAGAAAAGGATGTGCATTTTGCAGAATAAGGGATTAGGATAGGGAAGAGGGGAAAAAAAAAGTTATAAAACCTAATAACATTTTTGATGTTTTCCTCTTAATGAAGATTACCAACTAGTCAGCTAACAATGTACTTCTATATAATCACATTGCTTAACATCAAGGAATCAGCTTCAAGACGGAGAGTGTTTTCAGGCTGGCATGAAGGTGTTGGCAGTACGGATTACCCGGGGTGAGGGTGATCAGCAGTTGTGGTCTGGAAGGCAGAGGCTTTCTTCCAGAGGAGCTGGGAGCTTCGACATGTACAGTGGGAGACTTCTGCTCCAGCTAAGAGAGCCAAGGGCTGTGTTCTAGCTGATTAACACGTGTAATAACAATCTTCCCTCTCTTGTTCATATTATTTATTTTTATTTATATATAATATTTATTTTTATTATTATTTATATTATTTTTAAATTTTAGCCGTTGCATTCCATTAGCACAAGAACTTTGCTAAGCATAAATATATCATAGAATCATAGAATCATTTAGGTGGGAAAAGACCTTTAAGATCATCCAGTCCAACCATTGACCCTACTCTGCCAGGTCTGCCACTAAACCATGTCTCTAAGCACCACATCTACACAACTTTTAAACACATCTAGGGATGGTGACTCAACCACATCCCTGGGCAGCCTCTTCCAATGTTTGATAACTCTTTCAGTGAGAAATTATTTCCTAACGTCCAGCCTAAACCTCCCCTGGCGCAACTTGAACCCATTTCCTCTTGTCCTATTGTTAGTTACTTGGGAGAAGAGGTTAAGCAGGGGCTCTTTTTTTCTCTGCCCAAGGAAATAACAATCAGACAAATGATATGAGATCAGAATTCACATATGTTCCTTCCTTGACTATTTCCAGTTTCCCTCCTTTACTCTCTTTGTCAGTATTTACTTGAAATGATTTGGGCCTCAAACTTAATAAGGCAACATCTAATATTACCACTCAGAACACGACGACGTTTGGGGTAAGTACACATTACAAGGCATTTTGTGAATGATGACCTTTCTCAAGGCATCCAGAATGGATCTTTGCATTCATGTTTCTGCCATGTGACTCACGAAATACTATTGAGATGTGATTGACTGATTTGCTGATTTGTTTTTTTGTTGGTCATGAAGGTGAGCAGATTGCAGATAGAAAAAACAGTCCAGAGAGAAATATTGAGAAGTTCTTTTGATATAGCATTTCCGAAGTTAACAAGGCTCCGGGGAAACCTTATAGGAGCTTTCCAGTATCTGAAAGGGGCCTACGAGAAAGCTGGAGAGGGACTTTTTTACAGGGCATGTAGTGATAGGACAAGGGGTAATGGCTTCAAACTGGAAGAGGGGAGATTTACATTAGATCTCAGGAAGAAATTCTTGACTGTGAGGGTGGTGAGACACTGGCCCAGGTTGCCCAGAGAAGCTGTGGCTGCCCCATCCCTGGAGGTGTTCAAGGCCAGGTTGGACGGGGCTTTGAGCAACCTGGTCTAGTGGGAGGTGTCCCTGCCCAGGGCAGGGGGGTTGGAACTAGATGATCTTCCAAGTCAAACCATTCTATGATTCTGTGACTCTATGATTCTATGGCTTTAATTTGAGATGCCTTAAAATTAACAGAGTCAGGTTTTTTTTGTGGTTTGAGCTATATATTTACTTCTAGAGCATACCTAAGTTTTTCAGCAGATTGGAATGGAATGAAAATGGATACAGAATACACAAATTTATCTGAGTCTCACTTCGTCTATATTAATGACATTTCATTTCTTTCCTTTAGATCCGAATTTGTCTTTTGTAATCTAGATCCGTTTTAGCACTTAAAGATCTAAAAAAAAAAAAAAAAGTATATCTTTTCAGTTGAAAAACATTTAGCGCAGCTCTTGCTGACTCAACCCAGGCAAGGGCACTGCCCTTCCTCCTACGGTAGAGATGGTGCTTCAGGAACAGTCAAGTATCCTGGTGAGCTGATGAGTTTCCAAACAGCAGCCTCCATCAGCCAGCCAAAGCAGCCAGCTAGAGTCCAGATACTAAAGTAAACAGAAGTATTGGCAAAAAAAAAAAAAAAAAAAAAGGAGGGGAAGCTAGATTGGATCTAAAAAGCAGCATTAATAATGCATAAGAGGGAAAATACACACAGGGAAATTTCTTCAGAGCCCAGCTGTATTGCCTAGTGACAGATTCATAGTTACAAATACGGCAGGATTTCCTCCCTGCCCCGGAAGGTCATAGTTGAAATTTTTGCTGCAATCTGGAGTAGGACTATGTCCGTATTTCCCCACGTCAACCAAGGATGTTAATGCTGGGGACAGGGAGGGGTTGTGGCAGTTGGAAAAACAAAATCAAGTTCAGCTGTTGTGAAAAAAAAAACCAAACAAACCCAAACCGTCTCTGGCTCTGGACGAAACTGGAAATGCAGTTCCTGGAAAGCTTGGGAATCTTCTGGGGTGCAGGTTTGTCAAGGACTGTTTAACCATAAACCAATACTCTTTAAGTTGCTGTGCTGAATAAAGACACAGGTACCTCCCTCAGGCTGGCGAAATGCGATGTTGTTGATGGCTGCATGCAAAAAACACGTACTCAGAAGAGCATAAAAAGAGATGTACGTATTTAATATTGCTAGTGTAGGTGTATAGGTGAAACAGTTTTGGGAAAGAAGTGAGGTTAGCGCTCTAAATCCTGATTCAGGGGATCACGCTTAGCCCTGCTCTGATGCTCACTATGCTCTGCCTGCAGCTTTGCACAAAGATTACTGAAATAGCACTTAAACATCAGTACTTGCTTCTTTTACAGCCTTCTTTTACAATAGTTAATTACCTTGTGAGTTACAAGTACCAATTGTCATTTCTACTTCTATACACACACTAAAATGCAAGCATGTTTTTGTCACTTTTCTAGGACGCTTATAATTATTCACAACTCTTTTATCTGGCCATGCAGTATCCAGACAGAAGCTTTATAAAACGGTAGATGTGGAAACTACATTTAAAACTTCACTTGTGTAATCTTAGAACTGAATTAAACCAGTGCTACTTTATATGCTTCCTTTTTTTCAACCGTAGACTGAAAAAAAAAAATGTTCTGGAAGTTTTGCAGCTCTCAAAACTCATGAAAACAGTGTTCTCAGCAAACCTGTAACGCATCGAGAGTTTAGTGTTTTTAGTGTTTTTAATCTCCAAGCAATTTTTCAGTGTCTAGAAGCATAAACTTGATCAAGAGATGAGTAATTCTTTAGACGCCGAAATCTGTTGGGACTATGTTGAGCCCTAACAATTAAAAATAATTCTTCTGGTGGATGTCCAGAAACAAGTTAGATCCTGAGTCAGTATTGCTTTTATGAAGAGCACAGCATACTAAACCCCCTCATTTTTAATACAAAGCAATAAAACGCCTCTTTTCCCTAACGACCCTGACAACTAATTTTCTATAGATTTACACTTGAGATCCCTGGGTGAAACCCTTCTGTAATCAGTGTAACGATATACAAACAGAAAAGCTCAACGCTTCTTTCCCCTAAAGCTCGGCAGCTCGAAACACGGAAGCTACACACGAAGCGCCGATAATATTTCTCTATGGTTACATCAGATTTAACATTGCTGCGTAGGTCAACTTGGAGCATCACAATGACCGCGTACAAGCTTATCGTACCAAAGGTCAGGCAAAACCGTCCCTGCACTGAGAGCTATTTTTTCCTCCTTGTTTATTAATGCTGATCTATCTATACTAATGGATTTAGCTCGTAGGGGGCTGGGGAAAGAATGAGAGTCACTACATCTCAGCTTCCATTCTTCATTAATATTAATATCGTCTTCAGCTATAGCATACCGGTACGGTACACGCTAAGAACTTACAGGACAAAGAGCTCCGATGCTTAGCAGGCACGTGTATTCGCTTTGAGAATCAAATACACCCTGTAATATGCTATTATTCTGAATTATTAACTGTTTTTAGTGTTTTTAATCTCCAAGCAATATTTCAGTAACATCTCTTCAGACTTCATGGTCTGAAAGTGACAGCGTAAGGTTGGACGTTTACTACACAAAAAACAAGTTTATTGTAAAAAACCACTGGCATATTTACAACAAAAAGAAAATATGTTTAGATATCAGTACTGCCGTCCCCACGCTTAAAAAGCGTCCAGGTTGTTTACTATGAGTTTAGTTGCATAAGTGCTGCAGAATCGATCCCGAGTCCCACAAGAAGTCCCATTAAAAGCAGCAGAAGTATATACATCTGTAAGGAAAATCTCTGCGGATAAGCATCTCGGACCAAATTCTTACTTTTGTAAATCACGGGGATCTTTGGATACGCAACGCTCTGCCTTCCTGTCATCACTGCGAGGTGATTGAATTTACTCGCCAAACCCCTTGAACGTTCTCACAGAAATTCCCAAAGCAGGAACGGTGGTTCATCATATAATTCCCAGTGTAAAGCCATATAAATTACGAGTTTAAATGTTAGATGTACTTTTGGAAAAAAAAAACCAACCAAACAACAAACCCACCAAAAAACAATCCCCAAATACTTTCCCATGAATGTCTATTAATTAAAAAAAAAAGGAAAAAGTGATACTCGGGGATCTCAGACACCTGAGTAACTCTACATTAATAAACTCCAAAAGCTACCTCTCAGCCCCAGTAACTGCATATAGACAATCTTGGAGGAGAAGAGCACTCTAGGGATGAGAAAAGTGCTGGAGGGAAATAAAAAAAAGGAGAAAAAAGCTGAAACTATATTAATTAAAAAAAAAAAAAAAAAGAAAAAGAAAAAAGAGAAGCCATTTCCTGAGATGCGCTAGATGGTGATTGTGGAAATAACGTGATACCTGGATGGAAACCCACCAAAAGGAACCTGACATGACAGGCAAAATGTGTTCTATTAAAAGAGGAAAATCATATAATATGTAAAAAGGAAATTGTTGTATCAAACTCCTTGCACTCCTCTGTATTATAGCAGTGGTCCTGGATAGTCTTTTTCTAAAAACAAACGTTCCATTGCTGAGAAAAATTAAGACAAGATTGAACGTTTAATTTTGGATAACAAAGAGGTGCCTAAAAAGGCAGTTGGATAATTATGAATTCTGCTTACTAATTTGTTATAACTTGATTTTCATAAATAATGGTGAAATAGTTTTCCCCTGTTAGAATATAGTAATTTAAAAGACTTTTAATCTCTGTTTACTTTGTTCTACTTATGCTAAAATTTTCTATTTACTTACTAATAATTTGGGCCTATCTCTAGTTTGTTGTGCAATTTTCTTGTTTAATTCCATTCTTTATCTGAACACACATAGACGTTGCATATTTAAATTGTTACTAGCTTCCCTGCAGCTTGTTGACAACAAATATTCTTATTTAACTCATGTTGAATATGTTCAATATTCAATATTCTTATATCAGAAAGCCTAAGTTGATGATAATGTCTAGAAACTTTGGTAAAATTTTAACAAGTCCATGCATTTTAGAAATTCCTATCGCAAAACAGATAAAAAAGGAAAACCTGAAAATGTAAAGAGAGGAACGGCTTTTAATACCACGTACAACAACGCAATATATGTGCAGAAAATAAACACTTCGTATGAATTAGCATTTCAATGTTTTGTAAACTAAAGTAATATATGCTTTTCATTATTTTAGTAAAATTAAAGAATGGGTTTACAGCAGCATCTTTAAAATTTCATATTGTTCGAGCTTGTTTAGGCACAGCAAATCACTTCAGCGTGATGAATGGCTATGCGCCAGAGATACTTATAGATACTGCAATACTTCTTGAATTCAAAGCTAAGAGAAACGGATACTCTCATTTTTATGTAAGCCATTATTAGAATTTACTTGTAAGAAACCTGACATACTATGTCCTATTGCTTTAATACAAGCTATATATTAGAAAATATTTTATTCTGTATTATGTGGGTTCACAGGAGCGAAAGCGATTGCATAATACGGCGAAAGCACAAAGATTTATAGCAGATCTGGCAGTGAGGGTGAAGTGAAAGGATTTTTGACCTACACTTGGAAAATCTCAAGGAACAAGCAGTAAGTTAAAGGACCTTGGGAAATCCCACTAAAATATCTACAGATACTTCTTTCGCAAAAGATTTGTAAAAACAGTATCTATTTTTACTTGACAGCCACGTGAGGAATTTTGAGTTTTAGAGCTTGTTCCTTCATTGCATTAGTCCAGCTTTACATCAGGATAACCGCATTGATTTCTCTGGAATTTTCACCAGCGTTGAACTTAGCAGAGAGGCAGATGAGGACTGTACGATACGTGGCATTCATCACCAAGGGCGAGCCGCTTACCGCTAAAGCGAAGGCAATTTGATTACCTGATACAGATGCTGGAATTTGAGAAAGCACTTCAGAGCCATAACATATAATTCTTGCCGCCTTCTCATTTGTTAAAAAACAACCCCTTGCATTCAGATTGAAAGAAAAACCCCCTCCAAAATGATCGTTCTCTGGAATAATTCTTCATGTTTTTATAGTACACTAGCGATTTGAAAGTTACTCTAGGTTTGGTCATCTTCTTAGACCGGGCTTTCTAAGTTCATCTGTGGTCCCAGAGACTTTTATCTTCCATTCACTTTTGATTAAGAAATTGATGGGGTTTATCTGTCTAAAGAGGGAAAATATGTACAAATATATCAATTTTAAATGAAGGTGTTTCTGCATTTACAAAAAGTAAACCTATGTTTGTCTTCATAGGCTTCTCTGAATCTGGTTTCAAGCTACCCACAAATGTCAAAGAATGCTGTTTATAGTGTAGCGTGTTTATTTTTCATTTATTTGTCTGTTTGGTGGTGGGTGCATGTGTATGAACACCAGCATCAAAACTATCAGTTCTTTGCTACACAGAAAAATTATTATTATTTTTCTTCAAATACATATATTACCTTTGATAGAATTTAAAACTAAGAAACTGAAGTGGAGAAATATTAAAGTATCAAATATTTTGGGGAAAAAAAGGATAATCCTTTTCGTTTCTTTGTCAGTAAGTCTTAATATTAAACTAATCATCAAGGAGGAAAGTTAAGAACCATTGCTATGAATTTTAGAAGCTCTCCTTTTACAGAAGCCAAGCTGACATCATCTCTTGACTCTAATCTTGATGTCAGCAATAAACAATCAATGATGTCCATTCTTTTTGGTGGACAAACACTTAGAAGTATTAAATAGGAGTGGACAGGTACTCTCATTTAATAAAATAATTATTTCTTTGAGGGTGGGAAAAAAAATTCATTTGTATGCTTGCTTTTCTCTTTTAGCAAGCAGTTAGAAACAAATGAATGACACTATATTTCTCTCTGAAAAGCAACTATTTTTCTAAGTAACGTTTGGGGAGGAGAATGCATTCTCAAGGTGAAATAAAAGATGAAACATCCCATGGGATACATCCAGTTTTGAAAGTTGCTGGCATGCCACCTTGATATTTTATTACAATCACACCACCACTTTTCTTTTTTTTTCTACCTAGAGCAGAAAACTGTCTCTTTCTTCTGCCTTCAACAGCTTTCCTTACACATTTGTGTGTTAGGTGACTTTTCCCAGCAAAAGGTATTCACAGATGGTGGTTCTGTCTTCTGTGGTTAGCCAAAGGATTGAGCGGTATCCTACAGGATTTTCTTCATTTCAAGGAAGAAAAGCCAACAACTACATAACCCCCAAAACTCTCCAAATTGCAAAAATTTCTGGTGTTTGCTATCCAGAAGTTCTTCTCGTCAAACAGTCCCATGTGCTGCTAGAAGCGAGAATGCCACTGCACACACATGATATTATCTGACTACTGAATCAAATTTCTCATAGATACTCAAAGATCTGCCTATTGTTTTCAAATACAAATTACTATGCCATTAGCTGAAACCACACAAAGTTTTTTTAAGCATTGTATTTTCAATAAACCTTGAATCTGTAGGAGGGATCATAGGAAATTTGCCAGTTATACTAGTGAAGAATTTTTATCCCTTTGTTTTAAATTCAAAGAGAAATTATTGAAAGATTATTACAGTAAGATAACATAGAAACTCAGAAACCATGATCTTAAATGTTATATCTTACTACAAAATCTAGGTACGTAAAAGGATCTTTGTGAAGTAGCGTAGTGGTGCATAAACCAGTAATATATGCTTTGCAAATTTAGGGGATATCAGCATATCTGAAATACATGTCTATGGACGTATACATATTGCGTGCTACTTTAGCCTTTCCCCCCCCCCGAATTCTGTAAAGGAGGAGAAATGTATACGTTTTATTCATGGATTCTGGTTGGGACAATATTGATTTTTTAAGTTACAAATATGAAGGATATAAACAAGCACCAATGCAAAACTCCTCTCACCGTGGAGCGTAACTATTCAGAAAATTGCGCGTTAGTAAATAATTCATCCTTTGGTCTTGTTCATTGGCTTTTTATCTGACTCATGCTAAACCCGTCAACTTCTATGCGTCGAAGAAAATACTATCATATGCATTCACTAGTATAACGGGACAAACTGAAATGAGCAGTTTTAGATAATTTAATTAGGTTGTAGGGTTTTTAATATAATTCAGTAAGTATGTGAACTTTTAACTTGTGTTAACTCAATTTCCTCATGCTTTCATTTACCATTTGTTGGGGACATTACAGCGATTAGCCAAAGCCCTTCCAGCTCTTAATGTTCTCAATAAATTTTAGTTTAAATTGACTGTCACTTTCTCGCTATAATAAAGTAGGTATTTGACATCTCAGAAGGAACCAGACTACTGTCTATTACATTTTCTTGAAGAAAATTTTTCTAGCTCCACAAAAATAAAGACAAATTTAGTTGTACTAAAGACTGCGGTGAGTAGCCACAGCAGGTAGGTGGGTTGGACAAGTCCATGCCCAGACAGTTTCAGAATTCCAGTTCTTTTGGGAATTAAAATGATGCTGCGTGCCTTTTGTTTGACAAGCTAAATAACACTATATTCATATTTAATTGTTTTGTTATGAAGTTATTAGCAGTGTCTGAACTCCCTGAGAAAACCCAAAATATCCAGCTTGTCAGCGATATATATCCACTGTGCTGAGATCCAGCTGCAGCAGCAGTGTTCTTTTTCTGCTAGGTTCAAAGATTAGCGTGGGCCAAGTGCCTCGAAAGCCAATCTGCTAAACTGCAAAATGGCACACTAAAAATTCTGCAAATTTATGTATAAAAATTCTCCAAAAGCTTTTCTATCTTTTTTTTTTCTTTTCTTTTTTTTTTTCCAGATTCAAGCAATTCTAAGATATATTCATAACTTCTTTGGTCAAGTAAAGATCAGGAATGACATATGGGATAGAAAAAGAGGAGATTTATAACCCCAAGTCCCTCTGTTCCTTATAATACTATATATTCACATCACAGTCACGTATCTCGCAAATATCTGTATTTTGTGATCACGGCCTACACAGTGCTCAAAATGTGTAGGCAAATAATAGTATGCTAGACTAACATTTTTTGGAGAACAAATTCTGCTTTCATATGAACTCTGCATACTGGATTGTTTGGGTTTTTTTTTGCTACTATGGCATTTTTTTTCTTTCTATTTGGGTTCCTTCTCTCTAGACTTCTTTGAGCTCCAGCACCTCTTGATCAGGTTTTCCTTCTCATTTAATCACTTGTGGCCCTCTTAATTAGTCTATGATTTATTTTCCAAGACAACACGTTTTGAAAAGTAACAATCTCCTGTCCATCCCTCCTGATAGCTAGACCTGCCTGGTAATGCCAACTTAAAATTTCCTAAGTCTCTTGCTCTGGATTCTCCATAGATTCAGATGAAGAATAGTGTTCCCCTGCAATAAATCTTTCCTCTACATTTTATATTGCCTTATTTTTATATAGTGCCTTATTTATTTAGATATTAATCAAGAGTCACAAAAATAGGAGCCTCCAGTTAAATGTCTCTATTCATGCGCAGGTTCTTAGGACCCTAGTGTTCTAAAATATTGATTTCAATGGGAAATCTTGGGTGTTAAGCACTTTTCAAATATCAGCTCTACTATAAAGGGGTTGAATATGGATTCAGGTCCTAAACTCAGATTGCTATTTTATTTTAAATTTTGCCCTGCCCTAGTTTTGCCTCTTAATATTTTTTCTTGAAACAGTATTTTGACTCTGGCAATTTCTGAATCATTCTTTTTCCATTATCCATTCCCCATTAAAAAAAAAAAAAATAAATCCTTCCCTCCCACAAAAAAATGTTTTTATATTCAGTATTTTTATAGTTCCAGGCTTATTTGTTTTTATGTGAGCCATTTTTCTTTCACACCAGTACAAAAGGAGCTGCCTTCTGACATCTATCTTCTTTCATTCTTAGGTTCATCAATAATAAAAGTCGTAATATTCTGTATGAATAAAATGCAACAAAAAGAAATGTTCTTGTATTGCATCTGTTTTCCTTTTTCTGTAGTTCATTGCATCATGCAGCTCTAAACCAAAACCAGTATTTATCCAAAGATTTTGATATTAAGTAGCTGAAATCTCACAGAATAATTACACAAAGAAGGAAAACACTGTTTTACATTAAACTTGTAAAGTAAATTCACAACATTGACTGAATTTGCACATGTATTTTCATAATAGTAGACTTTTCTTTGGGAACATACAAGTCTCCTCACTATCTGCCTACTGTATTATTGCAATAGGGCAAAGGGAAGTTAGACTCTGTGAATGCTTCAGAATGTTGCATTTATGTATGCAAGTATTTAGCACAAGAAGGAAGTAAGTAGATAAAGGAGATTTACCTGCAAATGCAAAGAAGGAATTGCGTTAATGTGAGCTGGCTGCCTAGCTGGGGTTTTTTCATTTGTATTAGAATTTTCATTTGGGCAGGATTCTTCAGCTCAGAGCATATATAAAAATATAACTTTTCTTTTTTTACATTAGATCAGATTTTGGAAGTGTTAAAATTTGACAGTGTCCCTTAAGCTTTCTTACTGACCTTATTTATTTATTTATTCTGTTTAAATCCTCCAGGATTAGGCAGAGAGCAGAATTTTTACTTGCTATATATTTTGAAGGCAACTCTGGAAAGTGACTTTTAAAATTGCTTGGAAACAGGAAAAATACATCACATTTAAAATTGTTAATTGCATTAATACAATTAAGTCATTGCTTATTCTGCTTTTTCATTTTCCGTCATGGTCAGTCCTGTCATTTCTATTGTAGGCAGAAATAAATTGGCCTATCAATAAATCCTGTATTTTCATTCTCAGAACGTGCACTGCAATAGAAGAGGCCTCGGAGTTGTTTTTTGGCCATTAGTATGTCATTTGTTTACCCGGGTGGTCTAGTTTATCTCCAACTCTGAGCGTAGTTTTCCATAACCCGATATACTTTTAAAGAACGGAAATTACCTTTCCAGTAAACCAAGAAAGCAACAAAGTATGTAATATTTGTAAAATGATTAGAAAGAAGCTGTTTCCCTAGAGGTATCCCTCCCACAGTTTTCCAACAATCAATGACAAGGGAATAATAGGAAAGGGATGGGATGCTTTCTGTTCCTGGTGAGCCCGAAGTCTGGAGTCTGCCCAAGGAGACCTTTGTAATTGTAGGGATTCGGACTGATTTCCAAGGACAGAGTTCTGATGCAAAGACACCAGCACTGATCGGTGTGGAGGGCACGGGGTTCATTCTGCGATGGGAACTAGGTATGAGGCTTTGGGAAAAAACAACCACCAGCAAACAAAAAACCCTACACAACCTGTAAGGGAAAATATCATGCTTCAGCTTGGATGACATGACAGCCGCGAGCACAATGTTTATTAAAGAGGAAAGTCCTATTCCTACACAAACAAAAAACTAAATTATTTAATTCTAAGAGGTAAGAAGTTTTGCACCAATAACAAGTCAGCAGCTTTCCTGGTTCTGTGCAAGCAGAAATATATAATTGGAGTTATTAGAAACCATAGAGAAAATTAGAACCATGCAGGAGATGAAGGATATGCCTGAAATACGGCTGCGTACACGTCTGACCCATCTTTCCCCGTGAAATATTGTTAATGGAGTATACCCGGCAAGTCTACAGCTATTCTTGTGTCAACCAAACCAGTAACAGCACTGAAAAGCACCGTCCCCAAGCTGGTGACCAATGCTGCCGGGGAACTGCCCTTCCCTTTAGAGCTTCCAGTGGGGTTTGAATGGGTCTTTACATATATATATATGTGTGTGTATATATATATATATATATATATATATATATAGGAGATATATATATATATAGGATAAAGTATCCACCTACTTAGATATTTTGAGGCAAATCTCAATGATAAATCTACCAGAAAGAAATTACATAAGCGTAACACACATTTCTTAAAAGTAGAGCGCAATATACTGGTTTAACGAGACCGATCTGCCTGTGAACAAGGAGGGAGGGGGAGAGCAAGCTCTTCCCTCAGGTGATAAGCAAACCAAGCTTCTTGCAAAAATTCCAGTAATTTTGTCAGGTCTGCACAATACGTATGACACGGGAAGGGAACTGTGATCTATCAGGTCAGTTTCAAGACAGCTCCATCTTGTCTTTCAAAAAATGATGGACTTAGTATTAGAATCCTCTAACGTGTTTGTATACGTATCTGGCTTCTGCTATGCTTCCTCTTACCCTCCTGACATTTCGAGAGTTCTCTGCCAGTTCTTACAAATGCTCTCCACTAAAAATAACTGCTGACATTTGCAAGTGGCACGCACTAATCACATTCAGAATAGGATTTTTTTTTTTACATACGCTTATTTGTGTTTTATATTTTTTGTAAACCTTGGCTCTGGCTGTTAAACAACGGTGTCAAACACATTCCATAGCTGCATTAAAACAAACAAGTTAAGCTATTATAACTGAAGTATTTTGACACTAATATATCACGTAGGGTTTTGGGTTGCCTTTTTTTTTTTTTAAAAAAAATTTAAATAATCGCTTGCCTATCCAGTTTTCAGCGAGTGAAGGCAATGGCAGTGTGCCTCGTTACGTGAACAGCTCAGTCTCGGAAGGAGAGAATCACGCACATGGAGTAACACAAACCTGGCCTCACTTCTCTGGCAAAGGGGAATAGAGGCTTATAAATTCATTTACGGCATTCATCTTCTCCCTAGGGCTTCAGAAGTTCCCCACTTCTAATTGCTTCGTGTACCCTGAACTACGCTGCCGCTATAGGAGCTCTGTCCGTAACTGGCTGGGGCTCCAGGAACTGGGAAGAGTATTTTCCCATTAAAACCAAATTGGTTTCAGTTTGGATCTTTTTGGCTTACAATGGCATGGAAAAAACTTTTTTTTTTTTTTTTTAAATGGTTTTTAAAGAGCACAGCTGCTAATTGGTCACGAGGGGGCTGAGGTGAAATTCCAGTTGGTTTGCTCCCAGAAGTGGGAATTTTTATGCATTCTCCTGGTGGACTCTGGCCCTTCAAATCAGAGATGGGAAGCCTTTGCTAGCCACAGTGCTCAGTTTGTACCTCCCTCACCTGCCGTGGAGGAGGACGGAAGCGTGTTCAAATCACTGGCAGGTTGACTGAAGACACCGTGCATTTGCTGTGGGATTTTATGGTGGGATTCCTGGAACTCCCTGTGCAGACCCCACTTCTGACCTGCTGTTCAAACCCATCTCTGTTTTCATCTCAGTCTTCTGTGTATCTTAATCTTTCAGTCACAAATATTATAAACAAGATTCACGAATATTATATGTAAAAACTTAAACACTGAAATTAAAAAATCATGAAGATGTTTCCATAAATGTTTGAACAAACCTGCATATCATTTAGAAAAGAAGAGCTACTTTTTTTTTTTTTGTTTTCCCCTGAAAAGACCTTTTAATTCTCCTTTGATCACCTGATGCGACTCAGAAACCTGAGGTCATATAACCGCACCAATACTAAGCTGAACAGGGAAGGCATCCAGTGTCGTCCCACAGGAAAATTCCTACTCCAGGCAATACAAGGAGGCCACAAGCTGTCAGACTCTGGTGGGGTATAGTTGGTCAATGACTTGGCTCTTGAAGTAATGACTGATTGTCTCTCTCAGCCCAGAGGGAGAGGCAGCGTACATGAACTGCAGGTTATTTCTGAGAAAGATACAAATATTTAGCCCGTTACGCTATTTCTCACATGGCTCCGCCCCTGCTGTGGCATCTGACTAACACGTTATTGAAACCACACGATTTTCAGTACATATTCAGAAGAGCTGGAACTGATTGATAATAATGATAAAAGTGTTTTCTTCCTTTTTTTTTTTTTTTTTTTTTAAAATCAGGCGACACGTGAAAAAGGAATGTCTACATTCACTGCATTCTTCTGATAAATATTTTCTCTTTACCACATTAAACAAAAAAAGAAACCTTATTATTACCTTTGTCTTATGTTAAGAGTTCCTGAATCATAATATCTCATTC
>VFFE01009208.1:991412-1004008 GCA_008921705.1 Burhinus oedicnemus
TTGGGCTTTATTCTCCTTCAGGGTTCATTCTTCTTCTAAATACTCATCATCCATTGCATTCTATAAAGAGAGTTCCCAGCAGTAGTTTTTAAAATAAAAGATAAAATGTTCAGTATCTGAACATTTAAGGCTCTAGTGTCAGTACCTGGAATGCCTCCTGTTGACAATGATGGTTATCACTGGGGGCAACTGAAATCTGCTCATTCTGAACTGTCTTCAGAAATCAGCCTTATCTGATTGTTCTTTCACATCAAAAGAAATAGGAAGACAAAGTAAGCTGTGCATATTCTTTCACTCTGCACTTTGTTGTTAAAAAAGGAGGAATCCCGCTAGGACCCATAAACCACTTTTAGATATCACTAATCTTTGCTAGGGATTTCTATTTTTTCCATTTATTGCCAGCTGACTTATTAGATTTTTGATATTTTAATGACATAGCGCAGCACTGTTAGGAATTATTGTGCAAAACATATAACAGAATCTAGATAGACAAAAGAGCATTTACGGCTCGAAGGGAAATGACATGTAATTCTCAGCATTTACAGCTGAGATTAGACCTTTTTTTTCCACATGACAGATATGTACTCAGTAATAGGAATGCTTGCGAAGTCTCCAAAATCGCACCTGCTGCTCCTGGACTTCGGCAGAGTTGCCATATTTTTTACATATTTGTGGCAGGTAGCTTGCATTGCCTCTAACGTCACGCCAGTCTCAGTGACTGAACACGTAACTGCCTCTGTCAACTCTTGCAAGTAGATTAGAGGAATACAATCCTTCACTTTTTTGTAAATTTTTTTTTTTTGAAATAGTTAACATGGTTGCTGACAAAAGGGAAGTGAAATAGTACCTATCAAAATTTTGCTGAAAAAAAAAAGCAAATTGGAATTCGACTGTGCCCGGTACACCTCAGGCCTCGCATTCAGCTTCGTACGTGCTGGAGCTAAAATTTTTGGAGACTTTCTCAAACTCAGTACAGCCCTGTTAAGAACCCCTACTTTTATTTAAACAGTATTACTTATGTGGTTGATAACAAGGGAATAAATGAAGCATGTATTTTACACTGTTTTATAGTCTTTGAAAGAGCTATTATCAAGTGAATTAAAATTTTAACATGAAGCCTGTATCTTACATCTGTTTTCTACATCTGGATTTTGGTACTTACTATTAATTTATATACTGCTGAACAATTCTTAGGAATTCTATGTATAACCAACCAGTTCCCTGTTTTCTAATGTGTTCCACCCGATTCATTGACTTTTGTCATTCAAATAATCTGTCCTTGTTTTGAGGATTTTTTCCCCATTAAAAGACAGTCAGGTCAATGACCATCTTACTGACACCCATAAAGCTTCCGTTCACTTTTCTGCCTGTCTTACTACAATATTAAAATGAATTTTGTGAACACCATAATTTGCACAGTAGCCTCAAGCATACCGAGCCAGCGCACAGCCTCTTCTCCGTATCTGTCAGATGCTGGAGAAAAGGATATGGATGGCAATGGAACCTGAGACCAGTTTGCCATCAAAAGGTCCAGAATGCAAGAAAACATCCCTTTCTATTCCTGTTCACTGAAGGAAAGGTCTCTGGAACCTCTTTGAAACCCCACCAGAATAGGTATGGAGGTTAAATCTTAGTTTCAGGAAACTCCACCCCTTCCTGGAGAGATCGTTAAACTCTACCTCAAACCCATAAAAACTCAAATGTTGTTTCTTATTTTACACAAAACACGCAGAATTTTCAATTTTTAAACACACAGGCAGAATGCTGGGGAAAAAAACCCAAACCAAGTTCTTTGTTCTTTCAGCAAAAAACCACTGACAAATGGAGTTACACTAGCTTCTGGTTCAGCTTGAAGTACCAGCTTCAAGTTTTCTTGATTTCTGTGCTTCCTGACTTATCTCCCTCGGGCTATTCAGGTTAGATGGATTCAGTAGACTAAATATAAAAAACACAGTCCAAAATCTATCACAAATTAGCCTTAAAAAGTAGTTCAAAGAGCCATAACAAACCACAAGAAAGGGTTTTTAGCCTCTTAAAGGGAAATAACAAAATGCCTTTTGAAACAATAGTTCAGTGGCTCAAAAATAATTGAGCATCTTAAAATAACAGGGCTGCAATACTTCTGGCATCTCAAAGCATCAGCGGGACTACTTTTAGGCATGTTACTACCATGCTGTAAATATATAGCTGACTGTCAACATTATTTAACATTTTGCTTCGGAAACCAACAAAACCTTTGAATTTTTTTCCTTCTTTTTTTGGCATACAAGTGATAAACAGGATGAACAAAACAAAATGAAAAAAAAAAATAAAAAAAAGGAGACTTATTAAAGGAAAAATTCCCTGCTCCTTTTTATCTAATGCACTGCTCAAAACACCCACATTCTAATTAGTTCAGCTGTGTTCATAATATCTGACAAAACCCAAGTTCTATTTCATTGTAAACATTTTTCCTGAAAAAAGAACTTTGTTTTCTACATAGAAAGTAAAATATTATTATTCTACTATCCAGTTAGTATACAATTTTTTACAAACCAGAAATGATAGTATCTTCCAGAATTTATCACCTGAGATATTTACTCTCTGATCCTGGATTAAACAACACCTTTGTTAATATCACCAAGCTGTAGAACTAAAAGCAAGTTTCACCAAATAGTAAAGGGTCCTAAAAGGCAATACTGAAACTCCTTGATTGTACCAATGCAGCACCTCCCTAGGCACAGTGTTTTCCCCATTGCTCTGTACTCTCAAAGGGAATCCATGATTTTGCCCGTTATCTCTGCAAATGCCCCAAAGAAGAGGTTACCAACAAAGACAGAAATGGATCCTAAGGACAAAGGTAAGTTTTCATGTTTTCAGATTAAAAAAAACCCAAAAATTATAGAATCATAGAATTACAGAATCATTTAGGTTGGAAAAGACCTTTAAGATCATCTAGTCCAACCGTTAACCTAACACTGCCAAGTTACCACTAAACCACGTCCTTAAGCGCCACGTCTACAGCATATATATATATAGATATACACATACACACATATATATATTTCCCAGAACACTTCACACTGAGTCACTTGATGACCTGTATGCATTAGGTCAGCCCTGCCTAGATGAAACAGAGCACAAAGTCTATAGATACCGTCTCCTGTTCGTGGCTATGCCAGCAGGTTGTGCTGAGGCTCACTCAGCACTGGTGAGGCCCCACCTCAAATACTGTGTCCAGTTTTGGGTCCCTCACTGCAAGAAAGACATGGAGGTGCTGGAGCGTGTCCAGAGAAGGGCAACGAAGCTGGTGAGGGGTCTGGAGCACAAGTCTTGTGAGGAGCGGCTGGAGGAACTGGGGTTGTTCAGCCTGGAGAAGAGGAGGCTGAGCGGAGACCTTCTCGCTCTCCACAACTACCTGAAAGGAGGTTGTAGAGAGCGGAGGAGTCGATCTCTTCTCCCAAGTAACAGGCAATAGGACGAGAGGAAACGGCCTCAGGTTGTACCAGGGGAGGTTTAAGTTGGATATTAGGAAAAATTTCCTCACCAAAAGGGTTCTCAAGCATTGGAACGGACTGCTCAGGGAAGTGGTGGAGTCGCCATCCCTGGAGGTGTTTAAAAGCTGGGTAGACGTGGTGCTGAGGGACATGGTTTAGTGGTGGTTTTGGCAGTGTTAGGTTCATGGTTGGACTCTATGATCTTAAAGGTCTCTTCCAACCTAGGTGATTCTATGATTTTGTGATTCTAAGAGTAAGGGCTAACTTCCCCTTTCTGCTGGAATCCCAAGAGGTTCAGGATCTCGCTTGTGTGGCAAAACCAAAATGTGTTTTAGCAGCCACTTTCCACCTGAGGCCACCTGAGCTTTATAAAGGAGGCACCTCTTCACTTTATTCTGGTGTTAAACAGGTTAAGTTAGATATGCTCAGGAGCTGCTTAATAGCTTGAAAAAATTGAGCTCATTACTGATCAAACAGCTCTGGCCACTTCTGATTAAAAGTATGATGTTGATTGTGATGATAACAGACTAAAATTTAACAGCTTTAATATCTTCATCGGCTTGAGAGGTTGAAATCATAAATTAATACATCTCAAGGAGAGGTTTTAAACGGGCTGTGCTGGGGGTACACTGAATTCCTGATGACTAAGAATGTCAGAGACAGAGAAATTCCCCTTGATAAGCATAGCAGAAAACTGTGGAATTTTACCAGGAGAGGTGAATCCTGGCGCTAATCCATCCTTCCAGAACTATTTACACAAAGCACTGGGACAAACAGTGATGTTCCTCCTTATGCCACTTTGCCACTGGTCTTTAGGGCTACTGCTCAGAAGCAAGATATGTGATTTTGAGAAGGACCTAGAAACAGACCTTTTTCCGCTTTCAAGGAAACCATTTTCTAAAGACAGGAACGAGTACCATCACTAACCCTGTCCTTGGATTTTGAATGGAAGGAGTGAGTAGTAGTCTATACAGAAAGGTAATTAAATCCAGGAATTCAGGCCTGCGACTCCCAGACTAACTTGATTTGCAGCTCAGGACATCAGGCAGGGACCTCAGCTTTGATGGCAGAGGAGATTTCAAACTCATCTTCGCTGCTGCATACTGGTGGCTTAGGTATATTTTTTTTTTTTCTGAGAAATCATTTCTCAGATTTGCAACTAATATGCCAAAGACTGTAATTTTGTGTAGAAGTGTCTGCAAACATAAAAACATCCATGCAATAACGCAGGTCTCCATAACTGACTGACTGATTGCCATGAGAAGACGATAGTTCAATGATTGACTATGATACCTTTTTATTTTATTGAGGACAACTTGAAAAAAATATTTCCACTGGCATGCCTCTCTACAGCTCACAAATATAGGTAGCCTGGCAAAAGCTAGTAATGTGGAGGAATCATACAATTATTTAAACAGTAATCATAGAGATGCATAACTGTAAAACAAAATAAAACAGAATAAATATGTGTAGTACCGGGGAGACGGGCTTACTATCAGCTAGAAATTCAGCTCTGATTCCTGTATCAATAATGCAAGGACTCGAGATGCTGTGACATTTAGTGCATAGACTAAATATTAGACTAGTGCATAAAGTCAGGTTAAAACAGGAGAGACTAAGTCACTGTAATCCCTATCTACTAAATGAAAAATTCCATGGATGTCCAAAAATACAGACAAACACGGCGGAAGCCATAAGCTCTTTGTATTGGGGTGAGAACATTGCAGTCTTACTGACACTCACCACTCGTATACATTGTCAAGAAAGCAAAAGGAAAAAAACAAAAAAGAAAAAAATGTTGTGACTAAAAACTTCTGCCACAGAACTGTATCATCAGGACATCTATTAAATATAGAAACCTCTACTAAAATACCAACTTTTAACACAGCGTACAACACCATTTGACTGTCATGAATAGAAATTGAAGCAAAATGCTACCATTTAAGCCACAGAAGAGAAGTTGAAAATAAATGATCATAGAAAATGTAATGATAAAAATTGTGAGGCAGGGCTTTACCACCAAAACTATTGTTTTATACAGGTTTATTGATTTTAGCTTATTGTTTACCGTAATAAATAGTCATAAGATAATGATCTGGAAGAACGAGGATTTAAAAATATTTAACAATTGCTTTCAATAGAGACCCTCTTGACACTGGGACCTTCTGGTTTTTTTATAGCTATAGCTGAGATCTACCGAGGACTTACACTGTCGCAAACTGCTGACAACCGTAGGAACACAGACCTACTGAGAACAATGCTAGAGGACTGGCTTGGTAAAAGAAACAGACCTGGAAGCAATTATGGGGAACACAAAAAACCCTAAGGAGAACCAGATTCATTATCCCAGGACTCCCACTGCGCCAGCAGCAGGGGTACTGGCTGGGCAGTCGCATCTTCAGGACATGCAGTGTTTGAAAACGTACCAACCTTGGGAGCCATTTGAAAACACTGCCTATCTATGGCTTCAGGTGTACTGATGCAGAAGAACAGAGGAGTTCAATTAACTGATTGCATTAAAAAAACCCAAAACAACAAACCATAATACGGAATAACTGCATAAATCCGATGTTAGTTTTGTGTAAGAAAAATACAATCCTTCTTCCATATGAAGATTTGGGAGATCATGTATGTGAGCATTTACCTAGCACGACACGCCAGTCAGATGGAAGATAAAAAGGTTTGTTCTTATTCAGAGATCATAAAGAATTTTAAAAGTTAGCTTCTGGAAATAAATGCTGAGTGTAATTTAGTATGAAGATATATGTCTGCATGAACATCAATGAGAACTGGAAAGACTTGTTGCTGTATCCATTGATCTCGATTGTTGGTGTTCCCGTGTGCTCCGAATTGTTCCCTTTACTGAGAAGGATTTGAGTACAGTAAGGTACAGGTGAATTAGTGAAATCTGCAGTAGTGGAAATTTAAATTTGTGAAGTCAAGCAGGTGGAATTACTGGCTTCCCTTACCCTGCAATGGCTAAATGGGCAACGGAAGATATCTTACTTTGGTTCGTTTTACAAGCACACACTAGTTTCAGCTCCTAAGTCTTACCCAGGGATACATTTGTGTTTTTACATAAAAGCATATCCAAACAGCAGCAGGCACAGATACTACAAAAACAGCCTTTCAGTTCCTCTCTCATAGGGACACTACAAAACACATACTCATGTTGGCTGTTCCAGTTTAAACGTTTCGTCCAGGGTAAAGGAGGACCGCCCTTCAAAGAGCTGAAAAGAATTTGAAGAACTGACCCTTGCCCCAGGTTTGATATGTTTTATTAGAGCAGCATTTATACATCTCTTCCAAAGTGGAAAACAGACTAAATTAAATACTAAAAAAGCAAAGAAGACGCAACAGCGTATTTCAGTAGCATGGACATTGCCTTTGTATGTGTGCTGCAACAAATACCCAACCAAGCAATATTGTTCAGTACTCAGCCAAATACCAAAATTATATATACGTACACCTAGAATAAATGATATATACCTACAATTCCATACAGGTACTATTTCATTCTAAAATGAACATAACATAATCTAATATTTCTTAGTGACAAACTACATTTGATTAAAACCAAAATAAGCTCACATTCAGAACCCACAAAGCTTTGTCATTAAAAGCTGCTGTACCTACCAATGCAAGTCCTAAGCTATGTTCTGAAAACAAAACAATAAAGACGACTGGTATTGCATAGAGGAAGTACATGGAAATTTTCCCTTCCTTCCAGACCTTTATTTCAGAATCATTTAATTACTCCTTACAAAAAAAAAAAAAGAAAAAAAATTAAATACAGAGCTCTATTATCCCCTGCAGGAGACAAGTTAAAGTGCTGGAGAAGGCTACTGAAGAAAGCCATAGTGGTCAGTTGTGCTATATGCAACGCTAGAACTGCAAATATCTTTTTTAGGAAATATCTCTTATGTTCACAGTTCCATGAGTGAGATACTCTGCCCCTCCTTACTTACACTGGCCCTTTGTCAGATTCAAGAAAAACTGTATTACTCAGCAATTACAGAACACATTTAAATTAACTACGACAACGTAGCTAGGAAATGAGAAAGAGATAAAAGACGGTTAAAAAAGTCTGATAATGAAGACTCTAGTTCTGGTGACTAAGTGATACAATATCTAAAGTCTTTTCCAAGTTATTGAGATTTTTATTCTTTTACATGGAGAGACAGAGCAAGTGAGAAGGGGGAGGAGGGGAAGAAGAATCTGTGGTCTGTAAATGATCAGCACAAAAAATAAATTATGGTCAAGTAACTGAACTTTTCTGATGTGTAAATTGAATCATTCCCACACGCTGGTGTTTTATAATTAAAAGGCCCTTTTCACTGTGGGAAATTTTACTGAATTTTGTATTAAAAGAAGAAACAAACCATCAATCAGGAGGAGGTAGGGGAACTCAAAGAGCTCAACCCATTAAACTTGAAGAGTGTAGTCGAATTCTGAATGACTTGCTCTAGGAAACTGCAGCTCTTTTAAGGCGGGATACTGTACAAACATTAATGAGCAGAACGCGTATCTGATCGCTGCTCTAAAATCTTTTGTAGTCATATAGAAGAACACACTTTCCATTTGGTGTCACAAGATGCAGAATATGGTTTTAAATGAACCCTTTTTGTGAGGTTCACAAGCTTTAAATTACTTGACTTTGGTTACCATTGAGAAAAATCACTGAGCTAAAACCGAAGGGAAAAAGAAAACCCAAACCAGGTACGTGTTCAATTCAGTACAGTCGCTATGTAAGTACTGATCAGACAGATTAAGGTTTGCTCACAGCCGGATCGTTGCCAAACACAAACTCCTGAGTGGGCACCAACAGCTGCTGCTGCAGAGCCCCGGTACCTTCTGTGCTTTCAGCTGAGTTGAGGTCACGGCTACAAATGACGTTTGCAAATTATTACTCTAAAGAGGGGGCGTCATTAAAAACCATCACAATATGGCATACGCAGGCAACAGTAGTTTCTTGTGGAAACTTGAGAAATCTCTCAAGAGAGGTCATTTTGAGAATTTCATTATTTATTCAATTATGTTCTATTCTTGGTAAGTTTGGTAACAGGGTAGAGAATTTATCACCTTGAATCTTCCTCCTTGGACAAAATACTTACATCTGTTAAAGTTCGCACTACATAAATTATCCCATTTTATATTTTGACCTACATTGTTATTGCAACAACAGTAAATTAGATACAGCAGTATAAATTATGGATAATGGGTAAGTCAGTAGAACATTGTATAACGAGCGCATACTGGCCTATTGTAATCTTGTAGTTTATTTTATCAGTTAGACAACTGTGTGTCATCTAAAAAGCAGCAATACAATATACGGGTCCCACCACAGCTTGAGGCTGTAGGAGGTTTCAGCTTACCTTCAGCTTTCTATGTGGTCTTACGCTGGTCGGTCTCCAATGATCCAGGAATCTGCAATGAGAATAGATAATGAAGAATTTGGTCATCAAACATTTTTATTTTTTAAATGTTCAATTATTATTATAAAATACCACAGTAGTATCAAAAATCAAAACATTAGATGGTAATTTTTTTTATGTACCATTATTTTCCTCTTTGCGTTGTGATATACACGTTCATAACCTGTGTATCTTTCCTAAAGTCTAAATGAGATGCAGATTATCTGTAATAACATGTTTATTATAACTGCTGCTGGACTGACGTTACTACACTGTAAAAATGCAATCTTAGTTGTTTGAACCATATGGAAGTGTTGATTGTATATTGAATACTAAATGTAAAAATGGCATTTTGGAGATCCATGTTCATTGTACCTTATTTACTTTCACATTTGGTTCCTTCAAGACCACGCATGAAAAGGTTTTTTCCTTTCTGTTACTGTGGAAAACTGATCATGTGTCTGAGAATTTATTATAAATTTTAAGAGAAAGGTCTTCCTAGCTTTAGCACAGATTATATGACTTTTCAATTGCAACTTAGCAATTTTGTTGATGCAAGCACCAACAAATATATTATAAATCCCCCTGCCATAGCTTTGCAAAGCCAACGTATTCAACAGTAATAAACATAAAATGTATGGAAAAGATAACAATTATTTTTTAAAGAAAAATAAGCCTAATGGCACTTAGAATATATACAAAGAGCTATTTTCAGGTGGTATTTTTCATAAGTATTACTAGCTTACAACGTTCTGAAGTTAACTATAAAATGATTTTCTGTTTTAATAACCAGGAATTTGGGACTATTTCACATATAAAGACTGAGCATTAATAAATTAAATCGATACATGGAATAAAGCCCTTGCCAACAACAATGGTATCTGAAAATCACGTTTCATTCTTATCTTTCTTATATTCCAATTATGTTCACGTTGTGCCGTCTGCCAAAAAGGGAAGGAAAAAAACCCAACCAATATGCTTTGAACTGCACAACAAATTTTTTGCTTCTAGAACTCATCTTCAAACAAGAATCCAAACAGTCTACACAATTTTTCTTTGAGTCTTTAATAATGTTGCAATTTTGCAAGTGATAATAACTTATGACGATTGAACAAACGTGAAAAAAATGTACACTTCCTATACTTGTGTAAATACTTTTTCTCATGACAAAATGTCTTCATTCTGCTGTGCTTTCAGCATTTTAAAAACAGTGTGTGAAGGAGCACTTCACTAGTAGTTTTTTTTATTTCAAACAAAACAGGTGAAGTGTAAAAGCTCAGCATTTTCTGGGATTTTTTTTTCTTTTAAAAAGGTAGGTGTTGGACTGACTGATTGAAGAATCAGAAGAATCAATGTGAATATGATCCAAATAATGGTAATGTACTTGTTTTGGCTGGGTTAGAGTTAATTTTCTTCATAGTAGCTGGTACGGGGCTATGTTTTGGAGTTGTGACCAAACCAGTGTTGATAACGCAGGGATGTTGTAGCTATTGCTGAGCAGTGCTTACACAGCGACAAGGCCTTTCCTGGTCTTCACACGACCCCACCAGTGAGTAGGCTGGGGCTGCACAAGAAACTGGGAGAGGACACGGCTGACTGAAGGGATATCTCAGCAATTAGAGCCGGGGGAAAGATGAGGAAGCAGGGGAGAGGAACGTTCAGAGTTATGGTGTTTGTCTTCCAAGATAACTGCTACGCACGATGAAGCTTTGCTTTCCTGGAAATGGCCGAACATCTACCCACTGACGGGAAGTAGTGAATGAATTCCTTATTTTGCTTTGCTTGTGCACACAGTTTCTGCTTTACCTGTTAAAACTGTCTTTATCTCAGCTCATGAGTCTTCTCACTTTTACCCTTCCGATTCTCTTTCCCACCTCACCCTGGGGGCAGCGAGCGAGCGGCCGCGTGGGGCTTGGCTGCCTACCACAACAGCCAGGAAGGTCATTCTTAATACTGTCTTCAAACCTCTGATAGGCAGAGATTAAGAAACAGGATAAGCATCTTATTTTTAGCTTCCAGGGAAACCAGAGTGCATACTACATTAGATCATAATACTGATTGGCTCTCCAGTCTGAAAAAGTGGGTGGATATTGGATCTGTTCACCCAAGTTCTACCTGAACCATGAAAGGCATTTCTTACGGTATCTGTAAATGCAAAACTGGAAAATAAAGTCCTTGTAAACTCTCCCACATAGTACTCGGACGTAATACGCGTCTCCCTACGTTTACGCCCTCGATTGTAAATGAAAACCTTCTTTTTATATATATATGTGCAGACATATATAAAAAGGAATACATAGCTTGACTGTACATTCAATATAAACATGAAAGATGCTTAAATACCAAAATATAATTATAGCAATGTGGGGACAAGGTACTGAAAAAACAAAGACTCAATATTAAAAATACTCTAATGCCTGGTGACCAGTTACCAAATAATTGATTCACGCCATTTGAGAGCCTTCATGCTTGTTATAAACAAGCACAAACCCAAATACAAAATAAACAGACTTGTGCCTGATTTCCTGACTGAGTGTCTAAGCAGTCTTAGTTGTGTCATCAGAGTATCTGCACCATAGATCTTAACATAGCCTGCTTCAGGAATTCTGAACCCCAGACAGCAAAGGAGCTGGAAGACAAACCCAAAATATTAATGTGTAGAGATCTATGGCAACAATCTTAAATTTCATCCTTGTGTTTTCTATATGCATTAATCAGTTTCAGGAATTCAATCTTTCACCTCTGGAGGGTGGGCTAATGAGTTCTAAGCAATGACTTCACACCTGTCAATAATAGATATTTAAAGTCAAGAAAAAGCAGGAATCCTTATAACTCTGCTCTCTTCAATATTTCCTCTTTCTAGATTTAGGTGGCCCTGTGCTCAAAATTCTTCCCTTCATGTTTCCATTTCTTAGGCGCCTAGCTGTCCTGATTCACTTAACTCATATTTCTGAATATATTCCAAGCATTGCACACTTGAAAGTCAAGCTCGGTGACACTCACTGCCAACATATTTAACTTCCTTTGATGCTCTGATCTTCATTTACTGGAGCATGATCAAAGAGTGCTGCCCTCAGAAACTTGGGAAGGAAAACTGAAAATAGCAGCCAGTTAAAGTCCAACAAACAGCAATGGAACCTCATCCCTGATCAGCTCCTCCTGAGGCGCTCAGATGTGGAATTCCTCACTTTCACTGGAATCAGCCTGATTAATAAATCTGTTGGTTTTAATGGGAAATATAGTATTCAGCAGAGGAGTTGTGATCAGGAATTTTAAAATTCAAAAATTGGACTGTTGATCTATAGCAGTTCAGCTCACGCACAAACCCTCACAACAGACCTGGGTAAAGAATCTCAGCACCGTGGAAGGCAGTGCTGTGTAAGAAAAGGAAGTTGTTGTTCTCAGAATGTGTGAACTGCCAATCTGCCACAAGAAAATTAAAATTTCATCTAATTGTTCCTAACTAGATTCTGGAAGAAGACAAGGGAAGGTCATATACGATGACCCTAGTCCAGACAACAGGGCAGCAATACAGTTGCCTGGCCTCAGCTGCCTTTCCAGGAGGCAGCAGGTCTCCCATAGGTCCTAACGGGACAAGACACGTATGGTTAGACAATGGCATCAGTTTCTAGAAATCCACCAGAGACAGTGATTCTTGCTTACCGCCCACACAAAGTCAGTAGAAAATTTATTATACGTACTGAGA
>VFFE01009208.1:1006704-1140632 GCA_008921705.1 Burhinus oedicnemus
GAAATATTTGAAAAGCTTATGCTGATCCGCAAACATTTGCCTCAAGCTTTTTTTTTTTTTTGTTGTTTTTTTGTTTTTTGTTTTTGATCAAACTCTTTAATAGCACTTTGAGAGGATGCAAGTTTTATCTCCAGCTCATTTTTGGGAGTTTTGAAAAAAGGGTAGGCCTTAAAATCCCAGAAGGGTTTTGGGGAAAGCCAGTGCCCTAGACAAATACAGTTACTGATAGACACTGGTGGGATATCATTGCCCTTGTCAACCTTGAACACACAGTGACTAAATATCAGGGAAAAAAAAGTCAATATTACACCAACTGTGCACTTAACTACAGTATTTCTGTGTTCACGTGGAGAACACGAAAATCAATTTATTGTGCGAGAGCTACAATCCTTTCAGAATTCAGTCAATCCACTGATTTATTAATGCTATTGATTACACTGAAATAACATATAATATGAAGACTTGCCACGTTAAAATGTAACTCCCAGTTTCTGGTTTAAAGATTTGATTTTCCTCTTTGGGACGTGAATTATCCTTGAGACCAACTCTACTAATATAAGTGGGAATTCTGTGAAGAGATCTACGCCAGTTATATTTCTCCAAGTCTGCAGAAAAGTGCTTGGTACTGCCTTTTACTTCCATACTTAAATATTTATACACAGAAACCCCTTTTCTCAGATCTGAGACAAGATGGACACAAAATATAATTGCAATTAGAGATATGCTGAGCTTCCAGAAAAAAAATACGTCTGGAGACTAAGTCATGAAGAATACCTGCTGATTCCTGGGTAGTGCGGGTACTTAACTCACCTGCATGCTGTGCGTCTAGTTACTGTTTGTATTTCGCAGGAGAGATCCATTACCCATATCAATAGTGGGCAACCAATTATAACCAGAGCATATTACTTCAACTATCATAATATATTAGGTTGCAAGCGGCAAATCATGAAGATGATCTACGGTAATTGAGCAAACCGACAGCGGGTTATGCACACGTGTGATTCATCAGAAGAGAACAACATCACAGGCAAAAATCAACAGTAAGTGCCACATTAGGTAGACTGGAGCCTTCACCTTCCTCCTGCCGTTTGCAGTGACAGGAACACCAAGGACCACCTTTCATTATTTACCCCAAACTATGAATGCTTCTGCTTTTGAATTACGATTTTTACTGGCAGAATTTCTATTCCCCTAATGGCAAATACATATTTTTTTTCTTTTTACCTTGGAGACCCACACATTACTATGAGTAAAATAACAATAGAAAAGAAAAGCAAAATAGAACGTTTGTCTCAGTGGAAAACCTATGTCTATTTTGAGAAAGTTTGCTCATAGATTATATGTAATTTATGTCTTTTTATTGGTCTGAAGTTGTTTAAGAAATTCACGTGTTTTCTGTAAAAGTACACAAAATCTTTAACTTTTTTCAATATAGACTCACCTAATACAGGTAAGAATCAATGAGTTCAGCTGGAATGTGGGAAAACATTAATGATGTTTCAAAGGATTTTTACATGAGGTCTCTTATTGTTGTGTCCACATCACAGAGTTCAAAACCTAATACAGGTATCTGTGCACTAAGGTATACGGAACATATATTGCAAACAAAACAGTTACAGTCAATGAGGCAGTCTCTGTATGTCATGGTTTGGGCCGGATTGGCCCAATCAGGTGGAAAGACAGATGCTGTCTCTCCTGCTCTGCTTCCGAAGGGAGGCAGGAGAGGGAGAAAAAGAAACTTAAGAGTTTAGAAGGAACTAAACTACTTTAATGAAATATTTGTAACAAAATAATAAAAAGAAAATAATGAAATATACACAAAACCATATCAAGCTCCCAGGGTGACAATCACGTCACCAGCAGGCACTGGGGAAGTCCCAGACTGGACTCAGTGACGGACGGGAACTGGATTCTGGATCTGGATTCAGGATCGGGATCAAAGGCAGATGAACAGAGAGAGGCCTCCTCGGTCGCTGGCCATTGAAGAAAGAGGATCGATCCTTTGATCCCTCAGCTTTTCTACTAAGCATGAGGCAGATGGGATGGAACACCCTGTGGGTCAGGTTTGGGTCACCTGTCCTGTCCGCTCCTCCCCGCAGGGGTGACCCCTCTACGCTTTTCCGCTTCCCACCCTCCAACGGGGCAAATACCAAAGTTGGCTGCCCTTGGCTGTGACAGCAATAAGGATAAGCAGGAGCCTCTCTGCATCCCATTCCTTGGCATCAACTATAAACATGGGTCTTGTCACTCTGAGAGCCAACAGTTTCTGCACAACGTGCTGGTAATTTCAGCAGTTAGAAGAGGCCTAGCTAAAAAGTAAAGTCACTGAATAAAATTGGTCCCATTTTACCTCAAACCAGGACACCGTACTAAATTAAAGTGAACTCTTTCACTGAACTACTTTACAGTGAACACAGTAAAGTCCCATCAAAAGATCTTCTATACCTTGTATTTCTCCTCCTACAAATAAGATAGGGATTCTTGTGACTAAAGGTAGATAATTTAATCCTGTAGATTTTCTGATCTTTATTTTTTAGTCTCATTAAAAATAACGGGGGACTTCAGAAGACATAAAGCTTGATTTCTGCAATTCTTTTATGTGCATTTGGGTTAGTGATATCTTCAAAAGACAAAAAAACTATTGTGCCATGGCATAAATGGCATGGAATTTAATATCATTTTTCATACTGAACGATAGCATAGCGTTATATACGTTACCAGTTTGATTCACATTAATATTAGTGAAAATATTTCTAATAATCTGAATTATCTGGTAAGAAACCGTATATATAATAATATGCAAGACTAGCTGAGATGTCCTGAAAATGTCACAACTCCACAAAATTTGAAACCAATAAAAAAACCATGCTTGCTCCACAGCACTTGCAGTCTGAAAACGGATATTTAGGAAGTAGGTGACACTAGAACGTGAAATGAATAGGAATTGAAGGCTAGAAATGAAGTTGTAATACTTTTTGGGGTTTATTTTGTATGCAAGTTTTCATTCAGCTACATAGTAATCTGGAAAAGTTATATGTAAATATCCAGGCTCCAAGTCTATTTGTCCTTCTTTATCACGATGATTTTTAAAGATTTTCTTCCTCTCAGGAGGAGCAAGAAAATAAAGTTTACTTATTCCATGGCAATTGCATAGCATTGCAGTGTCAGGGTTGCAATTTTACACCACTGTAATTTGCTGTGTCTCAACTCAATATTGCTAATTAAGGGTACTTTAAAAGGTGCATCACTACTGTACTGTGACCTCCTGTAATAAAAGAAAATATTTTTTGTTTTTGGATTTCTCTAGGAACACATAATTCAACAGTCATCTCTGATGAGCCGCTCCATCAGGGAGAGCTATTGGTTTGAAACAACAGCTGTGAATGCTACAAAGAAAAAGGAATGAGTGAAACTGGATGTCGATAAATAAAAGACAGTCTGTGTCGGAATAAATACGCCTTTCTATACATTCAAAATGGTGGATTCTAAATTCTGCTTAGAACGAGAACCTGGGAGTCATTGTGACTAGTTCTTTAAAAACACCAGCTTCCAACCTCAGTCAAAAAAGCAGCATCAGAACAGTAGAAATTATTAGGAAAAAAAGCACAGCAGGAAACTTCTTTTAATGCTATAAATCCGTGTATATTCATGTTGAATACTGGATTTCTGATCACCGCATCTCAAGAAAACGCATCAGACCTAGGAAAGAGGCAGGAGGAATATAGAGGGATTTTGAAGTCATTCCATACTGGAAGACAGTGGAACGGAGCAGCATTCTTCAGCTTGAAAAAGAGATAATCAAAGAAGGATACGATATAGAATGATATATAGGGAATTCTCATTACTGTGACATTAGAATAAGGAACTTTCAATTTAACTGTCACGTGAAAAGTTTAACAAACAAAGGTTTCCTTAACAAAAAACATAATTAAATTGTGCAAGTCTGCCATCACAAGACGATGCAGCCCAAAAGCATGAATAATTCAAAAGGCCTCGTAGATTCATCGATACCTATTGAACATAACAACCCCAATTTGACCTCTGACACAACAAGTCTCCAAGCCACTGACTGCTGAGTGGTGGGAGGTTACGCACAGGGAAGAACTGCCCAGAAATGCTTCTTTTCTTGTCCTCTTTCTTTAAACGTCTCCTACTTGTTCAACTCAATGTGTTTTTACCTTATGAATCAAAAGTAAACCATACCAGACTAACCTGGTTCCTCTCTTTAATAAGATATCGGTTTTCTTTCTGGATATAGGAAATTCAGTAGCTCTCATCCATCACCATTAGTAAACTGATGGAATGCTACATTAACTGAGCTCAAGATAATAGAGGTTAGATAGGTAAGGAATTGTCTGAACGCGAGATACCTGCTGGAAGTGATGAAAGCAGGACCTAGAGGAGTTTCTCTGAGCCTGATTTTTCAGTTATGTGATTTAATATTTTCATTAGCGGCCTTGGCAGGAAAAACAGTAGGAGCACGCTGATGAAATTTATGGATAACACAATGTAAGCGGAGGTGATCCAATACAGAAGACGACTGTTATATCATACAGGAAATAATGGGTGACCTTGAGGGCTGGTGTAGTAGAGACGGTATGAAATTTAACAACGGGTAATGCAAGATTATATATAAAAAGTATTTGTCTTCAGAACTGGAAGCTAAATATTTGGAAACAACTGAGAAGACACTGTTGTATTAGTTGATTTCAAGACAACCATACACCCTGATATAACGCTGTAAAAGCTAATAAACAGTAAAGACTAATAAATTATCAATCTTTGAGACTTAAGCTTTCAGTTCCCTGTTTTAGCTTGAAACTTCTTACATAGCGTGAATTATCCGGATTTCCTAGTATTCAACTGCAAAATAACTGTCTCTGATGTCAATGATGTCCCATTACCTCTTTGCTCATATAAGCAACATACTTGTTTGAGAAAAATTTGTTAGGTTCTACCAGACTTCAGTCACTACTATAAGACAAATGTGTGTGGGGTCAAACACAGAGAAATACTCAACTCATTTTTAAGTATACAATGACTGTATACTCACTGGTGGTTTTTTTTCTGATTTCCAGAGTTATACTGATCTTCCTGAAACCTCTCATGATTAACATCAGTACCATAAGTCACAGAAAATAAGTTCTTGATATCTTTCCATCACCGAAAGAAAATATTTTTACAATACTAAAAAGCTAAAGGCAGGGAAGATCTCACACACGTATAAAAAAGCTGATCTTTTAGAGATAGATCTGAATGTTATTTAGAAAATAATTTACCATCTGGAATACATATGGATCCTTATGCCGTTTCCCTTGAAATGCTTTTCATAAGGAATTTCCCAGACATATTTTCTAACTCTAATTTATTTTTCAATGTCATCATTTTCAATAGTTAATTCCATTATGATAAGTGATTTTATCAGATAAATATTAGATGCAGAAGAAGTCTAAACGAATTACAAGTCACATCGCTGAGAGGCAGGCAATATAAAGTTTGCTAAGTTACATACAAGTTAAAGACAAAACTTTTTGTGAGAACTTCTACAGGGGGCTCAGATCTTACTCTCTAGCAGTCTGATTTGATTTATTTGACGGAACTCGCTGTACGTGCTTACTCTTTTTATACTCTTACCTATGCAACTTCTACTGATGATGGATTTGGAGAGACGTTATCGCAAAATCAGATACAAGACTCAGCATAGCAAAAGTCTGAACTGAACAACACCTAAATTGACCGATGGAAGCTCAGCTCCTTCCTCTGACAGTGTTGCGTCTGGGTTTAGTTTTTGGATCACAAAATGATTAAGCCTTGCATGTCAGCACAAAACAAGAACAAACTACAAGTTTCTAGATCTCAGGGCTGTAACACATTCAATTTTCAAGAAAGGTTGTTACAAATAACATTGAGTGTTCCTACAAGACTCTCCTTTAAAAGTTACCTTAAAAGTAAAGATTTAATGGACTTCCAAATATTTGTCCAAAAAATTCAGACATCTACTTTGCTTCTCTGGCTTGCTATCATTTAAAATAAGAATGGACACATTCAGGCCTTTATCTTACCTTCTGTATCAAAGAACTGTACATTTGTTCACAACACCCTGGCACTATGTCAGATATAAACTGATTTTTTCAGGTAGAACTGTGTTACCCTTACACTTAGGGGGTGTTTTTTCTACTAATTTTTTTTCTTCTCACCCCCTGTTACCACGGAATAGTTATATTAAAAAATATCCTAAGACTAGATTTTCAGAAGTTTACTTATTATAGAGGTTGATCTCAGAATTTTATAGTGCAATGAAAACATATTTACTCACACATACACAGAAACACATGTACGCATGCGCAATACATAGGATCATTTTATCCTGACTTTAATTTTATTTATAGGCTTGTTTCACATTCAATTTAATAATGTTTCACCGTCTATTCAGTTGGAAGAAAGGACTTCAGCCATGAAAACTACCAGTTAAAGTTCTGTTGATTTTTGTTATTAGTATAACAGTATGAAATGTATCTCTGATTCAAAATTTATATTTTGTTATGTCAGTCAACAGGTTGTTGGATGTTCACAATATAAATAATTTTTTCCTCTGAGAAAAGGGCAAGTTTGCCTAGTAAAGTTCACGTTGGGCCAGCAAAGCAAAAACGCCTCCTAAAAAAATCACCTGTGGGGTACATTTGTAATTCAGTAGTTTGGAAACCTATAACTAGTCCACTTCTTTCCTCTAGAAGAAGGTATAGACACAATGAACGAAAATATTCTGGATGAATTATGAATAATTAAGTCCATGTGATGTAATATGAAGTCACCAATACACAACGACAGGAATAATAATAATAATAAAAAGCTGTAATAAGTCTTTCACATTTGCTTCATACAAGTACTTTAGTTACCAAGAAGTCTTTCTAATCACTTGAACATAATCTCATCCCATGAGTGTAAAATAATTTCATAGTTGATATATAAAGTCTTTGTTATCTGTTTTTAGAGTTCACTATTAGTTATGCACCAGGATATCAGTCTCTGGCATTCTTCAAATCCATGGAAATGCTCAAGAACGGGAAATGAGTGCAAATTGTCTTAATGGTGTCCAAACATGAAGTTTCTTATTCTTAAACGAATCAGCTGAATCAGGGGCTGATTCTGCAGCATTTACACTAATATTTATTCACCATTAAGTTCTGTGCTTTTCTGAGGCATTTCTATCAAAAAAAAGTTCACATTTCTAGAGAATCCTAAACACTTTTAAAACTCTCTCTACCTGCATGGCTTTAAAACACATGCATGGCTATTTCTGAGTTTCAAAACAATATTAACTCTCAAATTTGTATGTAATCCTATTCTGACCATTCTGCATCTTTATGGGTTATGGATTTTTAGACTGCACGGTGATGCTGGCTTAAAATGGAACTATCCATCCAGTAACATAAATTAGATATCAATTTGTCTTTTATGTATTACACAACCGACGTACTGAACCTCAAATGTATTTGGAAAGGAGCAAATCACAGTCTAATCTGATAAAACCACCCTAATGGTTTGGCATCTCACATTTTGTATCAGGCAAATTTACAGAATGTAAACGTTAAGACATTTTTAAAATAGACCTGTAGAAATGCTGTCAAAGCATTGGACGTACCTTCGCAGACTTTACTTGATCAATAGAGGATATTTCAGAAGACAATATAGAGAGGAAGATCTTCTGTTAAACTTCACACAACTGACTTTAGGTAGCTCAGGGATGAAAGACCAGAAACTCAATTACAAAGTCAAGAGAGTGATTTATATGCCTCCAAAGGCATTTCCGAAGACTTAGATTAGGAGCTTACCTCTCGCTATCAATTACGCAGGGCTCCTAATTACATCGGGAGGTGTAGGCACTTTAGGTATTTAAATTAGAAGGCTGAGCCTAGATCTTAAAGTCAGACCTCAACCTGTTGATTACATCGTTATAGTTTGTTCTTAATACAGCTTGAAAACTCTGGCACTTTTTCAGGGATATTCTATTGTATGGGTGTTAGAGACACAAGTTACTGTTCTAGGAATTAGTTCATTAATTTATTATGTCCAGAGCAAACTTCCTTTTTACAGCACAGCCAAAAATGTCATTCTTTCTTATTTAACTACCAGTTAATTAGCCAAAGCACAGTTGCTTTACATTTCTAAAAAATACTAAAGATTCTATCATTCAATAAGTTTGTAACTGACAACTGGACAGAAGAGAGAGAATATGAACGGGGAAAATCCAGATGCAGGATTCCAGGTAGTAGTTCCTTAAAAGATATTTAATGAATAAAGTTTAATAACTCTAGTCAGGAAAAGAAAAAAACACCAGCCCCCCAACCCCCCACCCAATAAAACCTTATCAACATGCCTATTAAGACAATGAGGAAAAAACTAATTAAAGTAAATTAGCTTAATGTGCACAAGCTGGATAAAGACAGATCACTTTTAAAAATCCAAGAAGATAATGGTACCCATTTGGGATATGTTTTTGGCATTTTTCATATAAATTGGACAGTTTTAGAGGATAAATATGGTACAAAAGTCCTTACAGGCAATTATGTCTTTACAGTGCTGGTGGCTGACATCATAAAAGTATAATTTTAATTGCTATTAATTGTGTTAAGTCTGCTTTTATTGAATACTTAATGCCATCTCTGACAGTTGTAGTAATTTATGTACTTTAATGAAGCTTCTTGGTAGAAGTTTGGACTTATAGGGTCATTTACACTTTGTTCAAAATAAGGCACTTTATCAGCTAAGAAGTACAGGTTATAAAGACACTTATTTTTGCCTTCTCAAAATTTATTCATTAGCCATATATGGATGACTATAAAACCGATTTCTGTCTCATGTTTTGAATGTATCAGAATTTACTAAATAGTTGTAAAAGAAACAGCTACCGTACGATTTTGCAATATGAAGCAGCCTCTCTGTTTAATAAGAAAACTGAATTTAGAGAAGCTGATGAATGACTAAATGACACCAATTCACACTAATACTATGCCATTTGGGAATACAAAATGGGTAAAATAAAACCCTGAAACCGCTTTGGCATTCAACTACAAAACCACTCATGACTTAACTGAATAGGGCTGTCTGCTGGAAGAGCTTGGACCAAAGATTTAGGAATAGATAAAACAGCGGAAGAAATGCCAAATAATAAAGATAAACCAAAGAAGTATTTAACAACATAATTTTATGTAATGCAGAGAAAAATGTTATCAACGTTACATTTCTGTACTGAAATTCACATTGCTCGACTGCCAACAGTTGTAGGTCTTCACTGCTAGTGTGATTTGCATTATTAAATTATGAGAAATTAATTTATCTCCATCAGTGCTAGTTTCAATATTTGTGAATTAGTAATCGCCCCAGTTGCACTAATGAGGCGATACATCTATTATTGCTTTTCTGTCTGTTTTCATGTCTATTTAAATTAGTAGCAGCATTATATATAAAATAAATTATTGAATGGGGTAGGCTCTTGGAAATTCTAGCCCATTGTCAGAGCTATGAGAGGCACGCTTCACAGAATGGGCTACCAAAGAAAAGAAGAAATATTAGACAAAATATACCACTTTTTTTGGCTTAAATATCAGAGGACGTTACAATTAAGGTGATGCCCCCAAATGGTTCTTGTAGTGGAGGGTTTTAAGTAACTGCGGACTGAGATTTCTGTGCGTTAGATCCAAAGACAGAGCGGAGTCAAATACAGCTGCTGGCTATCCATCACCACTTTCACTTTGCTATCTCTGAATCATGTAAATCACGTTAGACGTCTTACAACTAGATTTTTGCCATCCTGAAGGGGAAGTTATTGTCTTTGTAATTTGGTCCGTGTTGCAAAATTCGGTGGAATTCTCACGGTTAATTTTTAGACGACTAAGGAATGGACATCTGTTCCTTTTGTTAAAAAAGAGCTGCCAAAACCCAATAAACCAAAAAGCTTTAGAACATTTAAAAACCAAAAATATGGAAAGGTTGTGATATTTTAATATGAAAACCAGATGAAATTAAAATTATTTTAAAATTAATAATAAAAATATTTTAAAGGTTATTGTAGTATTAGTAACAGATAACTTGAAAATAATACTTTGTAGATATGCCAAATATTCTACATTTTTCATGATTTATGGTTGATTGCTTTATAGATATATATCAACATACAATACGTGCTTGATAGCTGTAGTGTCTCCTAAGGCAGAGTAGGCTCTAAGATTTGTGTGAAACCTGAATGGTTGATACTGTAAAAAACCCAGTTCTAGGAATACTCCAGTTTTAGGTGTGTCATGGTTTGGGACTCTAAAAGAAAAGGTGTATTACTGGCTTTCAGTAAGATTTTTTTCTTTCTTTATGTACGTATGAGTTATTTAATTATTCAATAGTTCTATTTGCATTCAAAGTGTTTCTTTACCCATTTATCCAGGACACCAGTCAGTTTTGGTTTTTTGTCCATATCCAAACACATTTTTAGCTGAAGACATCCTATCAGAAGAAAGATATCCAGAGATCACTATGGATTTCCGGTTCCTGAACTGCTTTACTGGTATTAGCTATGGTAGTTGTCCTCATACTAGCAAAGTGAACATTAACGTAGGATAAGACTGTGTTTTTGCAACACGTAAGGAACGGATATTTAATAACAGCTTTCAATTTGCTTCAAATGTTTTTACATTATTTGAGCAGAAGTTTTATTTGGACAAATTTTGATTTCTCAAACAACATTAATCCAATTTGCCAGAAAAGGAGTACACTGCCTATTATTAAGCCTCCCTTTTTTTCCTTACTTCTCTATCTTTCCTTTTTATAATTAGCAAGGAAAAGAAGCCTTTTTTTTTTTTTAAGAGAGTGCAATTTGTAGCCAGCCAAGGAATAACAGAACATGACAATGAGTGAAATGACATAATGAGGAACAAATATGAAGGACTGTTGTTGAATTGAACACCCACCTTCCACTGCAGCAAAAATGAAATGAATCTGAAAGGCCAAGGAACAGCTATTGTTAAAGTGCATAAGAAGAGGCTCTTGCTTTTCCTGGTTTTTTCACACTATTTATGGTTTGTTAAATCTCAGGCATATGAAGTAGCGTATATACACTTTGCTTTACATCTCCCAAAGTGACATTTTGCAGCATATGTGGAAAACAGTGTGAAAACTGACATAGTATATATAATAAATATCTTTACATCTGTAAATTTTTAAATATTCTGAATGCTTTTTCTCAGTGCATGCAGAGTTACCCATGCATCATTCGAAGAAGTCAGAAAGAAACATTTGATAGATTTTTAAAGCGGACTTGAATTCGAGGTATTTAGAAAATGAGAAAGCATAGACTAAAATTAAATGTTGATAATATGGTCAGATTGGTCTTCATATGAAGTGTTTGGTCTCACTGTTCTCTTTAGCGCTAGAAAGAGAACTTAACTGTATGTCGGATTTTCCTTAAAAATTAGCTATGCAAAATATGGAGATAATATGCACTACAGGTGAAGCATGTGATTTTAACATATGCGTTCATCTTTTTTCCAAACTGTGTCTGGAAGATAATGAACTTTTCTGGATTTGAGATGACACTGTAGAACACAGTAAAACTACAGTAATGCCAAACCAGAGGAAATACAGTGCTGGACAACACCAGGAATGAGACAAAACCTGGAAAAATACTGTGTTATTCAAATGCATATAAAGTTAGATAACGGGAAAGTTAGATTAAAAGTACTGGAACAGGGTACCTACAACAAACACATTTTCAGCCATTTTTATGAGCTAAATTCCCCTGCCTCCAACCCTACAAGGTACTGCAAAGGAGAGATAGAAGGGTGACAAGAATCAGAACTGAAAAATTCAGATCCTGGATTTTATTTCGTTATTACTTATTTTTATTATGAAGATCTAGCGATGGCTTTTCACAATCTTGCACATGGCAATATATTCATAAGGAGCGCTTTCTTTATCTTCTTCCCTGTCTCCAAGATCATTGCCCTCTCTTTGTCTCTTTTCTATCCCGTTTTCAGCCTCTACTCCCTTTTCCTTTTGTTTCTCAAACTCCCTTTATTTGCATGTCAGTAGCATATCTACTAGTACATTTTTCATTTGATAGCTGTACGTGTATTTACTATTTATCAAATATTTTTATGAATCATCCCTTTCACCCCTTTTTCTATCAAGCAGCGGTTCATATAAGAGTCTGTTAGGTCTATTAGGTAACTTTGAAGTAAATGTTTATTTGTACAAATATTTTTATACTATAAATTGCAGAAAATACAGTATTTTCCTGTAAATTACCAGAGCTGAAGTCTCCATTTATTCTAGTAAGCTATACAATTTTTGTTGTCTGCACTTATGTCATGATTGGCAGTGATGATAGAGTTAAAAAATTAATATATTTCTAAAACAAATAGATTTCATGACCTATTATAAGCAGAAAACGAAATGTGAAATAAAATCTGTGTTAATCAGCATCAAGTTTTTGTCTTGGAAAACACAAATCCAAACATCTACAGGACAAAGTTGCCCCCATCAGACACACTCTGGAAACCAGTTTTGCTTTTTTAAGCTATTTGAGATTTTGATCTCTTTACTTTCATATTCTATGTAGAACTAACATGGTCAGAAATATCAGAAGGAAACAAGATGCATGTGAAGATGACAAATGAATTTCCTTTCTCAGTCTAAATAAATTAATTAGGTTTTGATCAAATATATGGCTCACAGTTCACTTTCTCTTCTCATGTCTACCCACAGAAAATGTCCTCAACAAAATAAATATGCGCTGTCCCCAGCATTCAAAGATTCTCATAATACGTCCAGGATTTATGTTAACAGAGGGGACAAAGAAATGTATACACAGCCAACAGCCTTGCAAATAATTTTTAGAAAAAGATATTTAGAAAAAGCTATTCCCAAGCTGTAACATTTCCTTCTACTTAACTTCTCCCTGGGAATACTCCATCTTTTATTACAAAGGATTGGAGGGAGGTAGATCCAAGTTTTTGACCTCCTAGCTTGATTAAGCTCTCAGTTATATTGCTGTAATTAAGAACAACTTCACTGAATCAAATGGAATTATACTGAAATAGGTGTAAATGAAAGGACACTCAAATCCTGCGTTTGTAACCTCCACGCTGAAAGCCAATAAATTCATGTCAAGGCTGCAAATATTGCTGCTGGAAATCATAACAGCTGAACGACCTTCCTCACTTACGGGGTTTTGTGTATTTGGTGGTATTTATTGGAAAAAAAAATATGGAGGTGGACAACCAGGTACGGTTTACGTGCAAGAGAAGGAAAAGGGCAAGGAGGGAGAGCACGAGAGAAAAACATTCTCTAAGGGAGCTGACAGAATGGGAACGGCACAAGGGAACTGGTGGAAGATCAGCATAGAGTTCAGAAATGCAAGAATGGATTAAAGGGAGCCCAAGACACTTTGTGGGGACGGGGAGAAACATGAAGGGGGTGAGAGTGGGCAGACGTAGAGTGGCCACAAGGAGTATTTTACTGGCAGTCAAAATGCCCCAGCGATAAAACCATAAAACATGACAGAAAAGGAACTAAATAAAAAAATGTGGGTCAGTTGACCTTAAAGGTCTGTCTGAAACACTTCCACAGGGAAGAAAGAGGAGTTCAGGAAAGACTAAGTCTATATCTGAGGTACCTTTAAGCAGTGGGGGACTAGTCCATTCTTAACACACTTCATTGTGTTTTTGATTTCCAGGATATACAGGGTGATACAGTGGAATGCAGAGAAAAGTTCCTTATATAGAGATATTCACGGCAACACAGCTATGTCTTTATTTTTCAGATAGAGAGGAAACTAGAGCAGTTTTTCAGGGAGATATCTTGATCCCAGTGGATGTGGATCAATAGACAAAAAGAGGTATGTTGATAAAAAACCACCTAAATCCACCCAGAAGCCTAACTTAAAGTATAATAGCTGCTTTTATACCCTTCTCTCCTCTTTTTTTTTTTTTTTTTTTTTTATTTAATGAAGTGGCAAGAAAGGTTTGACTCTTACTTGAACTAGAGATTATTACATTAAAGAAGTACTTGTGTTGTTTTGTGAACAGACTGGTTACCACTGCATGGTGCAAAACTCAGCCCCACTTCCTTCCCTGTGCTCTCAAGTTCCCTACCGCAGACCTCACAGGTCCCAGACCCATGGAGACCTCCCAAATTTACCTGTAATTGAAGACAAGTTGTAGAGAAGAGCATGTTGGAGGTGCTGCAGCTTCTGCTTATTGCGCAGTGAGAGATACTGAGGTAGAGCAGTGCCGCTGCCTCCCCCTTCCTGACAGCTCTGGGGTAGGGCAGATTTAGATGAGATCTCAGGAAGAAATTCTTTACTGTGAGGGAGGTGAGACACTGGCCCAGGTTGCCCAGAGAAGCTGTGGCTGCCCCATCCCTGGAGGTGTTCAAGGCCAGGTTGGACGGGGCTTGGAGCAACCTGGTCTGGTGGGAGGTGTCCCTGCCCATGGCAGGGGGGTTGGAACTAGGTGATCTTCAAGGTCCCTTCCAACCTAAACCGTTCTATGATTCTGTGATTCTATGTTGCTGGTGTGGAGGGGATATGAATCACTGAGAAAAATCCTGAAGGTGTGCTGATCAGCAGTCTTTCAGTAAGTAAGCCCAAATCTTGATAACTCTCAGAACATCTGTTCTTTACATAGGCACATTACTGTGCTTATTATTAGCTAAATCATTAGGTCACCCAGTCTCCACGTGACAAAATAAGTAAAGAAAACATTATTCAATATTAAGTAATAAAAATAAAATTATAAGAAACATTCAAAATCATTATATTTCCTTTCCCTAGTTTTGTACTCTTTAGGAAGCAGAAAAAAAATCCCAGCTTTGCTCAATGTCCATTCTTGAAAAGCCTGTCAAGGAATAGAGCTGAATCTTCAGAAATATTAAGATAAACATCCATAATAACAGTTATAAAGAACAAGATGTCATGTATCTTCTGTGAAGCATATGTTTAGTACATTATTTAAACGCCTGTTTATTGCTTTACAGATGCCACTTCTTGATTTTCCAATATTCAAAGCATTTCAATGTTTACAATTTTTTATTTGCAAAGATTTTCTCCCATAATCTTTTTATTTTCAAGACTCTCAAGTGTAACCACTAGTCGCCACGTTTACACGGCAAATCGCGGCTAACAGGGGAATTACTGAGAGCAGAAGAAGAAGCAGCGTCCGTGCTGCTAGGGCTGGCACCTGGAACAGAGGTAGTCCACAAGGTAGAAATGTGCCTTCCAAAATGCCTAAAACTCCAGGAAAGCTTTGGAGCTGCCATCAAAAGAGAAATTCATCCTGGGCTGTGTGCCAGAATGAGGACTGTGGCACTACTTAAGCCCCACTAAAACCTTCAAAGGCTTAAGCAGCACTTAAAACCTTGTGATACTTGGCAGGGACTTACCAGCATCAGTGGAACCAAATTTTTTCTTCTAAAACTGGTGAATGTCACCAGTGAAGAATTTCCCAAAGTACTTAATTTTTTTGTTTTTCCCTAAGATCTGGAGAACTTGAAGAAGTCATGTTGGTGTTCTCAGAACATTAGAAGTATAGCTTGGAACTTCATTTTCTTTCAAACTTTCTTTCAGATTTTTGTTTAAATGGAAAGATTGTAAAATTGTTTTATTTAATCAAAATTACATGTTTGAGGATGCCTAAACAACCACTTTTCATTTTTTGATAATAAGACCTTTCAATCTTTTCATTTCAGTGTCATGAATACACAATACAGTGTCAGTGTATTTGCTTCTTTTCTAAATTGTTAACAGACAGTGAAACAGTATTTGGAAGTTCACCTATTTTCCATCCAAAAATGGAACAATCCATGAGTAAGACCTTAGTGGGGGGTGTGTGTGTACCAAAGTGAGAACAGTTGGAGAACAATGGGATAGAAAAATCTATATTTCCACCTTGAAGTGATAAATTATCTACTGTACATGCTAGGTCAGCCTTTTATACTATAATTATCACCAGAAAATCTGGTGGAAGTCAAGTAGCATGCTCTGCTAACAAGTAACCATACAGAGCAGCTGTGTCCTGCCACCAAATCTTTTAATAACTTACATGTTCCATGTTTCAGTTTTCTGTTTTGTAAAATGGGAGCGGTAGCGCCAATGCTTCTTTAATAAAAGGCTTGGTACATACAGATAAAAAGCAATCTGTGTGCTGAGTATATCAGGCTGAGAGAGTTGGGGTATTCAGGCTCGAGAAGACACAGCTCTGGGGAGACCATCTAGCAGCCTTCCAGTATCTGAAAGGGGCCTACAAGAAAGCTGGAGAGGGAATCTTTACAAGGGCAGGTAGTGACAGCAAGAGGGGTAATGGCTTCAAACTGGAAGAGGGGAGATTTAGATTAGATCTCAGGAAGAAATTCTTTACTGTGAGGGTGGTGAGACACTGGCCCAGGTTGCCCAGGGAGGCTGTGGCTCCCCCATCCCTGGAGGTGTTCAAGGCCAGGTTGGATGGGGCTTGGAGCAACCTGGTCTAGTGGGAGGTGTCCCTGCCCATGGCAGGGGGGTTGGAACTAGGTGATCTTCAAGGTACCTTCCAACCCAAACCATTCTATGATTCTATGATTCTATTTGTTGGTATCTGGTCAGTAAGGGATATATGGTCTTCATAACTTCCATGGTCCATAAAATCAAAAATCCACTCAGAATGCTGTTAGAAGGATAGGGTTAATACCGACGAATGTCAGTCAGGAGGCAGCTTACTGGGTGGTTCAGACAAAAATCTGTGCTGACATTGCACCAAGGTGTAAGAGTGGAACGACGCTGGAACCACTCAGGTGGTTCCACTGAAACTGCATGAAAGACAAAGGATATTTGGCCTGTTTTTAAATGCGATCTGGCAGTTAAGAACTTAAATCCTATTGTTTTCCAGGAGTTTTTATACAATGCTATGGTCTTACTGCTTGTTACTTCACCTATCATTTCACTTTTATGATATATATTTTCTTTTATCCATTAAAAACACTGCCTATTCTAAAAAACACAATGTGAAGGAACTTATATTTCTCTTTTCCTCATACTTCTTTATTCTGTGTTATAAATGTGCCTATTCTTTGGATTTATTGTGTGCTCATAAATCAATACTTTCATGCAGCAATAAAAATAACTTATTGTAATGGTAACAGCTCCAAAGGACTCTTGACTATGACTGGCATTTTATTTAATTCAGATCTATGTTCCATTCCCCAACCAATGGCACACTATGGGTTATTAAGTGATTAAAACTGTTGTCAAACTGGCCTCCTGGAAAGAGGGAGCCAAACTTCTTTTCCTGCAGCTCGTAGATCTGCAGGATCTGTATTCGACTTCTACAGCTGGAAAGCAAAGAAAAGCTAGTGTAGGAATAATGAGCCAGGAAATTATGGAAAAACAGCTACTCTTTCTCCAGTGCCTCCAGTGAGCATGTTTAAGTAAACAACAAAAACAAAGCAGTAATCAGTATTGCTGTTTTTTGAAGGTTAATGGAAATCCGGACAAAGAGATTTGCCTACAACTCACAGGAAAACATTAGAAGAGGTAGGAGTGTAACAGATCTTTTGAGTCAAGTCTCTAGTGTCTTTATTACTGTATTTCTGTCTTTAGTTCTTTAAGGGTCACTGGATTTCTTTCCTGCTTTTTAAAATTTATGTTTACTCTTTTCAATATTGCTGAAACTTCTCTTTATAACATTCCGGAGAGACATGCAGACAATATATGGAACTGCTATTTTTTTGAACTTCAGCACTTGCATTCCCCTTCACGAACATGATATTTCTCCAATAATGAATGGAAATGATTAGGAACAATGTAATTAATGTATTAATTGAAGGTTCCAAAGACGAAGATGAAGTTGATTACTCTTTGTCTTGGCTCAGGCTAAGGTCTTTGCTAAGGCTAAAAAACCCCCAAATAATGACAGATTGGAATCACCTTTGCAGCCGATTTTCAGTTTGCTACACTGGTGTATAAAAGAGCTGCCACACTGAAATGTTTGTTAGTTCTAGATAGTATTACTGTATATCAGAAATTTCTAAAATTCCAAAGGTATTTTTCAGAGAACCGGTAACCTATGAGAGTTGTCGTACAAGGGAAATGCAATCCGCCTGCCGTCAGTTATGCCTTTCTGGCTTTTTCCTGTTCTAAGAGACAGAAATCTACCATCTGTGGTCAATTAGAGGAAAAAACTGCTTCTGAGAGAAGCAATACACACGGGTCCTACAGCACAGCCGACAGTACACCCTTCTGTATTTCTATCTGTTGAAGTATCAATATATACTGAGCGTAATAAACAATACACAGAGAAGAGCTGCAGTGACCTGGTGTGTTTATGCTTCAGCACCACAATTCCTCTCTTATCTTCCCGAGGGGCTGGATCAAGGTATAACTTTAATCTTTAACCCATCAAATTTAATTTTACCCACCTGTAACCTCAGCAGACAAACGTTATATACACACACCACAGTCACAATAAAAGGAAAACAAAACTTCTGGATACCGACTTAAAACCGAGGCTCCCTAAGGCTTAACCTAAAATACAATATATCTGTTTAACGTCCAGCAGGTTTTAAAACTCTCCTTGAGATTCCCCTCTTCTCCTCACAGCTTTCTGCATGATTCACGATATACCCTGTCTCTGCTCACGCTATGAATCTTTCGAAGTTCAGATTTGTAAGTCACTTTTCTCATAACTGAAATAAAAATAAATCTGTGAAAAGAATAGGTAGCTGCTAAAAGACTGTACATTTATAGCCATGTTTTTTACGAACCCTGAGCAAACCAAATTCTGCAAAAAGCTCACCTTCTCAGGAGGAGTAAACCATGCATATTCTCAGAGAAATGGCGCACGTTTCAAAAACAAAAAAAGTATTCCATTTTTGCAACAGTTCTTTTAAATTTAACACTGGGGTTTTGTCCTAAATAGGTCTCTTCTCTGCTGCTCCCTTGCTCTTGAGTGATGCTTCAAGAAAATTGGCCAACTGGATTGAGCTAGACTTCTTTCCTAACTCGTTACCTAAACTTTTACTGGGGGGAGAAAGCACCTGGGAATCTAAATGAGGCACAGGATGGTCTGGATTCAGTTTCAGCTTTTGATACAGGTTTTCTTGTGACTGTTGGTAAAATCTTAGCACCTCTGCATCTCAGGACACTCAGCCTGGAGAAGAGAAGGTTCCAGGGAGACCTTAGAGCAGCCTTTCAGTGTCTGAAAAGGGGGCCTACAAGAAAGCTGGAGAGGGACTTTTTACAAGGGCGTGTAGTGACAGCAAGAGGGGTAATAGCTTCAAACTGGAAGAGGGGAGATTTACATTAGACATTAGGAAGAAATTCTTTATTGTGAGGGTGGTGAGGCACTGGCCCAAGTTGCCCAGGGAAGCTGTGGCTGCCCCATCCCTGGAGGTGTCCAAGGCCAGGTTGGACGGGGCTTGGAGCAACCTGGTCTAGTGGGAGGTGTCCCTGCCCATGGCAGGGGGGTTGGAACGAGATGATCTTCAAGGTCCCTTCCAACCCAAACCATTCTATGATTCTACTAATGACCCACGAGCAGCTCTATTGAATAGAATTGTGTCATTTTTACACCCTTGTTAGCATAATGTTCTTTCTAGGGCCGTGTTTGCTGAAGAGAAGATGTGCCATGCATATGTATTCTGTAAGGGTTAATGAGTTCCACCAATGCTTCATATTCCCTTTTCTTGCTGTAACTTCTCTCTACCTAACACTAGATTTAGGACAACGCCCACCACTGCAGAACCCTAACGTACAGAAGCACTGTTGTGTAGAAGTTATATTGTAAGATCACTTAGGACTTACAACTGACCCAGACCCTTGTGTCACTCATTAGTACATATTATAAGATGGCAGTGAGAGAGTTAATGTGGGCTTTATAAAAATTTGATGTGTTTGTATATGTTAATTTCCATGTTTTCCTTCTGAATGTTTTCCCTATATCTATGTTTATTCTGTGACCTGTGGTTAAAGCATGTTTTCTAGCTGAAAGCCAGCTAAGCCTCTGCTGGTACTTGTCATATGTTGACAATATTCAACAGCGCATACAGTATTTTAACAGCCTCATGCAGATAAGGGGGGAAAAAATGCATCAGCATTCATGGTTTTATCTCAGATTCTTTGCCCAGATTTCAGTGGTAAAAAGACTTGGAGAAAAGAGAAGGAATGTGCTTCATGGATACATTAGTGATGAAAGAGAAGGCACCAACGAGGCATTTCCTCCGACCGGGGAGGTGTCAAACAAGAATTCTAGACAGAGCTGTCGGGTCCAAAACAGGCAAGTGCAGGGATGAGGCTGAGAACCGAATGTGAGTCACGGCTGACTGATGAAACAGGGGCAGCAAAATCAGCCTTCAACCTTCGACGGATCTTCCCCAAGTTCCTGACACGGCTATCTAAACCAGAAGCTTGTGACCCACCTGAAATCTCAGTGCCCTGCTCAGTACAAGCCTTGCTACTATGAAGCTTTGTCATCACAAACACCATGACAGGTACAGCTTCTTTACATTTTCCTTAAGAAAGCTGTAGTTAGAGTCTTCTAAAGCCTCTGCTTCCTAACAGCATGATTTATCAGATTTAAGTCCCATTAACTTTTAATTATTTTTTTCTGTTGAATCCTTTACACTTACAACAATTTGCTAAGGGCTATTCCAGGCAAACGGGAGCCTTGCTTCCTTGTATTTCCTCATACAGCTTCTATTGTCCCTGCATTACTTAAAAATAGTTACTGCAGCATAAACTAATTTTGCTGTTAAGGTTACTGGACTTAATTCTCTGTGCTGCGCATTGTTTAATTACATCTGCGTAAATAAATACAAAAAGCCTAGCAACCCTAATACTCACTTGTACTGTTATCAGCATTTTATGCCCACTCTGCTCTGATGCGAACGGCAGAACGCGAGACAGCCAGGAAACCGTTCTGTTGACTCCACTCCTCCAAAAAGGATTTATACCGAAATCTTGGTGCAGTGCTTTGTCTGTTCGCCTTCACCTCCGCTAAGCTCACGACTGAACCAAACCGCACACAAGCTGTTCTCTAATCACCCGAAAACATTGAACCTGCCACCGAGAAAAAGCTAAACATTCACTCGTATTGACACGGAAGAGACTGATATTTTTAAAAGTAATGTACACATCTTATGGATAAATATTGGTGCTTTCCATTTGGTTTTTTAAGCTTGAATACGAGTCATAATTTATATGTAATCTTTAAAATAGTACAGAAAGGAAAAATGAATCATTAATAATGAGACTCTTACAGACCAAAATTGGAGATCCTCTGTTGCATTTTTACCTTATTATGGCAATACCATGCTGTAACTAGAAAAACTAATTTTCAAAAAGTACTTAATTAAAAAACCCCCAATGAATGCATCATAAGCATCCTCTGAATAAACAGATTCTGTTAGTTGCAGAGTTCATCAGAAAGCGATTTGGGAAAATAAGCAGAAAGTCGGCTGATTAAGACTTAACTCTTAAGGAAAAAGAATGATCCCAGAAGCACACAAAGAATATCCCGACGCTATCACACAGGTCACACCTGAAGCGCCTGGAGTTTCAGTGTGCCGCTTCACTCTGGTCTGTGCAACAGGACGGTGCCTGGAAGGAGAGGACCGACATTCGAACGAGACATGGGACATGCCTGGCAAAAAAGTCAGCACCGCAGAGCTCAAGATCAGCCAGTGGCATTTTGTGTGGGCTCAGCTCTTTGATTTGGATTTATTTTGGGACAGATAATTCACCGTTTGAGAGAAAAGAGAAGGCAATCTGAAATAACGTACGCTCAAACACTGCAGCTAGACTCACTCTGTCCTACGTTTTATGGCTATCTTGCAAAACCAAGTCTTTACTCTTAATCCCGCTGAAGCTCGGAGCCAAAGTCTTTGGGATAATGCCAGTTCCTGGCAAAGCACCGCTGAGACCAACCAGGACTAACACTACTCCCAGGTACCAAAATGGGTAATGTAGATTGCAGGAATCAAACCAAGTATTGAAATTCTGATGAAAAACATTAGCTTTGATTCTTACTGCTGTTGATTTTAAAAAAAACAGGGATAGAGATACAAATTTTGTGATTTCAAGTATTGCTAAAAATGCATTATTCTAACATATCCCTAGATACAGGTAGAAAGCGATTCCAAGAAACAGGGAAACTTGGAAGGAAAAAAGTTTTTTTCAGAATATATAATCTCGATAGTTCTTACTGTATTTAGGTAGAACAAGTGGCATTATGTCCTGCAATAAAATATTAACATGAAGGCAAAGGAAAAAGGCAACCAAATAAGTCTTTCTAAAATGAATAGTATCATATAACACAATGGAAAAAAAGAATTCAGTGTTTTTAGGTCCAAGATCCTCTCTAGGTTTCTCCTGATGATGAAATAAGGCAGAGGCAAAGGGAACAGTACAGCATATAGTTGCTATACGCTGCGTTGCAAACTCTTCTCTAAACCCATGAACGTTTACTATTTCTCATGCTTATTAATGTTGTCATAAAACCAGCTGACAATAATCCTAATAAACTTACATTTAATTCTTCTTATCCAAAGAGAAGAAATTATTCCTTCTCTAAACAGCTATCTAGTCTCTAAAGCACTTATGATATGCTGTCTAATCCATGTGTTCTTCCTACCTCAGTTAATTGAAAGCATTCAGCACATAATCAGAAATTTCTTGAAGCTATTTAATTTTTAATTTAACTGTATTTGCAGAGGGAGAGTTCAGAACCTTTACACATTGAAATGGAAGCATACGTGGTTTTGCCCAGAAATCGGTATCTCCAAGCAGTAGGATCCTATTTCATGGCTGAAGAAGACTTTTTATATTCTGTTGTATTTCTTAAGATCCAGCATACAAAAAAAAAAAAAAAAAAAAAAAAAAAAGGATGGAGTAACGCATACTTTTGAAATAATCTATAATACGAGCAGATATCATTCTAGATAACAAATACCTCCCATTCTAGCTTGCTCTGAACTTCCATTACATACGAGACTTGTGCCTTGCTTACAACAGCAACTACCGTGTGGCCAAAAACTAGCAGCGAGAGTTATTCTATTCTTAAAGAAAACACACTGTTGATCCAATTATTTTGAAATAGCGAGTAGCTATAGATAATTGCTTATATATACATAGCTAGAACTCGGTGCTCTGTCATGTCTTCCTCCTGGTGAGACCTTTGTATCCCTTTGGCGGGATTACTCTGCTGGAATGATATTCACAGGAAAGGTGTTATAACTAACAAGGAGCTTGAAAACCTTTCACAGAGCTGGGAACAACAGGTGGTATTCTGCACAACCATCCCCACTAGTAAAAGAAATTGGAGTATAACACAGCAGTGAAAAAAAAAAAAAAGGCTAATAAACCAACATATTTTAAAAAAAGTTATCAACAGATGTTCACAGGTTCTCATACAAGCTGTTCCTGAACAATAATCACATGGAGGAATCCTGGTAGTTTGGAAGCTGGTATCTTCTGTTAAAGTAAAAAATTACAGACATTGGGAAAGTTCCTCACTGCTTGAGCAAACATCAGCCTTCTTCACTTAGACATAACTATTTCCCATAACTGTGCCAAAATGTGCAGTAATTCTGCAATATGCATACTGTTTCATAACACTAAGTTGAGATCACCAGAATCAATTCATTTGCAACTTGACTTGGATTTAAAGTGCATACACAGAACACAGTTGGCAGTCAGAAAATGTACTAAATTGCTTTGGAATCTGCTCTGCTCTCTCTTACTCTTGACCTTCTGGTCGTACGCTGTTAAAATCTTCTGAGTGATTTTGAAAATGTGTTCTATTGTTAGACAATTCATTAAGTTAGTATAAAGGCACAAAAGACTGCTCAGAAGTGGCGGTGTCATTTTAGGCAATTTGTTCTACTTGTTGTAAAACCTTCTCCCACAATGTTAATATTAAATATACAAAAAAGGCAGGAGTAAAGAGCGTTTATCTTTCCATTCCTAAGGTGCTATCAGGTATACATCAAACTACAGCTGTAGGTTTTGCTGCACGTAATTAGAAATGTGATATTTCCCCAATAGCAGAGCAAAGAACCAACCTTTAGCACAAGCACTAAAGCAACTGATGCTCTTCTGAGGACCCAAACACGTAGGCACTGAAAATACGCCATGCAGACGTGCAGACATTTCCTGCTATGCAACTTTTTATGGCATCGGAAGAGTTACAGCTAAGAAATAGTCTAAAACTGCGAAAACTGACAATGACAGAGGAACCAGCTGTGACAGGATGTCCCACATCTTTCTTCAGTTTGTCTAAATCTATCAGATTAAAAATTTGTTTTTCCAAAACAAAAATTTAGCTTATTTGGTGGAAGTTCAACAGCCATTCTCATCAAATCAGTCCCCTTACTATACAGGCATTGCCCTCACAACTTCAATGACCTCTCTGATGGGATCCTCCTCAGCTCTGCGCATGAGCCCTTGAAGCATGAGATGGGTTTGCAATGAAGTTCTCGTTCATCTGAAATTTGTTGAGGCGATTTTATGTCTGGAGTTTCTGTGGTGGAAGGCAAGCTCTTGGTTACCAGAGATCAACCGTATTTCTACGGCTGGTACATCAGAGACTTCTGTAGGTGGAAATCGATTTGAACTAAATTAGCAGATTTTGATTTTGTTTTGTTCCTCTGATGAGCAGTGGGTCAGCCAAGTGTTTCCAGTACTATGGAAAGACAGAGGGGCATAATTCTATATTGGTAATGAGCGGTACAACCAGTGTAGATTAAGATTATAAATTAAGAGCTGCTCTGAAAAATCTAATGAGGAGATTCTGGAAGCTGAATTTTCAAGAAATCAAAGGCCTAGGATGGGCAATATATTCCTAGTTCGGATTAAAAAATAATGCATATTGAAACCTCTTTTTGAAACAAAGAACTTTCTTTGATTCAAAGAAATTGAATCACAGAAGTTTTACGAGGTGGCATATTTCTTATTCTGACTGGATGTCATGAGATAGTTCTTTGGAAAGGGACAAAATAGGAGTTTAGAAAAAGGTTCAAGTTGCTTCTGTTCTCTGGTGTCCATCCCTGACACACTTTCAGTCTAATCATCCTTAAGTCAAAGAGCAGTTGCCAAGAGGAAGATTGTGAGCAGAACTAGAATGCAAAAAGTCTCAAAGGATTCACTTACTCTCCGTGTTTTCACTAAACCAGTTTCCTCAGAGAGCGGTTAACTCCAGTATAGCAGAGGAAGAGACAGTAGGCTCTTTTCAGTGGTATCACTCTACATTCTTCAGCGACTCTTAATTTTCTTGGAAGTTCAAGCAGTCAAAAGACTGGTCTCTAAATGACCCTACTAACAAAAGTACTTCTGCAGTGAACCCACAGGGTTCCAAGGAGCAAAAAATCTTACTACCTTTCCATAATGTGCCGTGATAGGTTCAGACAAGTGACACGTTTGGTTTTCTCCAGCTGGAATCCCATTCTATCAGCTTGCTGCCTGCTCCTTGCTGCGTAACTGCCCTGTGGCTTCCTGGGGAATCCTAAACCTGACCGGGGTGCCTGAAGCTATGAATGTCACCCAGCATACTAGAATTAGCGCCTACTCCAGAATTAGAGTGTTGCCTAATCAAATCAATTGCTCTCGAAAAGAAGTTACAGACAGTACTGGTGAGCCAGGGTTAGCTTTAGAATAATAATTATTTATAATAACAAAATGATAACAAAGGATAAGCTTACTTCATTTTCTCACAGTAAGAATTAAGTAGATTTGCCATTCAACAAACTGCTGCAGAACAGAAACGCATCAGGAAAACACAATTCTAACTCATCCACCAGGACCTGCCTTGAGCGGTTCAGTTTCTCAGCAAGCTTGTGAGACTGGGCGATTAGCTTCTTAATGACCTTGAGGCCCCTATGCCTTTACATTGCCGTCTTTCTAATCACCACAATAAAGATGGCTGCCCTCAATCTTCTAGGGAAGAAAGGAGGATGGGCAAGAGCTAATGGCTCCAACTAATAAGTTTCTTCTTCCCTGTGCTACAGTGGCTCTTTTTCATCCCACCAGTGAAAAGGCTTGCCCCCTCATACCCGATAATTGTGTGGGGTACATTATTCAATAATAAAGTGGACTACCGTGCTCTCCTCTATAGGTTATTGATTTACCTTTTTTTTTGCAGGCTTTTCTTGACCTTGACAACATAAGTATTGAAAAAACACATGTGATAATTGCAAATTTTCTGCTTCTTTTGTATGACTTTCAGTGGCATACCTGTTCAATTCCTCATAGCCCAAGTATTTCGAATTCATCTTTGCAGGTAGCATGAAAGGGTTCACTACCCCATCTGGGGAGGATGGCAGGAAAAAAGTTTTCTTTCTTTAGCAGCTGACATTTTTCCTCATTATTTTCTTCCTGCCTCCCAAGCATTTCGAGTTACACTGACTGTTGCCTGGCTTGGTTTCTTTACACCTTTAAGCTTCGTACCTTCAAACCCTTCAGGTTTTCTGGAAAAGAGCTGTACACCTCAGAATATCCAGTCGGGCTGGGGAGGACCACCAAAGTACAGCATATATATGAGGGTGTGCTAGAAACATAAAAGACACAAACCATTCTCTACTGTCATTCAGATTTCTTCATTATTTCTCCTTCTAAAAAGGGGAAGGCCATACCCTCCTTGTGGAAGAGCGAGAGCGAGTGAAAAGCAAGAGTTTCTATGTCCGGTAAGAGACAGACGGCATAAACTTCCTTCAAGAAAAACAGAGCTGTGGTGGGATAACATTAGCCTGGCACCACAGTATCTCAAAAACTGAAAGGAGAGGTGACGGTTTCACCAGACTCATAGAATCACAGAATCATAGAATGATTTGGGTTGGAAAGGACCTTAAAGATCATCTAGTTCCAACCCCCCTGCCATGGGCAGGGACACCTCCCACCAGACCAGGTTGCTCAAAGCCCCATAATTACTTGGTGATACTACCTTGAGCTCAGTTCAGAGGTTAGACCAGTGTTAAACTGTTTTATGGCTGACACAGCTCTCCTTTCTGTGTGACCATGACACCAATTCTCTGTCCCCAAACTTTCTCCCACATTATCCACCCCTCCAGACCATGATTCCTACCTTATACTGTGAACACTGGGCTATACTGGGCAAAGCCCTGGTCCTGTACTTTTCATTTTTTATAGCTTTTACAACTCATTTAAACCAGAAAAACAAAGCAGTACATAATACAAATGCTGACAAATAAACTAATTAAAAAAATGATTTTTGGCCACTGTAAGACTGCAGTATTTAATTTTATCACATAGTATGAATGAAATTCCTCCTCCCACCCCACTCCCCTAATTAAACCAATCGAGAAATAATTGTACTTGACTCAAAGATTCCCACACAGGGACACAAATGTAAAAACTCATTGGAAATGCAAAGTAAAAACAAAATTTAAAAATCTACTTTAATCAAAATTTCATCACTGATTTGTATAAATTTAATCTGTTTTAAAAAGCTGAAGCTCAGTGACAACGAACCAACTTTAATTTACCTATTTATCTTTGAATTACTTGATTTTCACTTCTTATATTAATTTCCCTGGGAGTGAACAAAAACCAATATTGCTCCTCATGCTAGTTAGGTACAATCACAAGACCGGTAAGTCAAGAAAGGCTGTGTGATAGGATTTCACTGAGAAATGACCTGATTTTGATTTTGTGTTTTCCCCACAGTAACAAACACCGGCTTCCTTTTTAGTGAAGTGTGCAACCTACAGCGGTACGACATCATCCAGAAAAATGCAGTGGATCAAAGTTCAATGGCATTTTTAAATGTTTCCCAAAGAATAACGTTAACTTTTTACTTTCCTTGAAAAATGTCAAGCGTAAGTGAAAAAACTCATGATTAAATATACTGTTAATATAATCCCCTCCCAAACCAGTACACTTAATAGGAAATAATAATAAAAAAATCAACACAATCTTATCACAAGCTAGAATTTCAATTGGGTTCTGAATCCATGAAGGACATAATAAAAAGGAAAGAGTAACGCGTAGAGTTATAACAAGTTTCCTCTATTACTTTTCATCAAAATCCATCAAAAGCACCACCGGAACTCAGTGGCTTTCGAGAGTTCAGTTTTTCCAGGGTGATGTTTTATGGCAACACAGCATTATGAAGTAGATGTGCTTGAATTGTTTGGATGTTAGACGTGGTTGATCACCATCTTAATTTACAGTATTTCACACTAAAAATAAGTGTTACAAGCCTGGTGATATATTAGGACATTTAACTTGTTGCGTTGACATTTTTCTGCCTATCTGAACTAAAAAGAAAATAAGAGTTTTATTAAGCATTAAGATACTCACAGAGGTAGAAAAAAACAACCCTTTTTTTGTTGGTTTGTTTTGTTCTTATATATTACATGGATTACAACATGAAAGGCATACACGTCACTGGGGTCTGACCACAATTAATTCTGCTACTTTTGATCCAGCAGCTTGCTGAAGAAGCTTTATAAAAAAGAATGCATGCTGAAAGGGCAAAAATAACAACAGAGTATTAACTTGGGTGTGATACTGTTTGTAGCCCAGAACCTTGGGATTCCAAATCCTTTGTACACAACAATATCCAGATTTTGTGCAATATGGCAAAGAGACAACAAACAAAAAACTCCTAGAAAGAGCATCATGTTTATGGAGGCTACAGTATAAACATTTTCAAACGTTAATATGTCTGACTTTTTGCAGACAGCACTGTATGTGTCGTCCATATAGGATGTATGTGCTTTTACAGCGTAAACAGAGGAAAGAATGAAGATGTACTATGAACTTTATGAGTTAGGGAGTAAATTCCTCAGAAGAGTATTTTCTCATGTCTTTAACAAGGCGTATCAGCTAAACTTTAAAGTTACACCAGTATAAATAAATGCAACGTATACACACAATTTGTTTTCTACCTGCTTCTAAAGTTTGGAGAAGTCTTGGAGACTTGACTGGCCTTGCAACAGCCTTGTTCACGGGCACAGATGAAGTGGTAGCCTACTCTTGTGTATGCTGCCTGGCTTACCCACCTCCTCCACAGAATGAAGGTAACTGCCACAAGTGCCAGCCTGCCGTTCTTCCCTTAGCCAAGTGGATGCTCCTACACAGCCTCCCTAAGGTTGGACGAAGAAGAATATACTCACATTGTTAGTCTAAGCAATTACCTAGGCTTTCATGGTGGAATTGGCCTTTGTATTGGTCATCTAACAGGGATAATTTGGAGTTGCATATCTGAAAACGAATAAAGTCTGCCTCTCCTACCTTCCTCGCCGTCCAACCTATGGATGCTGGAGCAGGCAGATGGCACACGAAGGATTTGCAGCCAGAGGGAGAATTTGTGCCAAAGCAGGTGAAAGGACTAAGAAACAAAGAGTGGCAAAAGGAAGGAGCTGCTGCACGCTGACCCCGAAGGGACCGAGTGCAACGTGTGGTGTGAGGCTTTGGAGATGAGGAAGGGGAAGGAGAGGTGTCTGGAGTGAAGGTGTTTTCTCTAAGTTTTTGTTTGTCTTACTTCTTTCTCAGTACTGGAATGAGTAATTAAAAGCCTGTGTTAGTTAGCAATAAATTGAGTGCCTTTCCTTGACTCGAGACTGTTTTAGTCTATGATAAATGCCCACCCACAAGAAAATAAAATTCATTCTTGACTATGCAAAGGAGGATTCAGAATCATACATTTCTTTAACTTTCCACTGTTTTCAGACTACACAAAATTAAGATTGATATAGTATTCATGCATTTGTATGAAATGAAACCATTCAGGAAAACGGCCACAGTTGGTTAGATAATGGAGATCTGTAAGAATACAAATACTTCTATTTCTGTCAAATTTATGGTTTGAGACTAAACAAAATTGTGATTGTTTCCACACCTCCCTTGCTGTTATTTGAGAAACGGATTACTTGTTTTTAATTTTTGAAATAAAAATTTAATTGTTAGCCATTTTATAATAAATTATATATTCTATTTTTTAAAAATCCACGGTGAAATGGATTAGCCTATTTGTTAACTTGCACTGAGTCATCTATAATGCCTTTAGTAAAATTGAAGTAAATGTCACTGTGTAGAAATAATATTATTTGGTCTGCTGTTTAAACCTGACTTGTCTGTGAGATACGTTCAGCGTCTGAACACTTAATGTGTTTTGGATGATTAAGGTAGATCATGCCACGTGGCCAAATGTCTAAGGTAGATCATACTATATGGCCAAATGTCTAAGTCAGCGGCCAGGAGTTGGACCGGGGGAGTTTTAGCAGCTACTCTGAGACAGAGATATGGCTAATATCCTAAAGGGAAAGTCCTGAAGAGTAGGGGTTAAGAAAGAAAAACGTTGATTTGAGATGAGGGATTGCAGAGAGGAGATAGCCAGAAGATGTTCGCGCTCACCAAGGCATCAAATCCTCAGTCTTGGTGAAGAATTTATCGTTAGAGGATAGAAACAGAATGATACAGGTCTGGGGACCTCTCATTTAATCTTCAGCCTTTCAGGAGGCTGGCATCCATTGCTTAGCTTCAGATAACACAGGAATCAATATAGGACTATATTAAGAGATGGAACAAGATAACACGTGTTATTACCTTAGCAATTATAAGGGACAACTGGTGGGCAGAATTACCCAGCTTACCTTAATTACAGTAAAAGGAAATAAGATGACCAAGAAATGTTAGCGATGAAAAGACTATCAGAAATGAGCTTGTATCTTAAAAGATAAAAGGCAAAAAGCCAGCTGTTGCAAACTAGCCAATAGATGAATTTGATTTCTGACTTGGACAACTTTGTATTGTCTTTGGGATATATTCATTACCTTGGGATGATTTAATTTAGTAATGGATTAAGATGATTTTACATTAGTGATAAGGTTTCTGAACTGAGAGTGTGTTCATCTGGCATTTAACCTGTTTTCATGAGAAAATTTCTCATCTGCAGATGTCCAGTAACCTTCTTTGAAACTCACTTTCTGAATTCAGTTAAACAAGACATTCCCTTATGGCTTCATTTGCTATTCTTGGAATAAATTTTCAGTTTTAAACATGAACACCAACTCCACCTTCTGTTTTTGTCTTCCTTATTATCCCCCTAATCCGAAAATACATTAATTCCATGCAATCTAATATGTGAATCTTCCACATCATATCTGCATTACATTCATCTTTATTGGTGCATGACAATGTCTGTTTAAATTAAAAATTGATTTTTAAAAAAATCAGTTACCGAGAGAGGCTACTTTCCTTTAATTTTCTTGATTCCCAGGTGCCATCTGAGAGACCAAAAGGGGACTTAAAAGGTAGAACGTTTCATGGTTCTTAAGACAACATCTAGTAAAAGAAACTTTTTATCACCTAAATGTAAATAAGATGTAATGGTCATTGACAGATAAAAAGAGGTCTCAGTAAACCAGACAGCAGAACGAGCAGCAGGACAATGTGTCCTGGTCTCGGTGCAAAAATACGAGCTGTATCTGCAAAACTGTTTTAGCCAGAAAAATTGTTGGGTTAAGCACAAGCCTAAATAGGTGATGGCTTCAAATAGTCAATAAATCAACAGAGAGGTGCTCCTTTGGGCTTTTAGATACGTAAAAAAATACTTTGTTCAAATGTTTGTTCTTTTTTTTTTTTTAAGTTACCTCCATGGTACAGAATTTCACAGGAAAGGTAACATACTTCCATACATGGCTTAAAATAAAATTAGTAAGCTCAAGCCAGTATACGGGGGCTATCCACTTGTTGAAAGCTGGACTTTAAGGCCTGTCTAACTAAAATTTCAGACAGGACACCTCTCCAAGGAGTATGATGGGTGCAGACTAGAAAGGGTGTCATAAAAGATTCAAAGAAATTCAAAGGAAGGCCCTAGTTCCTCCTGGAAATTCCGTCATATAACGATATGTATGACTTTGCAGTCAAATTCTTAAATGCCAAAAAACCTACGGTCACGTTCTGTCTCCCACTCATTCAAGCAGCCCAGTAATCAACTGGGAAGAACCAGAGGAGCTTCCTGATCTCAGTTAGGACACTGAGCAAAACAAACCGCATCACTAAACAATTTTCATTCCCAAATGCTGCGACTGAAACAAAGGTACGATGAGCAGTAAAAGAAAGCCACATGTGGTGATGAATTCTAGTGTTTAAAAAAGAAAAGAAAGCAATGTTTTAAAACACTTTCCAGCTGGTTGTGGCTTCACAGCAAAGAACGCAGTTTGCTAAAACATTCCACAGTACAAAATGGTGAGTTACATGCAATTTTTGTGATTTCTTAGGGGAAAAACATTTTCTTAAAGTGATTTTTGTACTTAATGCATGCATTTCTTTGTCTTCCCTTGCCCTGTTTTTTGAAGGATTTACTCCCCTTTGTGCAGTCTGGTTGGTAACTGGTGATCTTTTCAGCCAGAGTCTTTGCATGGATTTTTTTTTAAAGCAATACTTTTTTTCAAAACAGTAGAAATCTGAATAGTAATTGAGATCTGTATCATATTTGCCTCAAGAGTTAATCTCTATCAGTGAATATGGCAAACATAAGTGATAGTGCATAGGCTGTGTCATAGGAGGTGGTAAGCACTGTTTTAACTTCTGTCTTGAAAACCTTAGGAGATTGATTTCAGAGTCTGAAAAACAAAATCAGGAGTACGAAGAGATCCCAGATATTATCTATTTTTGTATAAATGGAAATCACATTAAAATTTAGAGATATTAATTAACCATCAACACCTGCAATCAGGATATGTTTCAAATCACTATAACACAATGCAAGTGTAGACAATAAGCATTTTTAAAATACTGTTATTAACTATACTTGACACTGAATTCTTACTTTCCATGATAGACTGTCAACCCACTAATAGCAGCTCAAAAAAAATTCCTAATAGACTTCTCTGAGCATTTTCTTATTTCAGCTTTTCCCCAAAACCTTAATGTTTACATTTCCATGATTTTTCACACTTTCATTAAATTATAAACTGTTAGTCTTCAAATTCAGCTTAGAGTTTCTGGAACAATTAAACATACAAATAAATTTTTATTAATTTACAATACTTGATTTCATTTGTCTAAAATATTAAATAAAGAATAACATAACACTAAAAATTCCACATTTTTAAAAGGTATCATCGAACTCTCCTCTCTTTCTTCTCTCTCTTCCTAATCCTTACACAGACTGGCAACCAGAACTACGATTTGTTTGGAAGGCTGAGAGATGGTAAGAATCTTCTGGGGGAAGAGCGTGAGAATTGCTACTAGATAAACTAAAGCTGGAAATCAAGTTTGAATCTACTTTTTTCCCCTTTTTTTGAGTGCTATCAGCAGAATCTATCAGTTAAGATCGACTGCATCATTCTCTCAGGTAGTCACCCAGGGCTTAATCCTAACAGAGTCATTTTGCAGTCTAGCTTTTGGCTGAGATAGCAATTCAGTTCACACCCAGATGGCCGGCACGCTGAAAATCAGTTTGAAAGGTGAATTTCAGAGTTTGGGAAGTGAAGAACAATGTGAACTCTCTATCACACACTGGTTTTAAAGAATACTTTCTTCATGCAGTCCATTTCTAATACAGATCCTACTAAATTCTCTGTTTTTCTGCACATGTACGTGCTCATTTGAGCCGATATACACATGATGGATTATTTATTTATTAACGCAGAGATACATGTTAATATGTACCATAGAAAAAGTGATGATAAATAAAATCAAAATGCCACCGGTCTAGTTTTTAAAAGCAAAATACCTAGAAGTATCTAGGAATATTTCTAAATCGGAGATTACACACCAGCTAATTCAATAGAAGACATATAAATGCTGATCAGCTGGCCAGGGCAAAAAGCCCTATCCAGAAAATGGGCTCTATTTTATCTCACTTTGAACTGGAGAGTAAACCGGCATGGAGTACTGCATGTAAAAGCCATTTAGGTACAATCAAAAGTCATTTTCATCAGCAGAGATGCCCCAAATTGACCACCATAATGTGGTGGATTAAATGGGTCTTGGAATTAATCACATATGAAAGAACTTCTCTTGAATGGTGGAATCATATGGGACCTCCACCTGCTGAGGTGTTACTGATGGACTATCTGAACAGCTTTCCAAAATGCTCAAAATAAGCTTTTGTCTTGTAACATTTTTCACTCAGAATTTGAGGAATACAGGCAAATATGGCAAGGAATACTAACTATATGACATTAGCTATTTTAAAAGGCAAATAATTCTGGCATAGCAGAGTCTGTTCAGTCAAAATGAAGAGTTTTTAGTAATTTCTAATTTCAGTGATGAAAGATTTGATTCTGTAACATAGAGCAAATGAAAAAAACAACACAAAAAAGAACCAGCAGAGTGAAGTGGTAAGGGCTACTGTCGTGTTTTCCTCTCTGCTTTCCTCAAACTGCAAAATCTATTCAAGCTGGGGGACTGGAAAGCAAATGTCATGTTTGCAAAACAAAAGAGGAAAACATCACCAGATTCATAGGGCATATGAATAAATTTAAATCTATTTGATCTTCTGTGCAAAATCTATAGTGAGCTAATGTAACTTCCAAGGTGGGTCGAAGAAACCTCTCAGCATGGTAAAGTGTCACCATGTGAGTCAATACAGAATCCATGAGCATCGGTCATTAGGGGCGGCCGCATGGAGGACAGACTTAAAAATATGACCTTGGGTACACAAAATTTGTTTAAAAAATGTAAATATAAAGGGGAACAATGCAACCACAATTTTAGAAAATGTCCCTGTCTAGATGAGATTCAATATGTATTAGACGTAAGTACATAGAGACAGAAGAATATCGCAAATGTGATAACTGTTAGTTCAGTTTTGGCCTGATTACGTTATGCATTTATGATTTTCACAGAAATTAAGCTAAATGGCATATATGACTCAGCCGCAAGTTCTTTGCCACTTCTCCTTTTTTCATGAGGCCACTAGCATGCCTCCCTAAACAGATGTGCAGTGGCACCTCTTTACAGTATTTCCAGAGGATTCAAGATGTTTCCTTCTCCCCGTACTTGTTTCCCTAGAGTTAAGAACTAATTAAGATTAATCAATCCTTTATAATTTTTCCTGAATAAATGAGAGTAGAGGCCTGGTGGTTTTTATGCTTCCTCTAAGGCTTTGAAAACTGTACCTTGGCTGTGTTGGGAAAACAACTATTACCTATACCAGGGAACCTGACCCAGTGCCAACTGGAAAATTTCTAAGAATGGAATTGATTGGCAAAACCGTAAAAGAGGCAAATGATTGGGGCAACCACCTGGCTAGGACTTAAAGTCCTCTCTCTCCTTGAAATCAGACCAAGCACCTCAATTGAGTACTATATCCATTAAGGCAATCAGTTTTTCCTTTTTTATCATGACATTAACTATTTATATAAAATAGAACAATTCCAACATGAATAGATTGAAAAAGACCATCCCGCAAATAATGGCGAACTGTTGTTTAAGGCATTCGCAATAGGTTTAAATTCCTCATTTCATCTTCTGTGAGGAGATCTGGAACACACCTCATTAGAGATATCCAAAAAGCAAAATGAAAAGCCACAGGCTTTGAGATACTGACCAGGAAACATAATATAAAATCAGGTGCAAGGTGTTAGACCAACGCTCGATCTAGCCCAACGTTCTGCCTCCAGTAGCAGCCATTAATAGACACTTCTGGAAGAGCATAAAAACAGGGCAGTTGCATTGAAATACGTTTCCAGAAGACCGGGATAGCCTCCAGCAATTTATTGGCCAGGGTGTCCCTGAGCAGGAGATGATGCTTTTTGTGGACCAAACGTTTCACAATCCATGTTTTTCTTTAAAGCTGGAAAGTTTTTACTTTCACTATGACAGAAAAAATTCTGATGTCTAAAGAAGGAAGAAATTTCTAATATCAGGTTCGAGCAAGGTTGAGTCTTTCACATTTGGGAGATGTTGGCATCTATTTTACACATTTGGCAACCAGATTCAAAGCTAAATTTAAGAGGCATATACAATGTCCTAGTCTTCCATGAATACTTATTTACAGGACCAAAGCTGAGATCTTCGAGCTGTACAACCATTGTAATTTTTGTAAAGGAATCCTGTCTGAATTTCCCTTTTCATCGTAAGTAAAAATCTCTCTCCCTACAGGGGAAGAGGACACAATCTAATAATTTCATCAATACTCTATTTTATTAATCATTTCTGTGAGACAGAATAAGCAAGCCCTAAATATCTAAAACTACATTGTTTAACCTTCTTTTAACAGCAGACAATTCCCTGCCACAGTCAACTACCAGTAAGAAAATCAAGACTGTTCATATACACAAAGGCAAACCCTTACTTTGCAATCAGAACTTTACCATTTTATTAGGGGAAATTAAAGCAAAATAGATTTGCGTAAATTAATTTTATATTCTACTAGTAACTTGGAAATCTCCACAAGGCCTTGAACACCTCTAGATCAGATAAGAAAAGAAGATTATCTGAACCACAGAGGGAAATCACATATTTTAAGAGACTCAGCTTTAATCAGCTAGTTCAAAGTTAGATTTTATTAAACTTTGTTAATTTTTTCAGATCAAATACGCTTAACAAGGAGAAAAGAGCTATTCCATTTAATGTCTCAGTACACAGTGTAACTGCAAGAGAAGCAGAATAATTCTACAGATTGTAAAAATTGTATATTTCAAAGAATTCTTTCAATATCACCAGTGAATAGCTTAGAATTAATAATTCAATTTTTTTTAACCAATTCAGAGGTATTCTTTTCCTCTAAATGTTCATAACATACTAACTCTGAAGTACCAGAGAAAATGAAACTGTTTTCCAACGTGACTGTGACTTGTGGTGGATTTAGCTATTTAAGAAGGTGGAAACTCTAAGGGTTTTCCTGCAGTTAGGAGGTTTCCAACGCTTTTTTTTTCCCCACACGCATTCTCCAGTGTCTAACTGGGATTGATCGTCTGTTGCCTGTTTTCTCTCTAGCGGTGCGCTCAGAGGTTACGTGTTCTCTTTTCCTGGAGCTTGTAAGAACATAGTTATTTTTGAGACCTCTAGCCTCTGTTAAATTTAGTTGAAGCGCTCGTGTTTCAAAGTTATTGAGGAGGTGGGAGAGAAGCAGACGGAAATGCACAAGCGCACATTGTGACCACAAAAAATCGGTTGAAAACATTAAACAAATATGTAGTGTCACTGCCCATTTTTAGATTGATAGAATTCAGTTATATTCAAAAAAGGCATAAAATGAAATTAAAAAAAGGCTAATACAACTCCGCTGACTGCTGACGACTCCTTATGGAAGAAGAATTCTGCTGATCCGGAGCTGGCACACCCTGCCCGCTCACCCCCAGCTTCCCGGGATCACTCGCAGCGTGTCAGGCGTTTCTTGGCAGGGCACCCTGACGATCCTCAACAGCCCAACCTTTTGGAGCCCTGCCAGGCAAACGCGGACTGAAATAGCCTCTTTCTAACCCGTTTCCAGAAATCACAAGAACATTGCAAAGCCAACCAGGGAATCTTGGCTCCAAGGAACCCGGTTTTGGTTGCGGTATTACCCTGAACAGCAGAAGCCTACCCTGAACGCCTACAGATATAGAACACCAATATAATTCAGGCTCATTTTCATTTTGGATTCATTACTTTTTAGTTAAAAGAACCGAGACTTTTTTCTACCTTTCAACATTTAATGTATTTTAATATTGCACTTTAAAGTATTTGACTTAAAAATATTTTCATAGGTTATTTTTTTAAAAGTGATCTCATTATATATCACATAATATTCAACCTAAGAAAATTAGTTTTCAGTCAGTCCTTATACGTTATCTAGACAGATCTAGCTAAAGGAGGATCTAAGGTTACCATTTTATTCTACTATCTACTTTGCGCCATATTTTTCCATTGATGTGAACATTCGTTAGAAAAAATTTTTCTCGTTATCTAAGAACTCATCTCCTTACTTGCATGGTGTTTATGCAAGATAATAAAATAAAGGCTTTGGTAATAATTTTGTATCTGATCCCTTCAATACTGCATAATTGCTAATAGTAATTTCAGTTGTTGCTGAAAATCTAGTTTACAAGATATGATTTGAAAGTGTACAGTTAATAGCGTTTGAGTGCCAGTATCTAATAACAAATTGTTATGATTGATGCAAAATAAAGTGAAGAGAACAATAACACTCCAAAGTTTTGATTCAAACAGGCAAACATGCAAAATTACAAAGAATCTGTGTAAGTGAAATGAGAAGTGGAATCTGTTCTCTTCCTTTTTTCAAGTTTTCTTCCATTCTGTCTGTGTTTCTAATATAAAGATCAAATTGTATAATATATAATTTCTCTCTTCCGTGTTGGCCCATCTTTTATTTACCATGTATTATAGTAGACAAACCATCATTTATTTTCTCATTGAACTACCATCCATGACAATAATTTAAAACCAGCTAATAAACATTATGGTTTGTTAGAACTGCTACCGATTAAATCTTAAGTGTCTAAAACATACAAACATAAACAGAATGTAATTAGGGCTATTTAAAGAATCCATTTTTAACTTAGATTAACCATACTTTCCATTTGCTAGGGATAAACACTCATAAATGAAACCCATTGCTGAACAAGAAGCAATTACTTCAGTTTAAAATATTAATACGTGCTGCCTTTTAAAAAGCCGAGGAAAATCATTTATGTACTGTACAATACAATCTCAGTTCATACTGAGAATGAAAATGGGATGGCATTCTGAATCCTAAGCGGGCTGCAATCATATTTGAGGTGCAGTTCGTTCTTATCCATTTATAAGTCCATTAAACTATTTTCTCCAATTAGTATTGCTCTCAAAATAATTATTATAAAATACACATACAAGTTTTTTGTATTTTTAAGCTAATAACCCCCCCCCCAACTTGGTTGACTAGCTCTCTTGCAACAGCCCTTTGTAGTAATACCTGAGACATGCTAGTAATGCAAACTAATGACTGGTATATAGCATACTAAATCTAGATTGGATAGACTCTCAAGCCTATCCCAAATTGCAGGTCTAGAAATGTACACATATATATGCATACACGTATGCACCAGGGTTAACCGGTAGATGTTGCATTATAATTACCTGGTTTTGAAACACTTCTAAGTTCTAGAGATAGTTGATTTCGGGAAAATGATTTATAGTCTGATGCTATGATTTTCTTCTGCTTAGACTATCACCTGCTTCGTTCCAAGCATGGTTTTATAAATTGCATTTAAAGGTGTAATTTTGAGCTGAATCATACAAAGCCCTATTTCTTCATGCTGATGCACTGAGAAAGTAGGAAGTGCTTTGCTTTCTCTACAGCTGCACAAGACCCCTTCACCAAAAAGGGCAAAGCCATGGGTCCCGCAGTGCCGTACACCAGTCCTTTACCAGCAAGCGTCCTTGTGTCAAGGTTGGGACCTTCCCTCCTTCAGCCTCAGGACAATAAAGACTGTATTTTCAAAGGGGTAACAATAAGATTACTGACATTTTAAACCAGATTTTTTGTTTATTCCTCCTTATAAGCTGCCACCTCATACACCACAATTTACCTGGTTATGTAGCTCTGAAGTACACTCAAGCGTATAGAAACCGAGCACGGGAATTCCTCCCGCGTCATTTACAAAATCATGATCTACTGTTGTAATACTTTTACCAATCCCTCACTCTAAGAAACCACAATTATAACTGAGATAAGAAGTTTAACAAATTATTATTCTGTTCTCTTTGAAGTAGTATTTTTATGTTTATATTTAAGTGTATGTTAAGGGCAATTAGCAATTGAGCAAAGTGAATAATTAATTATGTGCAATTAGAGTGGAACTGTAGACAAATAGTACCATATTACTGGCAAATTTTAAGTATGTGATAAATTATGGCAATTATAGGCAAAGTAATAATGATTTCCAATCAAACAATATAAATGAGAATGTGTTCCGTACTCACAACAACCAAAGTTCAATCTGTTCGTCTGTGTTTAAACTGGCTGCAATTTATACACACACAAATCATTATTATGACTCTTTTTGATAAAACATGCTTATTTTCAGCTCTACTTCACAGTAGGTACTTTTGCATACCTATTAGCCTTTCCCTCTGGAAATGCTCGAAGGGCTTTGAGGATTCTCCTCTGCTCAGTCTTCCTGAGATGTCTCAGGACATAAACTCCCTTCGCTGCCTCGTGTGTCCGCGGGCGGTGTCTCGTACTGTATGACGGGCTGCTGAGAGGAACCTACTGCTGAAAAGAGCTTCAGACTCTCCAGTCTATGGCCTCCCGTAGCAGAGCAAGTCTCCTCTCATTAGCTATTTAACTTAACGTGTCAAGGTGTATACGGCAAAAATGGAAGAAATATTCCCTGCAGCTGTCTCTTCTGCATTGTTAGTAACCTTGGGTAGAAACGTGGGGCAAAGTAATGTAGGCACCAGAGCACAAAGTTTTCATAGAATCATAGAATAGTTTGGGTTGGAAGAGACCCTTAAAGACCATCTAGTCCAACCCCCCTGCCATGAGCAGGGACATCTCCAACTAGACCAGGTTGCTCAGAGCCCCGTCCAACCTGGCCTGGAATGTTTCCAGGGATGGGGCATCCACCACCTCTCTGGGCAACCTGGGCCAGTGTTTCACCACCCTCAGCATAAAAAATTTCTTCCTTATATCTAGTCTAAACCTACCCTCTTTTAGTTTTAGTTTTGCTGGGACTTTGAGTAATCCTACCTATAAAAGCCCACCAGCTATGTAAATTTTTGGATAGAAAAAGGCAAACTGGTATTTGAAAATGCAAGCAAGCATCTACGATTTCAGAAGAGCAACGCAAGGAGGCAAATACACTCCAGGGCTGAAGTAACACCTAAAAAGAGCTTCGGACCCCAGGCTCAGTGCTGGTGCAGGAGCGGCACACGGCTATGGGGAGCACAGGAGGGACCCCAGGTGTGCGTGCACGCTGTCCTCCCCTTACCGGGAAAACATCTGGATTTCAACTGTCAGGGGGATGTCCATGGTCAGGCCCAGAGTCTCCCTTCCCTTCCTCTCCCTCCCCAGCATGTGGCTGTGGGGCTGGTGCCACCCATGACCCTCCTCCTCGGATCCACGTCCCGTCCACCACCCTGCGCACAGCAAAGGGCACCCACCAGGTCAAACCACCCAGTGCTGCGGTGGCTCTGGCTCGGAGAGAAGATCCTCGCTTTTCAATGAACACCTTAGTCCTACTGCATCCACCTCCTAGCATTCTGTTTTCCTGGTCAATCATGTAAAGTAAGTTAAAACAATATTTTAAAATGGTTGCTGTCAGCGTTATAACTGCCCAGTGTTACATACCAGCATTATAAAATAATATATATTTTTCCTAATTTAACAGGGAACTGTATGTTATATGGATATGAGCATTCAGTCTGATGGTTTTACTGGTAAAGTCAGTTTAAGAATATGTAAAGAAAACATAAGGATGATTTTCTACATATATATAGAATTTCCCTTCTTTTGATTTTAATTTCCTGCGTTGTATAACATACTTTAGATAATTCCTGAAGTACATGTGTAGAACTGTAATACTTTCTGTATCATTTCAGCTACATGATACCTATGAAGCTAGAAAGCTGGGAACACATCATTTTATGGCTTCTTTATAAATGAAATGGAAGCCTTCTGAATTAAATATGGCTGTAAACACAACGTGCACAGGACAGACAGGGCACTCAAGCTGCAGCTGGCATTCAGTCTCTGATTTTTTCCATTAAGAAAACAGGAACTATAGAAATGTGCTTAAAAATACCCCACATTATTTAAAAATAATTATTTAAAAGAAAATATTCTATTTTCTTTATGACAGCATGAATTCTTATTAATATCATTAAATAAATTACAGGGAATTAGTTTTTTATGATTGTACCATCGATATGCTTCTCTTCTAGTCTCCGCCTAGTAACTTTTGAACTTCTTGGTTATTTTTAACCAGTTTGACAGAAAGATAAAGTTTCTCAAAATAAGACACTCCTAAATGTCTCATGAAGTGAGACAGCAGGATGGAAGAAAGAGACCCTACTCGTGCCCTCTCAAGAAGATGTACCATGATCGCACACAGAATCCATAGAGAAGAAATATTGTTGGAAACTTCTTAATCCAATGTCAGGCTTTAAGGTTCTGTCCCACTAGAGGTTGCTCATAGCAACTTTTTCCTGGGTGTCCAGTGTCTGAAAATGGGTGAGCTCCTGATAAAACCTTGATACAAATCAATTAAAATTCAATTATCCATAGAAAACTGGTGTGCAAGTCATGGCAGTACTTCGCTGAAGGAAAGATGTGGCTGCATCTGCATTTTGTGGTCTGAGTTTACCTACTGGATTAAACATTTCAAGAGATACAGGGAGAAATGAGCAAGCCTGAAGATTGTTAAACTTCTCACACCTCAAAGGGTGAGATTATTATGAAGAAATGCAAAACGAAACCAGAAAATTCTAGAGAGCTGAAATTTCTGCAGGATTTGACTTGGCTGAAAAGGGATTTTGCAGGTCATGATGTCAGACAGATATTTGCACTTCATATGTGCTCCATGTAGGATCCCCAGGTCCTTTAGTGTCACCACAGATTAAGAGATTTTTAGAGATTAAATGTACTCAACTATTTATCAGCCAATTTGCGCTGACTGAGCAAAAAAAGCAAGTATAATATATTTAAAGGATAATTAACTTTTTTATAGGACAGTTCTACTTTCTGGAATATTCTGAAAAAGATTATTTCTGCAACTGTATTCTAAATTTCTACATAAGTGTTTTATCTAAGCTTTGAGGCACGAATGATTTTAATTGAGGTCTATTGCAATGCCTACTTCAATTTGCTAAATGTCTCCATAGATGTAGAACTCACCTATCTGAATAAACCGAATACATACTCAGCTTTGTAAATACATGAAACAAAGATCATTGTAAATCTCCATTTATCAATTTCATTGATGTGCAGTCATAATTATGTAACACCAGGAAAAAAAGGCAACTTTTGTGAGCTTTGGGATCAATGTTCTGAAGTTTCTACTTCAAGTTTATTCTCTTTCCTGTCTCTACACTTCTAAACCATTTTCTCGTTTTTATTAGCTAATTAGGATGCTATCTGCTGATTTCTAATAAATTCTTCTGCGTGCCTTTGTGTCCTTTGAGAAAAATCCTGGCTTTGTTGAAAATTTTGGGCACTGACTTCAGCAGAATTCTGATTTTTACCTAATCTGCCTTTCTTTTACAGTCTTCTCTGTCCAGTGAGGTAAACACATTTGCCAAGAATTCTGCATTTCTAGCCTGCCTGTTCCCTAGCTGAATATTCCGAAATAATGTTAGAATGAATCTAACATTATTTGATTTTATCCTTATTTCTTCCATGACCTGTGATTCCTCAACTAATATTTTTCCTTTTCTTTTTTTTTTTATTATCTGACCAACATTTTCCCCCTAGAAAAAGAAGTCTTACCTCTGCCCCACCTACTTTATGAATCATTTTAGTTCCTTTTAAAGCTGTCTGAGCTTTTCATTTCTAGTGCGTTCCCTGATAACATACTCTCACTTTCTTTCTTCTATGAAATCAGCCTCATAGGAAAATTGTCTATCTCTTGTTAGATAAACCAACAGCCGGTACTATGTTATTTGTATCTTGGGCATCTCAGCGCTGGTTTTGCTTGGCTTTTGTGCCTGCTGCCCCTTGTCGGTGACAGCACTTCCCTGCTTTCTTTTGTGGCTCTTCCTCACTCTCTTGGCCACTTCTTGGCTGCATCACCGACTGTCTGTCCTCCTCATACCAAATGTTTCACTCTCCACTCCCTTTTCTTTCCCGGTAACTTTCTTTGTACTTTTTTTCTGCACACCTCAGTTATTTGCAGCACAGGCTACCTCAGATGCCAGATATTAAAAAAGCAAAAATACTATTTTTTTTTTTTTGGTGTATATTACCCCCTTTGTATGTTAAATGCCAGTTTGATTTACCAGGAAATAGCCAATTCTAATGTTCCACTCCTATAAATCACCTCCGTATATGTTCTTAAAAATATCTGAATCAGCAAATTTACATTGTGCGGCTTTCTATACAGCAGTCTAAAGCAGAAAAATTTATTCATCTTTTACTTTTAAGCGCAGCCCCAGCCGCATCTCCGATTTCCTTTCGGCGCCCAGCCGCAGACCGCCAGCTGCTTCGCATCCATCAGGCTTCCACAGCCTGAGAACAGGCTTTATGTTTCATCATTTCAGCCAGGAGGCACAGCTTTTTTTTTTGCTATAACCCGGCAAATATCACAAGAGGAAAGCTCAGCTACAACCGTGGAGGTCAGCCAGGGAAAATAGAAAAAACACAGTGGGTGTTTATTTATGTTTACCGCTGCAGGGGGATGGAGGCCGCCGTCCACCCCACGTTTAATACATTTACTTCCACAAGGTGCAATCTCCACTGACACAAGCTATTGTTTCCTGACATTGGCTGTGAACTCTGCTGAGAAAGGACTAACATCTGAAAAGCCGGTTTCTTAAACCTAACGGTATTAAACAGAACAATTTTATTGGACAACCGGTTTTAAGCCGCTTCTTTGTACTGCGGGAATTTCATCGCGCTCGCTCGGAACTGGCGAGACACGGAGGCTGGGATGGGTACGTGAGGACGATGCCGTGCTCCACCTCACGGAACAGAGGTCCTCCACGTTGGCTAAGAACTAACGCCACAGGGCGACAAGGAGCCCTTCTTCTCCAGCGCCGGAAAAGCGGGTCAATAGAGAAAGGTGTAAACTAGGTCCAAACGGGGACATTTGGGTTCTGTGCGTGAAGGGCAGCACCGCTGACATACATCAACCTTGGGGGAGTTAAAAAGAAGTGGTGTGTATGTATGGGTTGCTTCCATCCTTTCGGTAGATATTATTTTTGTTATTAACTTTCATGAAATTGTCCCATTAATAATCCTGTACGGGTTACTTTCCTCCTAGTTATCATTGCAAATATTATTTTCCTCTTTTAATGCTATTTTACTATTTTAACTGGAATACAGCCTTGAAAGTGCAAGCGCTCCTCATAAATGCAACGTTGAGATTATTAAAGCTAGAGATACGCGAACATAGTAAAAGACGAGAAAAATGTATTTGGGTTAATTTGTGGGCTTCTGTTCTGTAAACATAAACTTTGGAAGTCTCTTAAAAACCTCTTGTGCATTCTCAAAAACATCCTTAACTCATTATAAGCTGAACTGTCGCTTTTATTATTGTGTGTATTAGACATTGCTTAAAATTAAAAACATTAATCAGAAAACTGCTGTCCTAACAAAAGAAAATATTGCCCAGTCTAAAATTCAAATATTAAATTATTTAATTTACAACCTGTGGGGTTCACAAGACCTGGATACAGTGTGCCGTGCCTTTATGTCACTGTATGCGTGTGTATACGTAGCGCAAGCTTTATACTGTGAACTGCAGAATGCTAAAACAGAAAAGACGCCAAATCTATGATGCATACTAGTAAAAAATATCTTCAGCACCTTCATGAATGGAGAACATTTCTGGCCAGAATCCAGAAGCTGCGGGATAAATCTGGGCATGTGGGTACAGAAATTCCTTCACATACAAAGGACTTCAGGGCCAGGGGCTTCATTCACACGTATAAATAATGCCAAATTATTTTTCTTTGAGACGGCAGAAAGTCCTTATGGGGACAAAGCTGGTAACAAGAGGGTTACAAGACTTAATAGAAATTGTTAATTAAATAAAAACAATGGTATTTCCGTGGGATTGCTGCCTGGCTTCTGTGAGTATCGGTGAGACAGATAACCGCGCTCACACGATAATCAGAGACGCGTACCTTGAGATGTGAATGTTCCTCACTGAATGTAAAAGGATGTCAACAAACAAAGTCACACTTCGGTAGACTTTCTAGAACCTGTTATTGCTCCAACCTATCACTGCTATAAATGGAACGGCGCTGGGGAAGGGATTCTCAGTCTCTTGGCTTATTCATCTTCAGGTAACTGACGGGATTGGGTGCGGGGCTGTTTTCACCTCTTCACCTTTAATATCAAATAGATAGGCACGGTCTCCTCTTGTCAGACATTATTCAGAAAGCAATAGAATTTAAGGCCAACTCTGTCCCTTTTAAAACTTGATTTTTTTTTCTTTTTAAAGAGATGGTATATGTCTACGCGTCTATCTGTCTGTGCCTGCTAACTATCCAGTTACACAAAAAAAGTCCTATCCGTCTTGACCTCCTGCCTTCCTGATAAGAACTGCATACAGAGATAGTGAAATTAGTCAACAGTTATACCCCGGGGAAAAATTAGGGTTTTTTTCCTAAAATAATTTAGAAGATATTCTTTAGTAAATAGGACTCAAATCTACTTTGATATGCATTCTACTTGTTGAATAGATAAAAAGAACAGAATAAACAGAACAAATATAACGATGGTATACATGTATACTTGTTTATATTTTTCCCCACTTTTCTTTCTGTCCATAAAATAAAATACTGTTTGAAACTTCAAGTGCATAAGGAATCATCTGAAGTCCTTGTGGCACACAATATAACAAAGAGTGGAGTCGAACCGTGATCACTGAGAGATATGAAGACTATAGAAAGATGGGAGACAGAGAAGAAAAAAGGATCTTAAAAGGTTTGCATAAGGACTCCAATTACTCTCCTAAGCTTTTGATGTTCAAGCACGTGTCATTAAACACTTCATGTTGCCGTCCAGACTCTTCTACACAAGTAACTTGAAAGAAAGATTCCTATTTTGCAGGAAAGTTTTCCCTTCTTGTTTTAGAACTTCTCCAACCGTGTTTTTTTAAACCCACATTACAGTTAGCACAAAGGGCACCAAACCTGCAGTTTTGATAATGTTTAACTTCATAAACAGCACCATTCTGTGTACCTACACGGGGCTTCAGAATTTAATCAGACCTGTCCCACACAGCTGGACTTTTTTTTTAGTAACCCACCAGACATTATGTAGTATTGTATGTAGAGAGATATATATAACGTTGTAGGTACTATAGAAATATACATATGTGTTATATAGAACTATAATCTACTGTCTTTTGGAAGCCAGTGAGAAATACATTTTTATTTCAATGAGGTGATTTACTCCTCCAATCTCTTCAAGTCTTTGGTGCTTTGTGACTTATTATCTGAGCTGGTTTTTGTAAGATAACTGCATTACAGTGATACATCAAGCAGTGTAATTCCTTCACGGCATTGCACACCAGAAGTGCTACTTCTACGAATATCAGGTAAATGGGGAGTAAAGTGGAGGCAGCAAATACAGGCCTTTTGCAATAGATTGCACTCAGTTTTCTTAAGCTACCTTGCTGTAGGTATATTCAGCTTCTAAACCATGTTTTTAGGAACATGTGAAGGGCTCAGAAATCACAATTTTATTACATTTAAATTCTTACAGAATGTATCAAGACAGGAACGTTGAAAATTTGGTCTTTTTGTGAATGAGGCAGAGAGGGAAAGGGAGGGAGAGAAAGAGCATGGTTTGTAGCTGAAAATATCATCCTTTTTCACTACTTCCCATAGGCTACACTGGCAATTAAGGCTCAGTGATGCTGATATTGCACCACTTCCTCCATCCAGAAGGAGAATGTTGTCAGAAATTACTATTTTCCTATGTCAGATACTGCTAGTCAGTACATTAATGTAGAAAAATACCATCAGCTGAGAACTGAGAGTTCCAAATCGAGCAAATGTTTAGTGTTCAGACTATTTGTAACCTTCTGCAAGCTGCAGTATTCCTAGTTTCGGTGCAGTGACCGACGCTCAGCAGGGCCACATCTTCTCAGGCTGAGATCCAGCGGGTAGCACCTCCCAACACAAACCCAACACGGCTTTCACCGAAACCACCACCTGAACCCCCACCAGAGGTTGACCCACAACATTCGTATCTCTTGCTCTTGATTCCTCAAATACAACATACTCTAACTCATACCCCGACGGTAGAGACTCCTGCATTGCTTTAGTAAGAAACCTGTGAGCTCCTACAAACGTAACGTTGATTATAGAGGTCCTAGAAGTAGCGCTCTTCTGTACCGACTGTTTCCCCGATGCTCCTGAGGAAGCACAGAAATGCACTTTTTCCACTTTTCTGGTTACTGTTTTCACTTTGCCTGTCTCAGCTGGCAGATTTTAGAAGGGCCTATAAATGTTATTTTATATAAATATAACTTTATGTATATACTCCCTTTCCCCCACAGGACACTAAAGCCTATACAAACAGAAAGAGATCGTGGGACTCCACGATTAACAAAAATGATCAAAATTCTGCAAAGGATATGTAGCAGAAGCAGATAGACTTTCTGAAGCCATGTTCTGAAGCTGAAGGCCATTTAGTCATATATCTTGCCTACAAAGAATGGCTCGAACGTCGGGGAGTACCACGACACCCCTAGTTCTGCAGTCTCAGAAGAAGAACTGCAGGTTGGCTACAAATACAGCGGGAGTCCTTCAAAGCCCCGAATCCCCGACTTGGTCTGGTTCTCCAGTCATAAACAGGGACAGAAAATCCTGCTGATTGTACTCCTGAATAATTCTCATTTAAAGTCAAGGCAGGAGGGACATGGGAATCTGGTCCAAAATAGGCATCGGGACCATAATGATTTAACCACAAAATATATTGATAGGCCTGTCGCTAGCATGAGGCAAGGTATATGAATCCCAAATGCAGAATGAGAAAATTGTTCTATGATCAGCACAATATAATTGCTGGTAAAGAAGATTTGCTTTGGTTTTTTTTGGGGGGGGAGGGTGTTGAGTCCCTTTTATTTACAGAGAAACAAAATCTTTGGGGAAATATTAAACAGATGATAAAATATTTTTTGAAACTGTCTGGATGAAAAACTATCGGAGTATTTTAAAATGAATGTAAGAAACAAAAACCTTAAAAATTATCTACATCTTTATTTAGCTGTTACTTCTGAAACTGCTTTTACTAGATGTGATACTATCCTGTACATTTAAACTGTATTACTCCTACAGTATATATCGGCAAAAATGTTTAGAACATATAATAAAACACACATTGAAAAAAGAAGACGTGTGCTTTTATATACGGTTATATACATATGCTTATATTCCTGTTGTCTTGCAGGGGAGGGGCAAGAAGAGCAAAGCCACCATCTATTTGTGACCGCAAATACTGACATGTGTTATTGGAAACAAGAGGGGAAGAGAATTCCCAGTTTTCCAGTTTCATGTCACTGATGTGAGGCAGATAACTTGGTAAAATGCTTTACCGTATTCCTGATAAAACCTACCATTTATCAAAATCAAATCCACTGCTGCAGCTCCAGATTAAAGAGACGACCTTAAAAGAAGAAAAAAAAAATCTACTTCCAAACAGTCTTCCTCTTCGTAAATACGATAAACTCTTGGCTATTTGCTCCTACTTCCTGACAGAGATAGGATAATGCCACTCTTCAAATAAGTTCTTACTTGTTTGTTACACCTTTTGATGGGTTTATCTCCTGCCATCCTCTAATGGATAACTTTTCTGGTGAAATCAGTCATGTCAGGCCTGTAAATGAGAGCACGGTTGTGGGGAGTCCAAACAACACAACCAGGAGAGCCATGGTGTTAAAAGGAGCTTTTAGAACTTGGCAAAATTGTCTCTCTAAGCCACAGTTGGAATGGATGGGATTGATTTTGATTTTCCTTTTGATTTCTAGGAAATGTTTTTATTCTACAGATATTGTATTGCACTGGGAGTTTCCTATAGGTGAAAAAAAAATCAATGATCTATTACACATATTGTGCAGCTGTGTCCCAACATAATTAGTATTTTATTTCAACTGACTTGATAATCTCAGAATACACACCTATACGTATATAACAGCACACCAGGGAAAGAAAACAAACCATTATAAAAAAAGCTACTCTAAAAGAGCTGAGCAGGTTAAAAATAAGATGAGTATTCAGGATTAAAGAGTTTCTACATTATGTAGAATGTATGTTCTATGCTCTTTCAAAGATCCCGCTGAATCCAACTGGCCTCTCTCTGCAACCAAAATTCTGCAAAGAATGTTCTGCAAAGAGTTTTGGTTGAAGAATCTCCAATTCTGCAAAGAGAATCTCTGCGAGCCGAGTTCTCCTCTTATCTATGCTTGGTTTTTGCTGCACTTAAATTCAATTTGCTTTAACCCAATTAATTTAATTACACATCAGTGAACTTGGTACCAAGAACTGGCTTCTAGGTTTTCTGTGAAATAAGTAAGAGGGTATCATAAACTGGAATTTCTTACATACTTTTACAGACAGCGAGGAAAAAAATACAGGCACTATTCCCTTAGACAACTTGCAGCCTGTGGTTAAAATGAGGAAAAAGGGATGGACCAAGTTTTTTGCAGGAACATCTGTCGCTCATGGGGACCATGTCCCAGCAATCAGCAAGGGTGACAAACTACCATTGAGTGAGGAACCTGGGAACGGGAAAGAGCTGCCTTTGCAAATCTTGTTTGCTGTATTTTTGAGGGGTTTATCACCTGCTAGTTGGTAATGTGTCTTGGTGATTTATCATCTGTCCATTAATGGAAGACTCTGTCCCCGAAAGACTGGAATCTGTTCAGGACTCTCATCTCGAAGTGAGGGCAGAGTTACGGCTGAGAGCCAAATTATAAACCTGAGTGAGTGGGAAGTATATTAGAGTGGTGTTTACATCTTTGGAGGCAGAGAATGAATGACTGGATCGAAGAAGAAGAGTTGGGCTTTTGGCAATTTAAGGATGACAGAAAAATAGGGCAGGAAAATGCAGAATTAGCCAAAGCGAAATGAACGGAAGAGTAAGGTTTGTGAACCTCTGGCAGTAAAACTGAGTGGGGCAAATAACGAGAGGGTAAAAAGTTACAATCTTTGGCTCCTGTGAAAGAAGGGTGAAGAATAGACCGTTGGGTGAGGCACTGATAAAGGGTACGAGTGTAAAGGGAAGAGTCAAAAGGACATTGTGTGAGACAGAAGATCCTGAGAAAAGGGGCTGAGCTTCTACTTTGCGTTTGCTGAGACCATTATTATAATGTGCAGAAGCGAAAGAAACAGAAACTGAAGAGAGAGGAAAAGTACAGCTGGGTCTAAGCAATGTTAGATGGCAACACTACATGAAATCACTGGGACAAGTGGTGTCTTTAAAGGATAAAGAGAGACGTTGATACAGGTGAAGGAGTGAAGAAGAGGTAAAGTATTGGGGCCACAAGGGTATGTTGGTTGGATCTCGTCTTTGAAATAGTTGGCAGAGAGGGAAGTGAGGGGAATTAAAAGTAGTAAACAGACATCAAGAACTGTTAACGTGATGTTTTACCGTGAGGAAAATTTCACTAACATATCCTACAGATGAACAAAATGGGATTTTAAAAAGTCATATTCACTAACCTTTCTTATGAGAGGGTAATATGTTAGCCTGCACAGCTTTTTGTAAGGAAGTCTATGGAAATATTTCCAAATTCTCTTATTTACGTTACCATTGCAGACCGACATCTAAAATAATAGAAGAAAAGCACGCATGGAAAAGTGGTTACAATTTTGCTGATGCTGTAACTCTGACAGTGGTATTTCTTATTGTGCATATTTGAGAGTGTGTTTATGGAGGATGCCACTTGGCATATTAATCACCGTTTTGATTCCTTGCTGGCCGAGAGATGACGCAAAGAGGAAGCTAACATTATGACGACGTTGGAAAGAAGTTCACTGTTTTGCACTCGTTTTACAGAAAGTCATTTACGAGGCTTCATAGACTTCCAAATACAAAGTTACAGTGAAATCAATACAAAGTTGTGGATAATCATTTTCATCAGGTATCTGATTTAAACTGCAGAATAAGGACGTAAACGTGAACCAAAAAGGTGGACTGCACGCAAGTAATGAAAAATAACTACATGTAGACACGGTAATGACGGCAACACGTTTGCAGAGCTAGGTTTGACCTGCCCCACCCCAGTCCTGATGGACAAAAGCTGGTTCTGATTTGCAGCCCCTGAACCGCTGCTGAAATCTCCGTACCGACACATTTCTGCGGTTTCCTGACTGCAGTTGGCTCGCATCCCGTCGGTTTAAGGCTGGGCAGAGTAAGCTTGCATCTGTCAGATTATATCCATGTAGGAGGTTTTCCCCGCCTGTATTGCAGTAGCTTGTTATTACTGCATGCCTTTAACATGAGGCTGTGTCCTGTTACATTATGCCTACAACACGAAATCATATAGAACTCCAGGCACTGCTATTGGTGGGCAGCAGAAAAACTACAGACTAAACATAAACCATTCAGACCCAGTTTATGGCAGCAGATTGTAAGGGAACGTGCAGTAAGGCATCGAAGAACATCCAGCGTGCTGACTAGTCAAAGTACTTTTGGATAGTTCTTCCATATATTTCTAGTTTTCAGATTTCATTTGTGTTGGCTCAAGGGAAAAATCTCTCTATCGCTGAAAAACACATTCGGCATAAATCAGTTCCTGAGAGGAAAGTCAAATATGAAATAAAAAACGAGACAAAAAGGCCCCCACAATACAACAGAACAGAAGCGTCTTGGTGAATGAAGCAAGAATTGAAAATAATAAACTTACTAGAACAATAGGAATGCTAATATGGTTTACCTTGTATTTTTTGACACGGGGACTGCATACGGATTGTCACAGTAGACTGTACACATTAAAACACAACGTGTAGAACATATGTTAATTTAAAACCTGTGAAACTCAGTTTATGAAACTGGCATGTATAACATATGAACCTTAGTTGGGTTAATTAATCTGCCGTACATATTCCTAACTTACCAAAAGACACCATCTATGAAAAAATAAGTAATTGAATGAAGTAAGTATCATAGCGCATTTTGGACTACTTACTAATTCCTTTTCATGTTGTGTTGACATACGTTCACCAATTAAAAGCAGGGAATTCATTTTTATTTTTATCTGAAACCTCGCTGCTCTCAGAACTTCATGGGAAGGGCGAGCCTAAAGCAATAACCGTAGGAAGGAGATGCTGGGGGGAACTCCTGCAGCATATGGGACTGCTCTTTAATTCCATATTGTGTAGCAACAAATTTTTTTTCCCCTCAGTTATGTTGATATCCTCAACATTTAAAAACCACCACAATTTCCCTGGCATTTTTAAATCTTCTGTTTAATAATTAATAATATTTTGTGCTGAGATTCAATTGTGAGTACTTTACACTTGGTGAATAAACTATGGTAATCACTACAGTTTGAAAAGCGTACTGGTTTTAACTCCTTACAGTGAATCTGAATAAAACCAACTTCTTCACTATTCTCCAAAGAGTAAATACTTCTTATTTAGCAATATAAATATTAACATATCTCATGGCCAGAATTGCTGGGAGCAAGTTATAATAACAAAAGAATTTAGTGGCAACTATATTAAACTAATTAATTCCCAGTGAAATTGTAAAGGAATAATTACTTGATCAGTTCATATCCGGAGTTTAGAATATCTTTCAGGTGGATGAACTACAACCGAACAGATGCCCACCACGAAGGGTTTTCCTCGCGTTGCAGCACCACAACCTGGGGAGTCAGAACACACCAGCTTACCGTGCAAGGCAAGCAGCATGACTGAGGAAGTCCTTGAAAACAGATGTTCTTTCAACTAAAGTTTTCATGCTGATGGTTTGTTGTTTTTTTTTTTTTAATTCAGAATTTGTCCAAGGACATTGCTGCTTGCAATAGCTCCCTTTCTGGGTTACAAGAAACAGATCCTTCCTGATGAGGCCTTCAGTTCTTGTACGGACAGTATTAAACCCGAGAAGTCATGAACTCAAAAATGAAAGCATGAAGGTAGCTAAAACTGTCATGAAACACTTACTGCTTTACCTGGATTACCAGAGAAGATAAACGGAGGGAATTAATAAATAGGTTATTACATGCAAAGCTTGAAAAATAAGCTTAGCAGTAACAAGCCCAAAGATGGAGAAGTTTTGTCAGATTTAAATACTTCGGTCCTTTGTGCTCTCTTCATCCCTGAAGCCACATCTACCCCTGCAGCTCACGCTCTCCCACGCCTGGGCCTTGGGATTTTGCTGACTAATCTCTAACCGACCAGATTGCTCTTCAACCAGCCGTACCAAACGCTCAACTAGATGTGTTCCCTCCAGCAGCGCCTTGCAGCCATACATGAGAAATTCAAGCTGTTTAGATCTTGTTCCAATCGTGAGAAAAACAAACAAAAAATTAAATACAGCTTTCCTAGTTCGAACCATTACTTTTTGCTAGCTAACCACGCCCGGAATACGGATAGCAGATGCTTCCTTCCTCTGGAGCTAGATTTCAGAAAGTTGAACCAGAGGATGGTCTGTGTTGGACTGTTGGCCTTGAATTCTGTGAGAGCAGAAGAGAGGGGGTCAGGGCAGCGTGCCGGTGCCAGGAGAACGCCCTCCTGCCAGGCTCGGGAGTTTGTACATTAAAGCAGCATCTGCTGGGTGACGGCTGTGGAACATACTGAACCTCCTCCTGGTGTGGTAGGAGCTCTTCCTTGCGTACATTGAGGACACTGTACCCTCCCACATTTGGAAAATCGTTAAGGGTGTAGTGCGAATTTTCAGTTTGGACATACATTTACCCACCCAAAGGGAGTTTTACTCCGACTTGTTTTCAGAATTTTAATATAGCATGAGTTAGCAGAATTTAGCTGAGGTGAGAAAGACCTATGTCTGGAGGTAATTTTGGCCTAACTAGAATAAACCAGAGCATTTAGATGGAAATGTTTCAGGATTAATTTGGATACTCACTCTCAAATATGCAACTTGGAAAAAAGATAGGTGAGGACAGATACACCTATAGTATAAATCAAGGATAATTGCCTGCCTCCATTGAAGTTTTCATACCTGGCTGAACCAGCAATGAACAATGAGTAGAGAAAGAAGTGCCTGCAGAACAGCTTTACGGGGAAACCTCTCAAGCCCGGTCTGGGGAATTGGCACGCTTGGGTGCGTGTAATTGTCGTGGTTTGGGCAAACCAGGACAGTAATGCTTCTCTGCAATGCTCGTGCGCTGATGCGTGCAGCACGGGGAAGAAACAGGAGTCGGGAGTCAGTGTGGATGGAGCTACAGGGCTATGACCTCCCTGGGACCACGGAGAGATGGTGGGATGGCTCACCCGGCTGGAGTGCTGCGGTGGAGGGACACAGGCTCTTTCGGAAGGATGGGCAGGCGAGGAGGTGGAGTTGCCCTCTATGTGAGCAAGTAGAGAAGGCTGTCCTCAAACAACTGGAAGAAGCCCCACTCATGTTCACAGGCCCCGGTCCTCATCAGGGACTTTAACCACCCTGATGCCTGCAACTGGTAGAAGTACAAATAGGATGATTTTGAGAAAAATACAGGAAAAGCTTTCGGGTTGAAGAATGGCTGAAAAAGTCTTGGAGCTGGGAAGGAAGCAGTATCTTCTTTAAGTTTAATCCACTGTATTCTGGATCACTTTGCTTGTAAGTAAAAGATTGCATCAGGAATACCTGACTAGAAACACCATCATCACCTTCTCCAGGTAACTCACACAGCGCTGGCTAGCAAGTCAGTCTAAAACGTTTTACTAACCCTCTTCCCCCACCTTGTATTTATCAAAGGAAACATTTAATTACCGAATGTTTGTAACTAAGAAACAAATGATGAAAGGTCCATATTTTCTTGTGATTAAACTCAGGATTTGCAACTTAACTAAATGTTCCCTCAAACTGCTTGCTAAGAGCTGTACTTCTGCAAACATAAATGTGCTCCTTTATAAGCAATTTTAAAAGGATTTAAAGTTGCTTGCAAAATATTAATTTCTTTGACATCACAGTAATGAGCAAATGAAAAATGCACAACTGTAAGATATTAATGATCTATTAATTAACAGATACCCTTTATATTTCTAGTCAATTTAATTGTTTGAATAGTCAGAATTGAGAAGTATTTTTGAACCTATTTGACTAATGACAAAACTAAATAATTAAACAATTAGATGGCACCTTGTTAGAACAGCAGCGTTAGGAACGAAACGTTTTCACACAGAGAGAAATTTTAAACAGTCATTTGCAATTAGCATTATTGGATAGGTAGAATTGGAGGCGGCCCATTTGTTATCAATATTACAATTAGTTAATTGTCACATTTGCTTTTTTGTCATTACAGTCTATTTTGAGACATGGCACTCAAGCTTCTAACCTTTGTCTTTCTCCGTAACCCTGTTAACTTGAAACAACCATTTCCTCAAAACCTCAGGGAAAAAAAAAAAGATTGCTGGATCTTAAAAATTCCAATTGTGTCCTACCTTTTAAATCTGAATTGAAGGGATTTACAATGTTTACGTTTGTGGTGGTTTTGAACAACTGATTTTGTACATTGTGTTGTGTCAAAGAAAAGTTCTTTAGGCAGTTCAAAACATTTGTGACATTTTTTTTGGCTGTCAAAAGTGGTATTGTCTTCTTCATCTGGAATATTTTTAAGAACACAAAACTGAGGGGAGAAATGCAGTTTTGTCATACCTAAAAACTTGAGGTCGGTTTTTGGGTAGTTCAGGATTTCCACCCAGAAAGAGTGAAAAATAAATTAAAAAAATTTCCATAATTCGGCGCAGAAGTTAGAAATGGTCCTGACTTTCTGTGCTGTAAATCTGTTTTGACTTGGCTGAGTTGCTGCAGTTTCATAAACATTGTTCATTCATGCACAGTACTTCTTTTATAGCAAGTGGCTTTTGCAAATTATCACTTGAAGCTTTATTGGCACTGTGCACACGCGCTGAGCTGGAGCTGAATGGAACTCTAGACCATCTGATTTGAAAAATGAGAAGCAGAAGCAGCCTCTAGATTTTCAAATTCATCTTTTGATTTTGCTTTTATCTGGAATTACGTCAGCTAGATTTATGGTTCTGCTTGCAGATATAATGACCTGAAATATAGTAAAGGAGGCTTCCCTGCATTCTCGAGTCAGCTGCAATTTCATTTCTTTTGCTTTTCTGCTGCCTAAACAGAAAAGAAAAGCCCGGCTTTGGCCTTCCCTCCTCAGAAGGTAACATAACTTGCCAGCTCTGGAACAGGAAAAAAATGTCACTGAAGGGATCTCCCGGAGCTCCTCCACCGCAGACTGGTGTACCTGAACGGAGCGGGGGAAGGAGGCTGGAGGGACGCCATCCTCAGCCACAGCAGAGTCATTGGGTGGCAGGAGCTGAGAATGTGGAAGCAAACGAACATTTAGTATGGGTGTAATTGCACAGTTCTCACAACGTCTCCGAAAAAGACCCTTTGAGAGGATTATTTCTATGCTTGCACACGTTACTCCATTCCAACGTGCAGCAACCCATATCCTGGGAAAGAATACTATTTTGCAAATGACTTCTTAGCTGTTAAAAGAAAATTTTAGAACAAATAATGCTGTTTCATCCCAGCAGCCAACAAATCAGTAACACAGGTCAATTTAATTTTACTGCAGATAATAGTGTCATTCAGCCATTTCTTTGCTATGAAACAGTATGGGACTTTAAACCCCGCATGCCAGCTCGAACCTTATTTTCTATGAACGAAGCATACGTTTTGAAATGTTTTTGTAGAAGTGCTCTCTTCTGTTCTTTACTGCGGTGCCCAAGTCTACTAATTTGTGAAAATATGAAGCTCTTGATAGAATCGCAAAGTGCTCTGTTAGCAGTCGTACGCTTCTCTTCAGTGCTTATCTTGATCTCCAGTGTCTGTCAAGAGTATGAACTCCTATGTCAATAAACTAGGTCTGAACATCCTACGTTAGAAGTAATTGTATTTTTTTGGCCAACACGCTCTTAAGGTTAGATTAAAAATTAGTGTAAATCATGATTTTAAGAGGCATACCACTGCTAAAAGCCAGATAAGAATTTGGCCCACAAAAGACTGTATAAAGGAGATCTGTATTTCTGAAATCCACATGAAAAAAAATCATTAGTTAAAAGTGTTATGATATTTCATTAATTAATTATTGATCTACTGTTAAAAGTTAAACTTCTAATACAATAACTGTTGAATATTCACTTTTATTGCTGCAGAGGAGAGTGCCTTTAAAACAACAGCTAAATTCACTTAGGTGAGAGAACAAAAATTTCTGCCATCATCTGGCAGCCTCAGAAAAGGAAATCCTGGATGAAGGAATCAAGCACAGGGCAGTTACGAGCCACCAGTATGATGTAGTCAGGAGGAAATTTTGACTGAAGCTTAGAAGAAGGTTCTGACTATCAGAGTCATCAGACTTCGAAACAACCTTTCAACAAGAAGAGTGGGAGCAAGTAATCTAATGACTTTCAGATACCGCTTGGATGACTACATAAAATGACTGTAAGACGCCATTGCCTGCAGTTGCCCGGAACTGGTAACTCAGAAGATCTCTTCTTGATCTGTGTTTGTATATAGATTGACAGCGCTTGCTTAGCTTGGCAAATTGCTTATTAGCAATTTACATTTATGTAAAGGAAAACCAAGGTAAATGTTGGTTTGCTACTTAACAAAGAGGGTATTCTATAGACTCGTAACACAGCAAAACCAATTTAATACCTCTTTCGCATTAGCCTTCTCAAAAAGAACGACTGCAAGCAGAAACAATTAATACCAGCAAAAAGGGATAAGATCTCACTCTGTAAAAGGAAGAGGAAATGTTACATAGTGCTTAAATAACAAAGATATTCTGAGATCATCTGTGCTGATAAACTTCATTCATCTTAGGGGACTTAGCTGATTAAAATAGACTCCAAAGGCTTATTGGTCTTTGAAAAATTATGGAGGACAGATGAGATGCTGGAGGACTGAAGAAGAGCAAATGGATTGCTATTTTTAAAAGGGAAAAGAAGAATAGTCTGGTCTACTTAGTTTCAATCTCTCTATCCTAAGTCCAGCACTGTTCAATAATGGAAAAGAAGGTGCGCTTATTAAATTTGCAGACACCACAAAGCTGGAGAGACTGTAAATATCTCAGGGCGCAGGATTAAAATTCAGTTATGTGTCTTACAGACTGAAGAGCGGTCTGGAAAAGAAAGGATGACTTTGCAATAGGGACAGGTGAAAAGTATTACAGATGGGCAGGTATACCCAACTGCACAAATGTGGAAGGGCATCAATTAACTAGGTAGTAATTAATCAGAAAAGGATCTCAGGGCTAAAGTGGAAAGTGATGAGTTAGCAATGAATATGCCAACAACCTTACACTGTGAAAAAGGCAAAGACAGAACAGGCATATACGAACAACAGTACAACTGACAAGATCGCGGGCGTTTTCCTCACGTTCTTTTCAGAATCAGTGACGGGTCCAGCAAGATCCTGTGTTCAGTTTTTTGTGGCATACACCAAGCAAAAGGATCTGTTTGGAAATATTTCCCAATACAAATACTGATCTAGAAAATATGATCTATGAGAAAGAATTGAAAAGATTGGTATTGTTTGGCCAAAAAAAAAAAGAAAGGGGGGGGGAGGCGAAGAGGGATTTTATAAATAGGAAAGGCTGTTGCAAAGAGAAGAAACCCAAATCATAGTATCATAGAATCATAGAATGGTTTGGGTTGGAAGAGACCTTAAAGATCACCTAGTTCCAACCCCCCTGCCATGGGCAGGGACACCTCCCACTAGACCAGGTTGCTCAAAGTCCCATCCAACCTGGTCTTGAACACTTCATATTCTTCATATCATATGATGAATATAACCAGAGATAATGCAGTGAAATTGCAGTAAGAAAGGTTTTGTACAGGCATCAGGACAAAAGAAATTATATTGGAAAGGATTAGGAACAGACTGCCCAGGAAGATTATGGAGTTTGCAGTATTGGAGGTCAACTATGAAGATATCTATTGAGACTGACAAAGATACGGCTGATTCCGTTTTGCACAACAGGCATGGGCCGGATGACTTCCTGAGGTCCCTTTTAACTTTGCCTTCCTGTGATTAATAACAAAAGATGCTGAATATGGTTTGAGTAATTTACGGACAAACATGGGGCATCTTTAAGAATTAGAAAATTGGAAAAACACTTTGTTATTTTTAAGCTTTCCATTCATAGAGTCCAACCAAATCTAAATAGCTTTATTCTTCCAACGGACATACAAAGAAAATATTTCACAATGTATTTCCAAGTAATTATACTAGATATAAAAAAATTCCAATACTACTATGGTAGTTGAAGAAAAGATGATTTTACTAAGACAGTATCATTGGGTCTAATTCAGTGTGTAAAAAAAAGCTGACACAAGTGTGAATTTGTAAGAAGAAAAATTCAATCTCTACAGTCCTAATGGTAGATCTTTATGTTGGATGGCCTAAAGAAATGTCATTTTTCTAAACAAGTAAACTGACACATTCAGTGAAACGGCTAAAATCATTTTTTAGGCTGCCTGCACTATTTCTTACTTTTTCTTTCTTTCTTTTTCTTTTTTTTCCTCAGAACATTTCCTTCGCAAAAAAATAAAATGGGTTGGTTCTTAATATCCTGAAATCAAAATGCTGATATAGACTTACATAGCTATGTATATAACTTATATATAGACTTATAGGATACGCATGATCTTACTTCTGTAGAAGTCAGTCAGTTCTGCGCTTGAGAAAGCCTTCAGTGATCTGGAGGCTCCCAAGGGCAGAGCAGATACCGGGACTGTCCACACTGGGAAGTTAGCGTTAGTGAGGTGAGGTGCAAGTTCACAGTGCATCGGGCTCACTGAAGTGCTCCCATGTGCAGACACTCCTAAGTGCCAGGGACCATTTTCTGCTTGGAGGCTAGGCTGACAGATGGACGGACAGACGGAGCACGTACAGGTGAATCTCATTTCATTAGGCAGCCAGGCTAAAAACAACTGGAAGGAAAGTACGGCGACTGGATTCTTACTTGCCAGAACTCAAGGGCAATAGGCGTTGATCAGGAACCATTCCTCTCCAAGCAAACCCGAAAGAAAATAGTTATTTTTTCAGGTGTTAGAAGATTTAATGAACCACTGATTAGCGTCACTCCTTGTTAAATCAATAAGGAAGATACTGAATCACTTTACTAGTGCTCACTTGTATGAGTAAATTGTGCAGTCAGGTGTTCATGGACTAGTGATGGAACACTGAAAGGATCATCTGAGGCTGTTTTATAAGCAAAAAATGTAGCGCATCTACAGTTCGCAATGGTCAGTTAAGTGTCTTTCCTATTCCCCATAAAGGGAAAGAGCCTCACAGGCAGCACTTTCTGCTTCCTAACAAACAAACTCCAATCTCATATTCACTGGGTTCAACAGGAGCAGTCTTTAAAAAGAGTTTTAGGTATTAGAAAACCAGATATTAGCAAAGCTGTTCCCCTCATTTAAATTCACCATGGATATTCATGCATTTCCGATAGGTGAGTTATACCATGTGTTAACAGAGCACAAGATTTTTTTGTTTGATGGCATATTAGGGTTACGGTCACAAATGGCTGTTAGGGGTTTTCAGATACCATGAAGGAAAATTATCATAGCAGGAAAACAGGGAAACCATAAATTGTTAGGAGTTAGGACAGAGCGTTGCTTCGGCAGGTTGGTGTTATGCCCAACAAGACTGCGTGGCAGGGAAATCCGCTGCCTCCGATAACTCCTGGCAGCGGAGGGATTTAGGAGAGGATTTTGAATGCAGCAAGGGGGAAGGCTTGTGCAGGCAGAGGGGATGGGTTGCATGGACCAGCTGAAGGCACTGATGCAGGGTACGTAATGAGTTACACACGGCTTTTACCCCCCTCTTCCTCACTGTCCTGCCCCTTCGCTTTCTCCTGCTGCAACGGAAATTCACACTTGCCCCACAGGAAAAATCGTCTTCTCTCAAAGTCCTTGGAGAAAATTGCTCCTGCCACACATGCCTTCTTCCAGAGTCAGTTTCTTTAAACGCCAGTAAAAATTCACAAATTCTGTAATCAGCAAAATCTGCTTCAAACCAACGTCTTCCCTAGATGCCGGTTTTCTCTACACCCAGGTTTTGTCTGCAGGATACACACAGCCTAGATATTTAATAGAGCTTTCGGTACCCTTCTGACCACGCTGAGACTCCTCACAACCAGCCTCTGCATCTCACCCCTTCTGTACCACACCTTCCCAGGCCATTATTTCTCCTTACTGTCTTTCAAGTCCCTTCTTTCCCAGCCAGCAAAGTTCAACTCTTTCATGAAGAAAATGCCTTTTCTTCCTCCCGTCTGCGTTACTGCGTAGTCCTTTTTAATCAAGTATTCCAGATCTTCCAATTGTCAATTAAATGAAATAATCACTAGTGCTAAGAATGCTGCCCGAAAGTTGAGAAATGAGTAGGCACAGTATTTGCAGGTTCTCATGTTACCTGCAGACAAACAGATGTGCCACAAGACAAGCTTAAGACCTGCCTTTGCCGTGCTCATGAAATACTTTTGTACCTCTGTGGTTTCTTGCTTTTAGGTGCTAGAAATATGTGAGAAGCTTTACTGACTTCAGCTGATAAATCTGCATTCAGGAAAATGTAGATTTAGAAATTTGAATGTGTCACATTTTCCGCATGTACATAATTTTCCCAAATCCATGATCGCAGTGGTTCATTTTTCATGGGTAGTTTTCATTAAATAAACATGTTTCGGCATTCTTTCTACATTTATTTCCAATTTTCCATGTTTCTATATCATTGTATTAGTAATGATAAATCACTAATATAATGGAATGAACAATGTTTTTGTTAAAAATTCATTGCTTCCACCTCTACGAAGAAATTTCATATTCTAAAGAATATGAATAGACCTAAAAAAAGACATTAAAAATACCATTACATAAAGTGTAGAACTTGGAGTGCAGAAAGAGAATTCAACCTTTCTTTTCTTTTTGAAAAACTAATGCATTTAATCAAAGGCTTAATTCTTTCTAAAGCTTTAATTTGCCCAGCTTTTCAGAGCTGAAATGCTGTGAGCTAGTGCTTCACGAAAATTCCATTGACACAGCAGCCAGTTAAAATCATGTCCTTTCACTTAACCACATTTAACTGAGATAAAGCAACACAAGATTTAATAGCTCCCAGCGGCGCCCAGCGATGGAGTGGCTACCCCAGATTGCAACAGAAGGCCACAGGTTCATGCAAGGGGCACGGTGCACGTAAACCCTCTCGTGTGGTAACAGGCCAAAAGTGGATTTGATTTGACTAGATGTAACTACGCTGGAGTTACGGTTGAGTATACCAGCCTTGTACCATGTACGATCTACTCCAACAGTTTGCAGGCACGTACTTCAGCCCCTGAATGAAGACCAGAATACAGTAGACGACAGCGATATTCTTCTTCCAGAGACACGTTGGAAGCAGACAGTTATTTAGCGAGAATTATTTACGAGTGGAAATAACTTTAAAGGCTTATAACTAGACAATGATGTAGGCACGATTTCACTCAGAGCTATCTCAATATCAAGCCCAAAGTGAAGGAAGTAATAAGATAAAAGGTGTAAGCTCACAATGTCACCGACTGTCAGGATAAAGTATGTAACCAAAATATTGTGACTAGTCACCCTCTTCACTATTTTAGGGCCAATGATGAGGAGGTGAGGACAAATGGGTAAGCAGTGATTACAGGGCTCAGCAATTCCTTACAATGCCCAGATTTTTGCCTGTGTGATGAATATTTCAGATACATCCTGCGATCTTTACATTCTTCACTGACAAGGAGACAAGATGCATTTTGCATCTGCTAAAGACTTCTGATTGGCACGTATGTTGAAAGACTGGCCCAAGACTGAAAGACAGAGTGTTCTTCAAAAGCTGTAGCCATGAAATATTTATTCTTTTCTCTTTCATAGAAATGCATTTGATGACTATATGACATAAAGTGCCACTAATAGCTCTGGACAAAATTATATGGCTCTAAAGACTATTAAACTATTATTCTTGGAGGGTGGAAAAGGTTTTCTTTGACACATATGATCACAATAGTATTAGCAAGGTTTTGTTTACAACCTCTCCTGAAAAAAATGTGGTACATTATCAAGTGCTTTTTGCACTGGCAAATTCAAATCTGACAATCACAAATGGCAACAATGGTATCTGCGATATATTTAGTAGGTTCTTTATCTCACAATCTTTTGAATGGGCTGTTTATTAATTTTTAAAAACTTTAAGTATTCAACTAAGGGCAAGTGAATACTAATGAGACTGTTCAAAATACGCTTTGTTTGTATCTAAGTGTATATATTTTATAGAGTAAGTCATAGGCACATGAATCCCCAAATGTTATTTAAATCTCTGAAGTCAGCTGAAAAGCAAAGACCCTCATACATGCATAATGTCTAGCATGACAACCTGAAAATTATGTGAAAACCAAAAGGCTCCTTTGTAATAATGTAACTAAAATTTTCTGATAAAAAGACCTAGAAGGCATTGCTGCATCATAGAAATCATTATAATATGATTTTCACATGAAAATTTGTAGGACCCTTGTACCTACAAATATTATAAAATACTAAAAACCTTATAAAAACTTAGAAACCTGATAAAATGCTAAAATATTAACAAGCTAAATGAATAGTTACCTTCCTGTAAACCACATTATCTCAGTATCCATTTACCATCCTACGCTTTTCATAAACCTCCCGCTACTGCAAATCCCTCAGTTGTATTTGCCATTGAATTGCCTGGGTCTCATTATCAGTGGCTGAGGAAATGCAGTATAGTCATGCAAGACTTTCTAAAGTGGACTAAAAAATGCATTCCTGAGAATTCAGTTGATCTTTCCCTTCCGAAGGGGTAACTGCTGTGTTAAATATTTTCTTTTGCCAGAGCAGCTAGAAGAAGGGTGAAAAAAAAACCAAGCCAAAGTAAATTAAGCGGTGGCATCATGCCCAAATCAATCACAGACATTACCTTTCAAACAGTGGATTGAGACTGGCAGACTGTAGTTTAATAGTCATGAGAAGAATTTTTGTTTGCATGTTGAGCGAAGTATACGGCTAATTATGCATATATGCACCCTCTTGAAAAAAAATAGCCGGCTGCATGAGTCTGCAAGTTTAAAATGGTATGTAACCAGGAAAGGCTACGCTACAACATGAAGTGATAGCAAATACTGCTTCCTCTTGATTCAGGTATCCCCTGAATAAGCTGCTAGATTTGCTGTGAATATTTTGTGAAAGGGACAACATTTACTACTGCAATTTGGCACACACTTGCCTCCTTTCAAAATACCAAGAATCCGTTTTAGGTTATTAAGCTTTCAGTCTAATGATTCCTACGTGTTTTAATAATCATATTTGAGCAGTAAACATGGATTGTTATTTGGTTCTATAGACTGGAAATAAGTTTTGATGAGCAGTAGAACCATAAAGTTTGACATATATATCTTGAGTTGCTTTACTATTCTAACATAAACTGAATAGCGTATTGCAACCACCATATTTTTTAGGCAGAACAATCAAACCAGCTATTTTCATCTTGCAAGGGTCTTGTAACAGTGTGTAAATGTCTTGAACAACTAAGCCTTGGTGTGCCTGTGAGTAGTTGTTTGCAACCTTGGAAGGCAAAAGACATGGATGGAAGGGGCTTCTGTTCAGGAACTCCCCTGCCAGTGAGTGGTAGGGAATATGTGTTGATCCTCATGCTTATTTTCCTTTTTTTTCAAAAAAAATAAAGAAGAGCGAAAAGGAATTCACAGAATCTGTTAGCAAGCTAAAACAGTGCGGCTAGCAGGATCATCAGCATCTTGGATAAGGTCTCGCTACCCAGCTGGATAGGAGACCAAGCCATGAAACTTGAGAATTGCAAACTGTGAGTGAGGTTTTACGGCAGGAGGTAGGAAGCGGCCAGCTGGCCTAGCGCTTGCTTCACCAAGCCACCAAAGAGGAGAGTAAACAGTTATGGTTCCATGGTGGGGATGGAGTAATTAGATGTTGTATGTTGCAGTGTTTCCCTGCTGTTCTTTTTGTTTCTCCTTTCAATAAAGTACTCTTGGCTAAGCCATCTGATTCATATTTGCAAGGAGAGAAAATTAGCTGACTGAGCAACAGGAAGACTATTTTAATTTTCCCAATTTTCTGTGTGGGAGTTTGAGTTGCTGTTTATTACTCCTGGAATTTGAGACTGGCTGTTGTCGCTGCTAATCATGCAGCGAAGGGGGTGACAGGGCTGGTCCGAATGCTGGCCGTGAACGATTGCTGGTGAACAACCAGGTGAAATTCAGGTAGCTGGATCAACTGTAAACCCACGCAAGTACCTGAAAATACCTATGTAACACATAACGTCCATTGAGGACAGTACGCTACAGCGTGACTTCTGGTGGCTGTTTCCTTTTTTACACATAAGTACATGCTATAATGTCTCACTTGAGAATTATCTCATGGAGTTTAAGGTATGTATACTGTACCACCTTTTCAATTGCATCAGTTCTTCACTTTTTTACCAAATGGAATTGTCTGACAAAAGTCAAGGTTTGAAAACCTCTAGAATATTCTTAAATCCACTTGTATCTCTAGCTACCTATCATTTATGTAGTTGGTCACTGCTTTGGGATGTTGTAGAATTTGCACGAGAGAAACATAGTACGTCTATGTATTTTAAAATTCTAAAAGTATATACTACTAATAAATGGTTATCACGTAACATAATATACTTAAATATATCTAAGCTATCGACATTGGTAATTGTTAAGGTATGTAGTATATATTATAAGTAGTACACGCTACTTTTTGGATTTCTGGGTGCATGTTCAGCCCTTCAGCTATCCTTTTTGATTTAATTTCTTATATTGCTTCAGTTCTGTTTATATTGGCAGAGGAGCAATGTGACACTGCAAGGACTCCAAAGTCAATGGAAGATTTTCACTCCTGTTGTGATAACAGATCAGACACCGTTAGACTGCATAGATGATTCATTTCTGTGATTTCAGGATTCACGGTGGCAGCAGAACCACGGTACGGGTCAAAAGATCTGGATTAAACAAAAAGAAAAGAAAGAAATTCTACTTCGTGCTGTTCATGTTTTAGGCTTATGGGATCAAATATTTTACCCAAGTTTTACTCAATTTTACAAAATGACTCTGTCTTGCATAGGGAACATTATGCTTCATACTCGTGTTGAACATTCTCTGCATTGCTTGACTCACACATTCTTCTTCTCTAGACATCTTTCCTGATGTTGGTTTTGGACTGCGTGATGGATGAAAGCCACGTGGCAGAAACTTGATCCAGGGAAGTAGATGTTGTGCTCACTGATGGAGGAGGCCCTTCCCAGCAGCCAAAGAAATCTACTGCCATATGTATTAAGGGGGCATTGCTTCAGCTGTCGTCAAAGGTTGTGTGTATCATCAGCAATTAAAGCAGCCCAACAGAAGGAAAACTGCAAAGTCCAGCTGTTGGTGCTCAGGTCTCCTAATGTCCGCATTAGGCATTTCGTGGAAGAGGCAGTTCTCAGAACTAGCTGTAGGCTGGTTCCATGGACTGAATGTCCATTGAGATAGGGTTGTCTGAGGCGCACTTTGGTCCACCTTCTAGCTCCATTTTAATCCATTTCAAGCATTCTGAATAGCTACTGAAGATGAACCGAATCTGAACAGTGCGGGGGGGACTGATCAGGAGATTTGATTCAAAAGCACACATCCTGATCTCAGCAAAAGCACTATTATAGAGTCCCTCAAAGGAGATTATAATCTCATGGTTTCCTTTAATTTTCACTGCTTTTGTAACTTGGCTTGCAAGAATAAGAATACTTTTCTCCTTCTTTATATAACAATGATATTATGCCTAAAAATCTCTGTATAGTCTTTGCTTGAATCATCTATCTATGATTATCTCTGGGTCGCATGACTGAAAAGTTTTGCCTGGGTCTAGTCAGAATACCCGGCTGAATGTACTAATAAAGTGCAGCTGCTTGATTTCTGAGTAGCTTGCTGGAGACTGGCCAGAGAGCAGGAAACCACTGGTTACTTCCAGGTGAAATTCATTTTTCAAGACCTGATTCACATTTCACTCAGGTCAACAAAAGGTCCTTAGCAAGACTTAAACAGGCATATTTAATTATCAAAAATGTTCATTTTTCACCCAGTTCACCTCTTTGGCTCACTCAAAATACTGGAACACACTCCGTAGGAGAGGAGCGCCATGATACTGCCTGCATTTCACATGCCAGAACAGTCTGCTCCACAGCCCGTTCTTGGGCATCCTCCTTCCTGAGGTCTTCTCATGACGGGCAATGAGAGGGCCATGTGTTTTTCATAACCATCTTACATTTCATTTCTCATTACGTGACAAAATGCACATTCACCACATAACTGTCCTATAAGATGTGTGCACCAGACCACGCAATGATGGGGGACAGGATTTTGACTCTAAGGAAAGGTTGGGCACTAATTGTCTAGGAGACCAACAGCACAGAACAGGAAGGTAAAACTCTTCTGGTAAGTCACTTATTTCTGTGGAGTCTTCTCTCCTAAAATTCTATTTTTGAGTCACAGTAGTCATATTTACAAGAAGACTGCAAGGTTCTTTGTTTCATTTGCTGGCTGTGCTTTTGAAGCCAGAAACACTGTGCCAGCAGCCAAATTCTTGTCTCCTCCTTCTGTGATGAAGGACTTTCTTCTTACTTTTCCTTCTTTCTTCTCTTGCCTTTCTTTTTTAATGCCAGTCAATAATACACTATCAGCCTTGAGAAAGGCATATGCAAATTAAAAGAGATGCACCCAATGGAATGATCATATATACTTTTTGCTTTGGGAAAAAACTATTATTACTTACTTTGTAAAGGACATGCTCTTCATAATATCTAATTAACATTTTCCCCTTTCATGGAAGAATAACGGGTTGTAATTTAAGTCTCAGTCAATATTTATTGTGACTCATACTATACCAGTGATAAAATCGGTAAGTCATCTCTTTTAAAGACAGGTATCCTTACTGAAATATCTGAATTCCTTCTACACGAAATGAATAGTGACAACCAAGTCCCTAGTGGATTGCAAAGAGCCTCCAGAATTTGCTCCAGCCCCTTAAAGACTTCTTATTTTCCTTTCTTTTCTTTCTGGCAGGGATTTATTAGGTGAAAAGAGCTGTCATGATATCACAACTGTGTTTATGATGGAAATGTCTTTTCAATGAAAATGTTCATAAAGCTCTAGACACATCTGCTGTTACCCAGATTTTTGCTCTTTCTACAGACAGATCCCCTTGATTGCTGACCCTTTGTTCTCACTTTGGTTTTAATAATCTCTTTTGTTTTACAGGAGAGCAACAAGAATGGGGTTATGTACATCAAAATTAATTCTCATAATTTAGCTATGAATTAATCCATTAATTGCTTTGAAGATTACTTTGAAGATCAAAGCCTCAGACTGGCATCGGAAGCTTACTGAAAGCCAGTAGAGGACGTAAGCGTGGGCTTTATGTGGACAGATGCAATGGAGAAAGTGCCCAAATACCTTCTGTATCTGTCTATGACTATACACTAAGCTTCTAACACAGTTAGTTTCAGCAATCCAACTCAAAGATAACAGATGCATAGCTCAAAATGGCCAGTTCTTCATCCAGAGGCAGGAGAGACATTTTCGAGCAAGTTGGAAGGAAAAGGAACCATTTTGAGATCTGTAAGAATCTCATTATTGTGTACTAAAAGTCCAATTAGACCTTGAAATGGATAGGGATTTTATCTAACTCTTAAAGCATTTTCCTTTCTGATTGGCATCACTTTTCCCTGATTTCAACTTGTGCTACTGAATCTTTATGCAACAGTTGAGTTTTTCCTAAGTGTACGGGTATTTTGGGTTTCTCCATAGAAAATGAGACACATAATTGAGTTTCAGACAAAAAAAAAACACCCCAAAACCAAACAGTAGTTTTCACTCCATGGTCTGTTCTCAGATTTGTTCTCACATGTTCTCAGAAACCTCCAAAGAGGCAAAACTTGGAATTGAATATATGTAATTTTTGATGATTATAGATTTTCTGTGCCCAATATAATGAGCCAGATAGCTTGTGACTGTTTATATTGCTGAACACGGTAATGAACTGTTTCGCTGCCTCTCTTCCCCACTGTCAGACAGCAGGTTAGCCACGGAGCCAAAGGAAGGTTCAAAAAAAGGGGAGAGCATACACGAAGAACAGAATCTACCTTTTCCCCTTGATTTATTCTTATGTTCCAGCCCTCTAATTACACAGAAAGATTATACTGAGCATTTTAGAAAAGGGCTACACCCCCAGAAGATTTCCAAATGAGATATTTCAATTAAAATTTGTATTTTATTCATATTCAGGGAAATTTGAAGACAAATTCATTTAAGTAAGGAAGTAGCAATTCAAAAATTTTCCTATCATCTCTGTAAAAATGTTGGCCATACAAACCAAAACCGAAGCTATGTATGAAAAGAAAATTCATTACTTAAGACAAAATACCAATATTTTGTGGGGAAAGAGGATGGATAAACTCCTTACAGCTCTTTGCTTGAAGAAAATTGTATATGCTTGATTATATTTATTCTATCTTTGTATTTAAAAAATTGTAATAAAGAAAAATTTTATTTCCTTTATTTGTAAGAATTTTAAAATAACTAGTATTATTAAGCAAAATTTAAATAAACTACTGAAATTATTTTTCATTTGTAATAAACACAAAGCATATGACTGGGAAATTGTTTGTGAATAAGACCGACATTCAGGACAACTATTACCCACTCGTATTTCTACTAACGGAATTATGACAAATTTTAAAATGTCTTTGCTACTTAATTCCATTAGATATATGTTTCTCTTAATTAGTTCTTTGTCTTGCCCAACTGTTGGCTGCCATATCTATCTTATAGTACATATATAGGAAAGATGTCATGTCTTGCGGTGCAGCTGGAGAAGTTCCTAGCAGAGTAGCAACCTTATCTCTTGTGCATTTTCTGGACACCTTTTGTAACTTATTATTAGTACAAACCGCTAAAGTGAAAGGAATTTTGATACCTGTTAAAGTGTTCTTCCTTAAAAGAAAAAATTACTTTTCTCCAAAGCTAATTCTGAAAAGCAGCTGAATTCAAGTGACAAATAAGAGGAAAACGAGGCCTTAAGTCCCCCCCTCCCCTCCCCATTTAAAAGAAAATCTTTACATGGGGTATTTATTCGTTGTTTCATGTGTAGATAATCCTTTGCAAATGGTAAAGAACTAGAAATTAGAAAAATAGTAAGCAATAACACCACTGGGAGTCATTTACTTGGGCTTCACTTACATAAAATTACTACAATTATTAAATGTGTTGGAAAGAAATAATGAAACAGTACATTGTCTCTGCAAAAAATGTATAAATTATATTACCTGCTACAGAAATTGTTTGAGAGATATAAAAGACCATTATGTCATGATTCAGCAACAATTTACTTGCAATTTAATAGCAAATTAGATTCATACACTATCATTTATTGCCAACTGGATGGGAAAAAAAACCCCCAAAAACCATTCTCTGTGTCCAGAGAGAGATTTTGCGTTTGGCACATTTTCTGGTTCTTAAATTAACGTGTTTCGCCAATAGTTTTCCCATGAGTACGTGGTAGCCCAGTGATCTTCTGACTGCTCTGGACTGCCTGAGGCTATGTGGTCTTTCAATGACGCCCAACAAGGCTGTGATGCTCTTTGGAAGAAGTTTTCTAGGAAGAGCTGTGCCATACCAAAGAGCTTTTGATAAAACTTTGATTCATGCTGCAAACTGGAGACATTGATTTGAAATAAACTGTGACTGATGATCAGTCAACGACCATTTCCATAATCATCGTGCCACCAGTAATTTATCAAGGTAGCGTCCCTGATGTCACACACCCTAGGTAGCTGAGGGACAGAAGCTCAAGCTGTGATTTTAAAATGTATTTCTAAGAATATTTAAAAATATTTCCAACAGCAAAATAATCTATACGATACCCTAAGCAAATAAAGATCAGCCAGGACTGTAATAGAGTACTTTTGACAAAAAATTCCCTAGAAAAAGGTGACAATTTTATCCTTGGAACATTTAAATGAAAATTTTCTTATCAGATGGTTCAGCATAATTTGCCAGTATGCTCTGGAACAAAATAACTTGCTGGGTAAAGCAATCTGTCAAAGAAACTCATATTAACTCTACTAGACCCTTAAAAAAATATGTGTATTTTCTCTTACAGTGTTATTAAATATCAACTGCAGCTCAGTGATTTTTGGTTTGTTTCTTATTTTGCAGAAAGGCACCATATATGAAAGTATCTAGTATTTGAAAAATGTTCAATAATGACATGCTTTTTTCTATACACAAAACATTAATGACAAAATGAACTCTAAATTGCCACAGTTACCTTTGTGTCAGGCATAAGTAAAAGGCTAAAACGTATACATATACAACACAGATATGAACTAAGTCACGAAGTACTCTTTTTGGTATTCGCAACATCTAATTTATGCATTTAACTTCAGGTTTCCAAATCGGCAGCCAAGTTCTGCAGCAGCCAGTGGAAAGAGACAGGCTGTGCCACCGTTCAGCGGAGAGCACCAGCGCTCGAATCCGCTCCTAGAGCAGCCTCCCTCTCTCCATCGACTACGGAGAGAGCTTAGGGAGCTTAACTTACACACACACACCTTAAATTAGATACCTAAAGCAGATGGACCGAACACCTGCCTTGGTTTTCCACGGAAATTTTATGACATTTGGCTTGGAGGAAGGTCTTTTGCACTAGGAGAGGATCCTGCTGACCTGAACGAAGTATTACAAATATTGTAACAATGACCTGATCTAGCTAAGCTCATCCCCAGAATTCTCTTCCCCTCTTTTTCATTTTCAATTTCCAAATGGCAGGTTCATATTTCAGATAAGGAAGAACATCTTCCTTTGATCTGTAGTTTCTGAGCTGTCCCATTTCCACAAAATATGTACCATTCTGTGGGCTCGATTCCAATGCACTATTCCAAAAACTTTGGCATAAAGTCTACATTACAGAGATACAAACCTTTCTTCTGGCCTTAAAGCAATGGAAAAATAGACACACACTACAAAGCAACTTCCTTGAATGTTTTCTGGCTAAAACAGGAGCAAAACATTTCTACAATTTTACTTAAGAGCAAATATTTAAATTTACAACTATAAGTTAAATTTTAAAATTCCTTGCAGTAATAGATAATAAATGTACAATAACTGTATATAAATAGACTTGCAATACATCCCCTTCTGCTGTCAGGTCTTTTTCTTACTGTATAAATTCAATTACATTTTGCTGGCTCACTCGTACAAGTGCCTTAAGCAGCCGGGATGATAAAAGGGAAGTGGTCATTTGGAAGGGAGAGGACATAGTAAGTAAAGACACGATGTCTGTAAGACAAAAAGTGGTGTCATTTGTTCTCCCTGTCTCCAAATAACAAAAGGGGGAACCAGTTCACAGTTCCTGGCTTTTCAGGAGAAGTAGGTAGGTAACCCCACTGGCGCAGGAGGACAGAGCATACTGGCCACCAGTGCTGACCTTCACATACGGGAGTGCATGCAGCCAGCCTGTGGAAACTGTATTCCAGGCACAGAATTTAACTGCGTAAAAGAATGCTTTTTATCATAGAATCATAGAAAGGTTTGGGTTGGAAGGGACCTTGAAGATCATCTAGTTCCAACCCCCCTGCCATGGGCAGGGACACCTCCCACTAGACCAGGTTGCTCAAAGCCCCGTCCAACCTGGCCTTGAACACCTCCAGGGATGGGGCAGCCACAGCGTCCCTGGGCAACCTGGGCCAGTGCCTCACTACCCTCAGAGGGAAAAATTTCTTCCCAATTCTAAATCTCCCCTCTTCCAGTTTGAAGCCATTACCCCTTGTCCTATCACTACATGCCCTTGTCAAAAGTCCCTCTCCAGCTTTCTTGTAGGCCCCCTTCACATACTGGAAGGCTGCTATAAGGTCTCCCCGGATGGAGACTTCTCTTCTCCAGACTGAACTCTCATCTTAATTTTGTACAGGATTCATACATGCTAAAATTATACACGAGATCCAGAAATCTTTCCAGTGCTTAAAAACGTGAACCAGCCTCCATTCCATTTGGGGATCTGTCATTTGGAAGGCATTCCGGTGGTGATGGACTGTACACTCAGGGTGATGGGGGCAGCAGCGGTCAACTACATTTCCTGGAGGGGGAAGTGTTACAGAGTTTAACAAGAATACAAAGGTGAGCTTTCATAGCAATTAATAGGAAATTTCCAAATTGCTGTAATAAAAATAAATAGTCCTCTGTGCTAAGGACACAGAGCTGTCCAGTACGGTTAAGAGTAGCATCAATCTTAGCTGGATATTTTTTACTGGGGAGGGTGCGGGGACATTTTTATGAAAAAATGCAAATGAATGTACTTCACATATGCCTGAAGTGGCGAGGCAGTTGGACGAGATGATTGTTGTAGATCCCTTCCAACTGTTCTGGTCTGGTCTGGTCTGGTCTGGTCTAGTCTAGTCTAGTCTGTTTTCTCACATATTTGTAAAATTGGAAGAGCTGCAATGAGTCTTCAGTGCTGCCACAGGTGAAGTGTTTTTCACTGAACATTCTGCAGTGTATTAATTCCAGAAGATTTAGCGTACCTCATTTTTTTAAGATCTTAGAGAGCCTTCATAAAGCTCCATTTAAATCCGTTGAGCTCTGTACTAGAGCTACAGGTAATGACCTGCATAACCCAAAGGTCCTAAACGTCCACAGCAACCTGCCTCTCTTTTGGGGGGTGTTTGTTTCATACAACTGTTCCTTGTAGTCTTTTACTTACTTGTTTCAGTTGGCTTTTAGATTACTCAGCCCCTTATGGAATGAGGTTTTCGATAACGAAATTTAAAACAGCCTTTTTTGAAAAAGGGAATGTTTTGTTTCTATTAATGATTAAAGTTGCTCTGTCTACAATTTTGTACTCCTTGGAAATGAACCAGATGTTTATTGCTGACTATTAAAGTAAACAAGGTTATGATTTAATAAAGGCATAATAAATGTCCTTTTCTTTATGACAGAACAAAATTCTTGTCTAACATCTTGTGATCTAGGCTGGAAACAAATTTCTGTGACAAATGCACACTCATTATCTGCAGAGATTAGAGACCTACTTAAAACAAATCAAAACCACTCAATGTCTATGCACTGGTTTTACATACCAGTGTGTTGACCTCTCTAAGAGATTGAAAGGTTTTGAACTTTCGCACTGTCACTTGAACAATAATTTAAGATTCCAATAATGTCAGGCATATCAGATGAACAGGAAAAGCTCGATGCGAGCCCTTGGGTAAGGTGAATAATACAGACACGAAACTGTTGAAGGAGAAAAGCTTCGAGCCGCAACAAGAACAGATAAATAAAGGAGGATTCGTTGGGAATGATCAGTTTTCTGAGAGAAATACTTTTATACACAGATCAGCCAGGCCCAATGCGGAAGTTTGAAAAAGACCAGATTAAAATATAGACGCTAAGTCAGTCTTGTAAACTCTGGGTGCATTCTTCAGTGATAAATAGAATAAATCTTCACACAAAAGTAAACCTCATGCTCTATTACTCAATTAGAATAGTCAACACTTCTTTAAGCTAATATTTAAAAAAATTTCTGTTTGCTCATGTTTCACATGTGGTATTACTTAAGACTTAAGAGAAGCTATTTCAAAATAATCTCCAGACACTTTTTTAAAAAAATAATACTGATAAACTGAAACCTCACCATGAAAACTAAAAAACCTTTCTGTAACTTCACTTTAATATCATAAAATTATATTGTATTAGCTAACAATATATATTTGAAATGCCTAGAAGTCCAATTTTCTCCTGAGAAAAAGACTGAAATATCAGATGGTTGTGAGAAAATGCAAGTGCTCACACAATGTTGAGAAAGAAGAACTTTTGTATATGGAACCAAAAATGATTGAGGGTGCTTTCTTAACGTTTCAGGTTTGGAAGGTTGTTTCTTTTTAAAAGCCACGCAAAGCTAGAGAAATAATGCTTTACATCTATCAACTGGTTTGATTAATCTCCTAGAAAAATTTCAATAACGATTCACAGAGAATTCACACAATATCTGTGTAATGTCATACAGCAAGGCCCGGAAGAACAGCGGATACATCACTTTCAAGGACGACACCATGTTCCATTAGCCTGAGTTTGGTTTGACTTTTTAAGTGGCTTTTAAAAATATTTTTGAATTTTTAAACGCATTAGAGAAACACCACTATGCTTTTCAGATTGTAAGTATGTAAAGTACATTTTTCTGTAGCATAATTGAAACCTAATTAATCTTTTCCCCTGGAGATCTTTTAGAGTTGAGGGTAGTGACTATCATAGGAAGAGGACTCGGTAACAAGAGGCATTTCCATTTACAAATATTTCCTCTGGAGCATCAAAAGAATGTTTGGAAATATGTTGCAACAATTTGACTTAAATGTTTTGACTATGCATTACGCATGCCATTTAACCTTGTTGCACCTCAATTTCCACATATATAAGAAAAAGAAAATAATATTTACTCAATATGCCCACACGGCTTTTGCAGAAATATATTAATTAGTATTTGAGCCATACTTGAGAAGTATTATGTAGTATCTCAACTGAAATTTTCATGAAATCCTGAACACTGCCTTGGGAAATAATAGCAGATTTTTTTTTCATTGGCCCTTAATAAAATGGCACATTCATATGAAAACAATATGTGAAAATATTTTGCTGGGGAGAGGGGAATTAAACTAGCTTTTTATTTTTCTCTAGCTCTTAATAATATTACAGATTTATATGAGAACAATATATGAAGAAATTTTATTGGAGAGCAGAAATTAAAGCATCAAAGTATCTTTCAGAGAACGAATGAAAAGCCATATTTATCTGACAACAAAAACTATAGTACGTGCACAGGACAAGCAGTATGTTTAAATGCTACTAATGCATTTAGTCTGCTATCAGTTCATTCAGGATACATATTCTTAGTTAAAATATCAAAAGAGATTAAACTCTCTGTCTCTCCTCGATAATTCCTTCCAAAACTGTTTCAGTGTGTTCCATGATGCGTTTGAGTTTCATAGTCACACAGAGAAGGACTAAGAAATCTACTTCAAACTTGGTTTTGGATATGTTATACATAAATCCAATACTGGTGCTCTGAACATCTTTCCTTCAAGCCCCAAAAGACACTGCTTTTAGGTTCGGATTGGTTCTAAAAAGAGTTTTCTATCGAAAGCAGAGGAAAGGAGGTTATCTGACACAAATGAAGACCAGTATGTGCTCCATACAGCTGTACCTCTGAACATGGACAGAATTTTATCCCCAGAATGTAAACACGGAAGGTTGTATCTGCCAAGTATTCTGTCACATTATCACTTACATTTTTGTAAATAAGTCAGAGAAACTGTAGATGGAATACATCCTAACTTTCATAGTATTTTTCTAATAACTTGTAAACTGTATAATAATAATGAAGGTCGGGTCAGCGCTGAGAAAACAGAAAAATGACATTTCCATCTAAGATAGAAAACAACATTTCTTAGAAATTTGAGAAGAATTTTTTTTCTACATGCTAAGAACTTTTTCACATTCGTCTTTCAGAATTTTCAATTTTCCTGACAACAGGATGGGATCTAAAGTTTATAAATTAATTCTGAACTGTTAAATGATTCCTTTTGGTATTGTGGCAATACTTGTCAGTATTACTTATGACCTACTTTTTCCTGCTCTAATCTTTTCCAACCCCAGAGAACATATTGCAAAAATGTTTATTTTAATTTGATTTATTTATTTATGCATTTTTTGGAGGGGGGGAGATGTTTTGGGTTTTTGTTTTTGTTTTTATTTTTCAATGTTAAACAATTACGGCAAGTGACCATTCTGGTTGTTTAACTTTTTTAAAAGCGGTCTAAATTGGTTTTATTGTTTTCAATCTGTTTTTAGCTACAAGAAAGGGTGTGGATCACTCAGATGTTGTTCTTCAAACACAAAAGAAAACCAGAAAATTTCGCAAAATATCTGCTGCGTACCCCTGTTAGTTGAAGGACAATGTTCAGTAAGACTGGTTCATACAGGCATTTATGTATATTTTAAATAAGGATAGAAACACATAAAATGTGTTATGTATATATTGCAAATAGTCTCATTAAAACATATGTATATTTCTTTTAGCATGGCAAATAACAATCTCACACTTGTTAAGTCACAGCTACTTAATTTTCACATCTCTCTAGGTACTCAAGAACACCAAATTATCAAAATGACTCTTCTCACATCACATACAACGGCTCATGCCTCAGCGCTTCCGACGGGTAGGCATCTGCTCTTGGGTAACACTCAAGTAGTAAAGTCTGGTTGGCAGAGCAATACTGCACGTCTCCGAGGCTTTCCCCTGCTTTTCCAATGGTTTTTACTCATTTCCGCCTTCAATAGTCTTCCGAACTTGCTCTACAAACCAGCAATTACTGGTGACTCAATTATTTGTCTTAATCACTATAGTTTTAAACATCTATTCAGATCAAAATATTACCTCAATAATTAAAAAAATAAATTATTATAGAACTGTTTCCAAGGATGAAATGGCTACGTGGAAGACAGAAAAATTAAGGGTTCTTAAATTCATAGGTCGTTTCATTACAGATCCTATTCAATTCGCAATGAAGTCTATAGAAGTCTTCAGAATGAATTCTCAATGAAATGAATGGCCTTTGATACGGACATTTTTTTCCAAAGGTGCTCAAATATCCATGTATTTCTCTTGAAACAAGGTATTTAGATGAGAACACTTAATTACAGGGCGCTGCTCTTTCATTTACGTCTTATGTAACTTGCCATTTTGCGTAACATAATAAAGCTTTTCTGTAGAGTTTTGTATTGAATGTGTCATTAAAGGTACAAGAAGAACTAATGAGACTGCCTAGGACTGACAGGTGAAGTTCTAGGAAGACTGATTTAATCTTTTATCTACCTGAGACGGCTACCCAGAAATACAAGGCACTTTACCGCATGGTGGGTTTTCTTTTTTTCCCCCCCCTTCTTTTTTCAGATGCCATCCTGAAATAAACATGCCAAAACTCTGCTTTGCTGACTGCGTCATCAGAGCTTGCAAACGCTAGCACTTCTCTGACAGGCATTGTGAATCACGGTTATTTTTTCTCCCGATGTCTACGAGGTCTGCCACCTGAGCTGGCATAGTTTGTAAGTGCCATCAACTTCTCCTCAGGGCTTACAAGCTATACTTGCTCTTTCAGAAGAATCTGAAAATGTTGTGAACCATAACTATGTTTCCGAGAGAACTTACAAGTTCTGCCATCTGTGCCTGCAGTGCTTTAGAGCATCATAATATGGATATGGAGATATTTTCATCATGGGGTTTACGATCTCTACCAGCTGCATCAGCAGAGATTGTTAGTGCTGTGAACCACAACCATTTATCTCCCAGCACAGATGCCTGCTTTACTTTTTCATTCTTAATAGTCTATATCTGCTTGACCCACTGGTATACATATGCGTATATTTTTCAGCAGAAGAGAAAGCAACAAAACAAAATAATCCTTTAAAGCGGATCTTTAATCACTGCAGATCTCTACAAATCTCCAAATATTTACATAAGTTTAACTATGCCCTGTCTAGACCGAGAATTTACTGCAAATACAATTATTGTGATAGCCGTACCACTCGTAACCCTTTCTGTAGGCTGACAGAGCCGCAGCTCTTGCTGCTGTTCACAGGTTTTGAGAAAGTATTTCCTTTTGTAAAGAGGAGCTTGATCTCTCTTCAGGCTGTTCTGGCATCTTCAGACTATTTCCAGTTCAGACAAGGCCATGAAAAAACTGCCCTTACGGAGGAATCTTTTGCTCTCATCAGATATCTTGAGGGATTTTTGGCCCTTGGCCATACATCACTGCTCTCCCTACCTTGGCCCTGGCAAGGAAACGTGCTGGGCGTTTGCGAGGAATCGCGGCAAATCCAGATGGGTAAAAGGAGGGCTGCGCGTGTCAGAGGGGAATGTGGAATGGAGCTCTGTCTTCTCCATATGCTGACAGAGAAGGAAGCCACTGGCATGCCAAGAAGCTCTGACTGGCTGTCTAAATGGGGACGACAGGGATGTAAAGGAAAGTAGGCAGAGATTTTACGACTGATGGCATCATGTGCCTATTGCATTCCCATATACAAGCATGGGAAACGTATGGCGCTGGAAAGTCTGCTAGTAAAATGTCTATAAATGAACAACTAACGGACTTTCAAATTACAGCTTTGAAGATTCTGGGCTTATATATCTATAACTCTGTGTCTACATGTGTACGCATGGCTGACCTGAGACAATTAGATGCAATTTAATTTGGCTGTGATGAAGGGCCAAATCAGAAATACTTCGTGGATACACGCAGTTTTGAGGAAAAGGCCTTATTTCCTACCAGCTACGTGGAAATTTGTTCGATACTTGTGGTTGTGCAGATCTTCCTCCTGGGGTTGTCTGGCTGTGTTGGTTGCTCATAGCTGGGGACACAAAGGGCCCCCAAGCCCCCAGGCAGGAGAACCAGGCACCTGGTGATTCCAAAAAGCAACTAAATCCGCAAACTCCAAATCCTGGGCCTTCAGGCAATCTGAAGGTTTCCCTCATAACATGTCTTTTGGAAGTCAATGAACAGAACTGGTTTTGGAAAACTATTTGCTTAGATTGAAGGTAGGTATTTTTGATTTCCATTATAAATGTAGAGATTTTAAACATGAAAATATTAAAGTCAGTTTTCATGATTTCAAAAATTTCAGCCAAAAATCAGAGGTGATGTTGCTGATGAAATGACGGGGCAAATGCAAAGTTTCTAGTAGAAGCTAGGCTTTTCTTTGCTGAATGTGAATAAAAATCCTCTGATGAATTTTTAGCAGTGAGAGATATAATATCTAAACCACGGAAAGGAATAGGACCTTGTGAGGTTATCTAGTGCTTTATCAACTAATACCTATCTTGCCTTTTCAAAAATTTCTTGTACCTTTGGTTCTGTGTTGAAAGACTACATATGCTAAATTTTACATGAAACACAAAGGTTCAAAAAGAAAACAGGAGTATCAATGCTGTATAACTCTCTTAAATGCTAATTCTACTATAGTCTTTACTGAGCAGTTGTTAGTGCCTCGATCCACATCCTCAAGTGCATTCAAAATTTCAGTCCTACTCCCTGTTTGCAAAGTACAAGTAAGGTACTTGACATTTTGTTCCTTGCTTGCATGAATGTTTTAGCAATTCTGACATATGTTTACATACATATTTTCCATGAACACTTCAAACCACTTTATTAATACTCTTTAAAGTCTATTTTTGTAGCACGGCTGCTTTCTAAATCTCTGTATTTTAAGAAAAGGGACTCCAAAAGGTGTGAAGTCAATTAATCTGAGAATTTGAATTGATGCTTGTTGATTATTTTGTGCTTTTCTACCAGATAGAGCAACCGACCACACAAAAGTTTAAGTTCATGCTACCTTCTGAGGAAGAAGGATTACATTTTCCTCAGACTAATACTAAATATTTCCCTCTCTGAAACAGCGCAGAGCTCTGGGAAAGACAAAATCAAAACCAAAATAAATGTGGAACTGCACCTGCTTCTTGGAAGTAGGTGGTATTTAAGCTGAACTTAATCTTGGTATTTATATACAGAGAGAGAGCACATTGGCAAAGAATCCACATGAATGTGGTCCAGGTATCTACAATTAGGAGATCATTATTAAAACAAATTATTTTCATGAGTAAGTGCATCTGGCCATTATGTCATTGTTTGGAAACCTGCAGTCAAAACTGCAGACAAACTGGAGGAAAAACTGAAAATTGCTAAAAAAATTAACTTTGTCCTAATCGACTATGTATTGGGCTGCCTGCATGATTTCCCTCTTTTTCCTAATACGAATATGAAAACATTTAGAGGGCTTATTGATCCCCAATACTTAACTGTTAGGTCATATGAATAGCAAATGAAATATGATATAAAATATGCAAAATAATAGTACATTAGCCTAAACAACACTAATAAATTGCAAAGCTTAGCATGAAATTGAAAATCACTAATGGAGCACTGTGCAGTTTGTTGAAGCAATGAGCAGTCAAAGAATCATACATAATGTAACAGTACAATTGCTAACAGCAGGCTCATAGAAGACAATTTAAACTTATTTTTTATGGACAAGAGGAATTGATCTTTGAAGCGGTTCCTAAGGAGATTCCACTTAGCCCGAACAGCATCTTGGGAGTGAGTTCTGGTCTATCCCTTGCATCAAATACATATTTATGAACTTCCAGAAAAGACTGATTTAAATTACACATGAGGTTATGGTTTACGAACTTAAACCAGAAGAGGTAAAAATACTAGACATGTGGAACTAATACCTGAAACCGGTATTGAATTCGGTGGTTATGGTAGTCCTGCAGGTTCCACTGGAAGACAGGTCATATGTAATGAGTTCCACCTCTTAAAATTCTTGGGAGTTACAAATATGTAAAGCTATGAACACAAAATATGTATAGCTTTCAAAATCAGAATATGCTAGATAATGTTCTATTTCCTTAAGGTCATACACAGGAAAAAACAACTTGTGTTTAATATAGTCGGTATCAAAAGCTCCGATAGGAAAAGTTCTCACATTTGTGAACATTCACAGGGAAATTTATAATTAATATCATATTAATTTTGTCTTTTAGAAAAATTTTCCCCATGAAATGTTAAATTTTATGTTGTCATTCAATACAATTCCACAAGAGTTTATATAATTTAGTGGTACCATAAGATCTGGTGCATTTTAAGTTCACTAAAATTAAGAACTGAAAAGGCAAATGTGAAATTCTTGTAATATGAGATTGCATGCAAAAAGTGTTTTCCTCTCCTAAAAGGTACTGTAATTGAAACACGGTAACTGTTCATTTTCCTTTTATGTTCTAAGCAGCCAACATTTTCCTTGATGAGCAGGACTTCTCTTTTTTTCCCATTGATTTCACCTCAGCATATGAATATATTTGATGTTGTTCTTTTGCGCTCAGTGGTTGTGTAGGCCCAAACTCTGGCCTCATTAGCTTAAATGTCTTACTGAATCTCTGAAAAAGTCTGCAGAAAAATTATGCCTGTGTAAAACGGCAAGGTGGCACAGATGAGTCTTTTGTTTGTTCAAATGCAGAGTATCAAATGGTGTGGGCTTTACGTATTGCTAAACTTTTGTGGATAGATTGCTACTGCTTATGCTTAGTCATATAGTTAATAAACCTAAAGCCACAATTAATTTAATAGCAAGTAGGTTGCCGAAGGGCAGCCGTTCATGTGCGCACTGCACAAACAACAGTATAGGTTGCATATGTTGAGATTTGAGGGACCATTCAAAAAGGTCGCAAAGACAAAACTGTACGATAGAAACTGCATCATCCCAGGGCGCCCACTGGTGTAAAGGTGGGCTGACGGAGGGTCATCGCCATGGGATATTGTTTGATCACTCTTAAAGCTGAAAATGCCATATCCCAAGTACTACCTGGAGGTAACGGTCCCAAATTTATACGGATACTCTTTCTTTTCCTTCTGAACATCTTAGGGGTACCTCACTGGAGATTTAGTGTATTAAAGTTTTATAGTACAACTCAGCAAGTAGCTTGTGACTTCAGGGAAGCAAACGGAGAACTACAACGTTATAGCCATATCCCTGTTAAAGACCTAGGCTCCAACTCAAAACAAATTTCTCATCACAATAGTTCAGGTAAAGGTGTTTCTCTACACTGCCGGTATTGCCAAATTGAGACAAAGGATGTGCAACTTACACTTTTGAGCACGACATACAGATAAAATATCTAAACAACCTATACAGCAAAACATGTGGTAGTAATTTAACATAGATATTATCCAAGTTTAGTGTTTGCTTTGTTCAGCTCTGACCTCTCTACCAGTCAAATTAAACTGATTTTTATAGTCTAATTGTAAGTGGCATTCATGCTCCTCAAACTGCATAATATCAGCAGTGAACTGTCAGATAGCTAGTAATCTACTCAGCAACAATAAAACTATTTTCTTTTTAAACCTGGCCGATTCTTATTTTTAGCAGATCCAATTCTTTTCACAACACGAGCTGTCTTTTTTTTAATTTAATTTTTTAAATTTTATTTTTAGAGGTTCGTTTTTCTGCCTGGGTGTCAGCAAAGCACAATTTCACAGTTTCCTTGTCTCCTAGCTTTTTCATCAAACAACTATGAATTGATGAAAAGTATCCCTTTTCCGGAGCATTCCTCTCTGACGCTAGCATTCAGCTGTTCATCCTCTGGGATGAACTTCCTATCATACTGTGCAATAATACAAGTGTAACAAGGATGCCAACATTTTCCAAAGAGGCTACATCAGAAATTGGCACCTTACTTAATGATATTTGAATGAAAAGAAACTCGCCCTAGACCTGTGAAAAATAATGTATTCCCTATTCCTCTCACGAAATAAATAAAGAAATACATAAAAATGAGAGAGCTGACGCTGAGACTGGAATGGAGCAGTTGGCAAGGGAAAGTCAGCGGGATGATGCTGGTTTGAGGGGACTGACATACTGGAGTTAGGAATTGAGAAGCTGATGTGAAATGGGAGATCCAGGATGATGCATGGTTGGTTGTATGGGATGATACCGGGGAAGAAGAAACCATAGTAGTCCTGGCACATAAGGGATTAATTGCTTTACCCTGGGCAATCCTACTTGTCCCCACTAAGGAGAGGAGAGTAGCGAGAGAAGAGGAGTGAGTTAGCAGTAACTTGACATGGCCGCTGTTGTCCCATTGGAAGGAAAAGCAAAGTGATGACCAGGAGGGCTTAGAGTGTGGCTTGGCTTAGCTGCTTTACTCAGAAAGCGTGGGCACCTTCCAGAAGCACTGCTGAAGCCACCACCATGGGTGTGTGTGTATGTCTTCAATCTTTGGGGAGTATTAAGAATCTGTGCTCAGACTGGACCAGCATTGCAAGCCTCGGTATTTCGGAATGCTGATGTATATCCACTTTTTGAATATTTCCATCTGATTCTGACTTACTTAAAATATAAATAAGGCAGGCTAAACTAGAGATAATCTTGATTTTCCAACTCATTGTTGCTCCCTCCCACAAACCTTACAAGTGGTAATCAATGGGTATATCATTATTAGACACAAAATGTTGGAAACAGTTTTTCTTAACTTGCAAAAGAAAATATGCCTAAAAAAGGACCATGGCTTGTCTTCAAAAGAAGTGCATGGGAATTCATCCAGTTCATCAACAGCATTTAAAAATCATCAGTTACTCACTTCCGAGAGCTGAGCAAAAATAAAACTCTGATCCAACAATTTTCTTAGTCTTCTACCAAAGTCTGCATTCTTAGTAGCTCAGTTGTGAGAGACAGAAATGATGTCATGGGAAGAGCATGCTTACTAGACCCTGTACTGTATCCCAGAGTATCTGCAATAGCAAAGGAATAGAAAACTGGAAGACCTGTACTTCCAGTTCCTGTTAGCCTTAGGATAAGAGGTAAACACCAAAAGGCACAGTACGGTCACATACGCATTACTTTGCATTTTCTGTATATTTTAGTACGATTTCATGACCCATGGAAAATACCCAATACTAATGACTAAATATCAAATTTTGCTAATTAGCCATCTCTAATGAATATTTTGCTTTGTTCTCCTTGCAGTATGTTTTCATCATAAAGACAGGAGGCATCAATAGTTACTAGTTCGAGATACACCTGAATATCTGATAACGGAATAAATCTGGCAAGTAAAGTAGTAAAAAGAACCTATGAAAAAAAAAAAAATCTAAATATAGAACTCCATTTGTTGTTTAGGGAAGGCATGAATCCTGAGGCTATTTTAAAGGTGAGTTTCCTTCCTTCCTTCCTTCTTTCCTTCCTTCCTCTTCCTTCCTTCTCTCTCTCTCTCTCTCTCTCTTTCTCTTTCTCTTTCTCTTTCTCTTTCTCTTTCTCTTTCTCTTTCTCTTTCTCTTTCTCTTTCTCTTTCTCTTTCTCTTTCTCTTTCTCTTTCTCTTTCTCTTTCTTTCTTTCTCTGTCCCTTCCCCTCTGTTTTTGATCAAAATTGTCAGGGTCCAACAATGAAAAGAATTGCTAGCATAGGAAAAATCTCACTCGTGTGTATCTGCTTGGTTTATTCACTCTGTAGTGGTGCTGTATAAGCCTACTGATACGGTGATATAATCCCCTGCTTAATAAAAGAGAGATCCCCAAATTGGCGGCACATTTTAGTATACAAGATGTACTGCTGTAGCTGCAGTGTATGTAGAGAGACTAGTACAAGCAGTAAGTCTTTTCTTTCACATATTAATATATGTAACTCCACTAAATACATGCTATATGATTTTATACTCAAAATCCCTCTTGACCACTGGCAAAGCTCTGAAGATCATACAGATAGATAAAAATATTATCGTTTTGAGAACTCTGAGTATATTTACTTGGTACACCCAAACATATGGTGACTAAGTATGACAAATCATACTTCTAATAGACTTTTTTTTTTCTTTTTGCAACCTATTTAGTTCCTGTGAAAGGCACCAAATGGACAGCCCTCAAATCCTGAGCCTTGCATTGTTCGCATTAGAAAAAAGCTACCCCAATTTCCCACCGGCGTATATAATTGCTGCCATTGAACTACTATTTGTGACGGTAAGACAACAGCATAGTCTGTATACCCCATTCAGCGCTCGCTGTTTCTACCAAAAGTGCAAACTAGAGTGCCAGTTGTGGCATTAGCTTTTGTGGGTATAACAACCTGTCAATTAGGAAGTGAATTAACCAGTTCACTACACAATAATCATCCCATAATAACTCTCAGTCCCTGCTAAGCTGAGCTATTTTCAAACTGGCGAATCAGAGCCTCTGATCTAGGGCTGTGTGCCATGTAGATACCCCAAATTTGATCATGCCTTTGTACTTTACTGCAGCATTAAAACAGAATATATTCAGATCTTGTTATTCCTTTTACCATTTCACTGGTGTGGCGCTGATGGTTACTGATAATGAACAAACACAATACACAAGAAGGACAACAATCAAGACATCACTTTCCTTCATAAATAACCTTGGCAATGGATTATTAAACTTGCCAATATCAGCTGGTTATAAAAGTATATAGAACATGTTTGAAGACAGCATCTTTAAACTTGTAGGAAGCAACCTGGAACCGACTGTTTTGGTTATTAGAAGTAGCTGACTTCGACCATCCTTAGAGTAATTTTTCAACGGTACGCTGGAGCCACATTATTCCCATAACTACTGTAATCATCATGATAGTAATGATTATGCTGAAACCTAAATGTGTGAAATTAAGCCACTAACAACTGTAAATATGTCCAGCAATGAAGTCAATGGAAGGTCATTGCACTATGTACAACTCAATTCATAGAAACTGAGCGGGGATGTTGTATTCAGATGATACACAGTTGGAAGATTTGTATTGTGTCTATATACGGGCTTCTTTGGTGATTTCGTGAAGAATGAATGATCACAGGATGAGGGGTAATGGCTTCAAACCGGAAGAGGATAGATTTAGAATAGATATTAGGAAGAAATTCTTTACTCTGAGGGTGGTGAGACACTGGCCCAGGTTGCCCAGAGAAGCTGTGGCTGCCCCATCCCTGGAGGTGTTCAAGGCCAGGTTGGATGGGGCTTGGAGCAACCTGGTCTAGCGGGAGGTGTCCCTGCCCATGGCAGGGGGGTTGGAACTAGATGATCTTTAAGGTTCCTTCCAACTCTAACCATTCTATGATTCTATGATATTAAAGTGTCATACCAAACGTTCTCTAGGTCTCAAGTTATTATACTGTATGAAAAAAATACACCACTTTTTACTTGCAATCAAACTACTGAGCTAATTCAGTCTCATAACGAAAGGTGAAATTACAGGCAATTTGGTAAGTCAATCCCGTATGACAAGTGCCCATATGTTTATATGTAAATTTAATCCACTTGGATCCTCACACACACTCAGAACAGGATATTTCATTAAAATGTCAGCACTTCCAAACTGAAAAAAGTAAACCCTGAAGGTAGTGGGGCAGAATTTCAGTTTGAAAGTGTTGATCTGCATTGGATGCAATTTTGCATTTGGTTCCAAATAAAGCCAAAGAGTACAAAGCAGAATAAAATACGATACAGGAGAAGAAGAAATAGTTTTCTAAGCATGATGTAACTTTCAGGAGTAGGTATAAATCTACAGAGAATGCCTAATATGTTTTTGTTTTACCATTACAGTCTTTCCTTCCTTTGGGAGAGACAGGGCAATAGATACAGAGTATGTTTTATTAAACATAAAATACTGGAAGTCAGAATGTGCTTTACAAGTATAAATGACTAGGTCCTCCTGACCATGACACTTAAAATCTTATTAGTCAAAGATATCATACTGATGAAAGCAGATGTTGGTGAGACCATCCTAAGTTTGAAAAAAGAGAAAGATGTATAGGAGGAACCCTGACAGAATACAAACGCAATATGAACATGGGTAGATGTAAAGCTCAGATGTAAAGCAAATACGTATGAAGAAGAACAGCAAGGAGTTAGAGGAGAAAGGAAAGCAGTTGTCAGTAATGAGGGCTGAAATATCCTGAATAATAGAAAAATACAGAAAATAATGGGAATGACAGAGACAAGGCAAACAAAGGTTATTGAGGCCAGCCAAGGTTCAGCATGAACAGCACTCTATTGGGTTTTATGAACGTGGCAAGACCCAAGCTTGTTCCTGCAGTAGGTGGAAGTACCTTGCTGTCAGAACCAAACCCACCTGTCTTGGGAACAACGCATTTATGTCCCTGTGATGCTGGTTCTGCACTTCATAAACCCTGCTGATCCTGAACCAGCCGTGCAAGGAAACAACTTGGTGTCTCGGATATGGTCAATCTGGCACTCAGATAAATAATTGGGAGTTGACTGAACTTCAGTGTCAAAGATAAGATGACTAAACATAGATAGAAACAAGTAACAAGCTACTGAAGCATACAAATGAGAAAGATGATAGAAAGCAAAAAGCAAGAGAAACTACTGACAGAAGCAACATTATGGGCAGATTGGAGGAAGTGATCGGATGGAATTTTAAAATGTTTAAGTACCACCCAGAATATGTTACTAAGCTTATAAAGAATGTGGGCTGAATTCACATTTTCATATAAAAAATATATACCAGAAAAAGTGTACAAATGCTGCAGATCTGGTTGAATTTTGTTTTTGCAATGATTTACTTTTAAGCAAATAACTTATGAGTTTGAGGGTAAAATAAATTCTTCTGCAGGCCACTGTGGAACTGCAATGGCTAATCATTCAACAGGCTGAACTGAAAGAGTATGTCTCCTTCCGTGAGATACACTGCAAGGTGGATCAGTCTACTGAAGTTAATGATGATCTCTCAGACCAGAAGATTTCAAATCAGATGACAAAAACATTATAAAAGTGTACAATGAAAAATAATGCTGTAGAAGCAATCCCTTTGTATCACCCAGAATGCAACAGTAAATTAAAAAAAGCGTATTTCATTTATTTTCTTAGTAAGCTAAGCGTTCTTCACTCCTAACAAAATTCAAACCTATATTAAGATGTGGTCTTTCCATTCTATAGAAGAGATATTATACAAGCCTGTATGTATTTCTTATTTATCCATGAAAAAGCAACTTACTTTATCTTGTGGTTGCACTTCTCTTTCGTCTTTTGTTTCTTTGACCCCTCACAGTGAGATTTCTTAAAGTGTAAGTGAGGACTATCCCAAATACTGGGGAAATATAAATAGTTTCAGACACAGGTACTGAAAGCTTGTGCCTAGGACCTTTGTTCCTGGTATCATCTGATGCCACAAAAATCTCAGGGTTTATTGTTAAAAAAGAGAAGGGAAGGGAAGGGAAGGGAAGGGAAGGGAAGGGAAGGGAAGGGAAGGGAAGGGAAGAGAAATCAGTCCTCATTGTTGCACTTAGGAAAAAAAACAAAAAAAAACCCTTGAGAAAAAACCCCAAGAAATGGAAGTGATGCAAATGGAAGTCATGCTGGAGGGCTGGATACAACCCTTACTATAACTCTTACTTGCACGCTTATATATCTTACTGTATTACCCTTACTATAATTTACAGCAGTAAATATCTCATTTGTCTTAAAGAATTGAATTTGATTTTTTTCCTTTAAAAAGGAAGGCGTCTGTTGATACTGCAGTAGGTGACACCCCTGTTTCCAGTTCAGTTTTGCTGTTGTCACAGTGAGACAACATTCCACTACGGATACAAACCCTGCACTTTAGTAGGCTGGCGCTAAAACCTCCTCCTGGAAGGATTCCAGCTCACTTGACTATAAATGAACACACATCTTTAAAGACGAGTCTCAACTGAGGCAAAAAGGGTTGTGATGATGATCTCCAGCCTACTATATGGAAGAATCTTTCTACTTTCATTTCAAACATGAGAAAGACACAGCACAGGGCCCATCAATGGTCTCAGCAGATTTTAGAGAGGATTCACTGGGAGCTGGAAAAAATCGAGAGGAAAGTAAGAGAGAAGGTAAAGCAAGTTAAATCTCTTGAGGGTGGGGAGGAAAGAAGTAATTACCATCTTTGAACCCTTAAACACTTTCCCTGGTTTCTCCATTACTTTTAATAAAAATGCATGCTGTAACCAAGAAATAATTGCCGTTGACAGTTGCTCGCTACTCATTCTGTCTTGCTGTTTTTCTGTCTGGCAGTTTAATTTTTACCATTATCAGCTCTGATACTGAGCAGTAATTATCAAAATTCACTTTGGCCTGACCTCTAGTGAGGGAGAATGTAACCAATTCTCCCCAGTAGCAGGGAAGATGGTCTCACAGATAAGCTGGTGAAGTGATCAGCAGTACTAGAGTGGACACTGCATTTTGACTTGTCTTCAGAGATTTGGAATTATTCTAATGACACGAGCAGGGAGATTAGGTCAGTTGTAGGTTAAGTTTTTTGCAAATTATAGGAATTTCAGAGAAGGAAAAAAAATATTCAAGCACTGGTGAGATCGAAATCTAATTGCATATTCTATAAAATTACATATTTAAGTTTTAACTAAAGGCTAATTGTAACTTACAGTAATGCAGCCACCCAGAGGAGTGTCAGTCCAGTCTTCCATGATACGTATCTTCAACAAAGATACTCACAGACAAGGACATATGAGAAAAAGAATAGGAAAACACTACAGACTTGATATCTCTGTGCGGCCTGAGGAGTGGCTGAAGAAGGAGCAAGCGAGGCTGTGACTTTCTCCACCTCTAGTGCACAAATTAGCAGCAAGGGGCTAGTACAAAGGGAGCACGTGAAAGTGGGTTGTGTGTTGTATAGGCCATAATAGCATAAGGACTCCAGAAAGAAGGGAAGTTTAGGAAAAAGAAGCGAGACACCTCTCATGATGATTTAATTTCTTACTATGCCCTACATAAATTTCCTGAAGATAAACAGACATGTTTAAATGGAAGGTGTTTAAGAACGGATACAGCAAAGACTATGAGATGGAAATGACTAAATCCTATCGACAAAGAGAAGGAAAATGGTGTTAATGACATTCTGTGACCGCTGTTTGGGTGGACAGTAGCACTTCATCCTACCTCCACTAGAATCAAGGAGGCTGGTCGGAGAATAAGGTATTACATTACACTGAGGAAGAGGAGTTTTTTCCAATGACATTATGCTATGTCACCTGAGACACGTAATAACTAGACTAGACTAAACATTTAAGGCACATTATGGAATTTTGCTAGAGCAGAAAGAAGGCAACGTCATACAAATTTTCCATCCTGTGTAAGGCAAAGCTTCAGATGCTAAGTGCATTACAGGTAAGTATTAGCAGCTCAAGCTGACAGATTTATGGAGAGGAATTAATCTAAATGATGGCTAATCGTATTGCCCTTGTTTTGTGAGGGGCTACATATGTCACCCACCAGGCAATGAAAAAGGACGTTGAATAAATTTAACTCATGAGAAGTAGCTGAGGAACCCCTTCTTTTCTTAGATTCTTTATGTTGTAGCTATCAAAAGGTATGTATAGCCTATATTCTGTTTATCTATCTTCTTTCTATAAGCAGAAGCTTGGATCAAAACAAAGTGAAGAACAAATATTTTATTAAATACTTCACTATTAAACTCCTTTTACGATATGGATTCTCCCTTTATAATCTGTGAGTTGTTAAACACAGCCCCAGTCTCTATGTAACTGTCATCTAAGCCAATTATATTTTAGTCACTCTAACAGACTGTTGTGCTGAGGGTCTCCAGATCTGACTGAGAATTAATTGGGTTAGAATAAGATGGTCGTTTTAAGCAATGTAAACACTTTTTAAAACCAGCAGACTCATACTGTCATAACAAAGAACTAACCTAATCTTTGCCGCTGTATTACTGAAGAGAGAAGTAGATAGTTCCCAGTAGGATTTCATTGAGGCAATACAGGTCTTGTTGCAGTACCTTTATTTTAAAATGTCTTGATATATGAGGTTTTTAAAATGCATCATTCTTCAAAACCACACAAAAGGCATCACTTCAAAAGCCTCTGATTAATCTGAACACAATCAAGGGCATGTGAGATAGCTGCCATTTAGTTCAGCCAAAGCAATCCATGCCAACTGCAATAAACCCATCAAACTGTCATAGACTCAAGCTGTGAGAAAAAGACTATGGTGATTACATGCAATAGTTTCCTTCAGTGGTTTTATAATTTCAATTTTTGTAACATTTCAAGATTTTCAATACTTACAGTAGCAATCCTTTAGTACAGAATATTTTCCCTGGGACTTACTATCAACAATTTAGCCTATTGGTTTTTTTCCCCATCATTGAATCAAGCATATAAGCTCATCAGACAAGAAATATTGTGATTACAGTTGTATATAAATTATTTAAAGAGATTCAGCCAATCAAAACAGATATTTAAGCACCTATTTTCTTTGATATGTGCATATAACTCCCATTAAAAGGACACAGTCATGGTTGAGAAGCCTGAAATTGAACCTATACCTAAAATTAAAATTACATTTTTTCCTTCACCCTGAAAGCCTTCTGTCCTTCACCAATGACCCTCCAGACAACAAAAAAAGGGTAGCCTGAGACGCAAGATGTAAAGTGAAATATACAATGTGCTCATTACGATGATCAAGACGCACAGAGAAGAATGACACTCAAGATTAAGGAAACTTAAGACAAAATATTTAAATTGTCCTTTCAAAAACACTGCATTATTTATGAGAATCCTTCAGGCAGACAGAATGTTGGAACCTCAAGGTGTGTTTTCCTCTCCACAGATACATTTTATGCAGCACAAATGCTGTTTGGAACGTCATCACCACACTGCAAAGGGTAAACCACGTAGCGAGGGATGGAAGGACACAACTTTGTGAGTCTCTGCTCTACAAAGCTCTTTGATTAGCAATATGTTTAGACAAAAGTCACCCTCAGATTTCATAGCAATAAAAGACAGTAAGGATGAAAAAGTTTATGAGCTTTGCCCAGACTGCATCTTGCTGGGATTATTATTCAGCCGACTAAAATATTTGTTGCCTCAACCTTGAATACCAGTGGCTATGCCAGACCACTGATCTACGTTCTTGGTGTTAGCACATCTGTGTAGACTTAAAAATGCCAGATTCCCTTTCCACCAGGCACCGCTCTCTTCCCTATATTTAATACTGTTTACTAGGACGTTATCCATGTGCTGTAGTAAGGTCTATGAACAGACACTTAGAAAAAAAAGGAATTTTTTTTTCTGATGTGAAGGTTTTCACAGAAAAAATATTTTCTGTTGAGTTTGAGGGAAAAAGAAAAAAAAGATTTCTAAAAATTAGGGGTGTGTGACCCTAAGATGGTTGAACAAGTGGGTCTGTGCCAACCTCATGAAGTTCCATAAGGCCAAGTGCAAGGTCCTGCACGTGGGTTGAGGAAATCCCATGCACAAATACAGACTGGGCAGAAAATGGGTTGACAGCAGCCCTGAGGAGAGGGACTTGGGGGTGTTGGTGGATGAGAAGCTCAACATGAGCCGGCAATGTGCGCTCACAGCCCAGAAAGCCAACCACATCCTGGGCTGCATCCAAAGCAGCGTGGCCAGCAGGGCAAGGGAGGGGATTCTGCCCCTCTGCTCCGCTCTGGTGAGACCCCACCTGCAGTGCTGCCTCCAGCTCTGGGGCCCCCAACATAAGAAGGACATGGACTTGTTGGAGCAGGTCCAGAGGAGGCCATGAAGATGATCAGAGGATTAGAGCACCTCTGTTATGAGGACAGGCTGAGAGAGTTGGGGTTGTTCAGCCTGGAGAAGAGAAGGCTCCGGGGAGACTTTATAGCAGCCTTTCAGTATCTGAAAGGGGCCTACAAGAAAGCTGGAGAGGGACCTTTTACAAGGGCATGTAGTGATAGGATGAGGGGTAATGGCTTCAAAGTGAAAGAAGGGAGATTTAGATTAGATCTCAGGAAGAAATTTTTCGCTCTGAGGGTGGTGAGACACTGGCCCAGGTTGCCCAGAGAAGCTGTGGCTGCCCCATCCCTGGAGGTGTTCAAGGCCAGGTCGGACGGGGCTTGGAGCAACCTGGTCTAGTGGGAGGTGTCCCTGCCCATGGCAGGGGGGTTGGAACTAGATGATCTTTAAGGTTCCTTCCAGCTGAAAGCATTCTATGATTCTATGACTATGGCCTGCTAGGGTGCAAACAGACACTCAGCTGTGGCTGACCTTTTCATTCTGTTGAGCGCTCGTGTGCTGTTGAGGCTTACAGCAGAACGATATGTTACGAAATGGGAAGAGCACATAAAAAAATACCCAGAAGAATTACTGAGAGTAAGGGTAGTTATACTCATCAGGCACTTCAGTACCCATTCAATTCTATTGGTTTCGGCCGCATTGCTGAACAATAGTCCCAGAGGAAGAAAGCTGTTGTTCCAAACATAGCTCTGGGTGGGTGAGGGGAGGGACGGTGAGAGAACTTGCTGTGTCTCAAAAGGTCAGACATTTATGACTGTAAAAAAGAGAAAGAGCACAAGCCAAACCCACAACTTTACTAATGAGCAGGGGTATTATTTAATGAAAGCAGTAAGTTCTCAGTCATGTAACATTATCGTGTGACCAACAATTAGCTGGAAATGTAGCAAGTGCCATATGGATGTCACTAACATTGTGAAAAAGGGCGAGATAGAAGTGAGGAGGTAATACACATATCCAAGTACTTCCATATAAGCAGGCTTAATAATTTCCATATCTGAATTATCCGCCTCCTTCTGGACCTTGGTAAATACTACGTTGGAGTTTTGTTTTGCTTATAGCATGTCTTTCTCATTCTTTTTTTGCCCTTGCTATTATTTTCCTTGCTTATAAAAGCCTAACCAGACTATGACATTTCTACTAAGATTCGGAAATATGTGTGAAGCATTAGAAAAAGAACCTGTAAGTGAATTCTTTTTGTGTGGGATGAGGAATGTGATAAAGAGCGCCTTAAAAATATGCTTTAAATTGACCTTTGAATCTTGTTCAAGTTTCTGTCTTGTATTTTTAATTTGTGATAACTGTTTTCTGTTTTTCTATTTATCAGCTTTCCTAAGGGTTTCACACATTCAAAACATTAATCTCTCTGATTCTGTTATTGCTGTGATCATTTTGCAGAGTGTCATTATACAATATTGTTTAACATTTACATTGATTGAAGAAAAACATTGTGTAATAATTTAAAGGAAGCTATTTAGAATTTGCATATTCGTTCTCTTCCCTTTCCCATTTTCCATTATATTCTATTTTAGTAACAATTTCCAATCAGCTCCTTCTTTAGGAACATCTCCTTCTACTAATTAATGTAAAAGAATGAAAACATTGACTTTACTTGCCAAACGATTAATAAAATAACAAAAAGCTGACATCTGGGACCTTTTATTATTTGGCAAATTTTGATGAGAAGAATTCTGTATAATGAAGATAAAACTTTTTCTAGTTTCTTAACATTTTAAAGCAATTACACTTAAGACTGGCTCAGTATGAAAACATTTATTTTAAACTATCTAACTACATCAGAATTTAAGGGGAAGGAATGAAAAAATAGAACGTTACCTGTTTTTTACCACATTATATGAGTGTATATGAGTATGATTTGATAAAGTTAGTTTCCCATTTTGAGTTCTGATCTTAACATGTAAACAACTTTTTCAACTCTTCTCATTTCCGTTCAGTGTAAGCATTTTTAATGTCTTCAAAATTTTTTTGGAAAAAAATGTGCGTACCCTTTATATATTTTGCAAATAAATAAACATGACTTCATGTTTATTGAAAATATGTAGCTGTAGCTATGCTTTACAGATAAGTGTTCTTATAAACTATGTTTTAAAAACTGACCAAAATCAGATTTTACCAATTTTCCAGTTCTCAATACAGAAATTCTGGAATCTTAAGGTACATTAAAAAAAAAAGAATGAAGAGTAACTAATTGGCATACTCATTTATTATATATATAACTACATAATAATAATAATATACAATACTTTATATAAGGTCCTATAGAATTGGCTTTGGTAAGATTGTATGTCTCTTCTAACAGTTCGGAGTTTTCATTTCACTGGGAAAGCTTATTCCAGCTCCTACAGTGATATGGCAAAGACGAAGGAAAAATGAAGGTCTAGGATTTGAAAAGATTAAAATGGCTGGAAGAACATATACGTCCTTAGAACAGCATTTCAGTCCAGCGAAGAAAGTTTCATTCTGTTCTTGGCTCTCACAAAAATTCACAGTGGCATGAGTTTAACACAGCTAAAGAATATAGTAATAGAATCATAGAATGGTTTAGGTTGGAAGGGACCTTAAAGATGCACTTGTTGTGTCTGTTCAGTGTCTCCTTGGGTGTGTATATATATTTTTTATATATATATATTTATACATATATTTTAGATATATTTTATCCCTTTTCAGAAAGGATAGGCAAGGAAGGAGAGGTGGTGGGGTAGCTTTGTATATTCAGGAGTGTTTTGAGTGCCTAGAGCTTGATGATGGCGATGAGAGCGTTGAGTGTTTATGGGTAAGAGTCAGGGGGAAGGCCAACAAGACAGATATCATGGTGGGAGTCTGTTATAAACTGCCCAACCAGGATGAAGAGGTAAATTAAATATTCTATAAGCAGGTGGGAGAAGTCTCACAATCGTTAGCGCTTGTTCTCATGGGGGACTTCAACTTACCAGATGTCTGCTGCAAATTCAATAAGCGGAGAGGAAACAGTCTAGGAGGTTCCTGGAGCGTGTGGAAGATGACTTCCTGACACAGCTGGTGAGGGAGCCAACTAGAGAAGGCGCCCCGCTAGACCTGTTGTTTACAAATAGAGAAGGACTTGTGGGTGATGCAATGGCTGGCTTGGGCATAGTGGTCATGAAACGATAGCATTTTTGATTCTCAGAGAAGTAAGGAGAAGCAGAACCACTACATTGACTTATGGAGGGCAGACTTTGGCCTGTTTAGGAGCCTGGTTGACAAAGTCCCTTGGGAGGCAGTCCTGAAGGGCAAAGTTGTCGAGGAAGGCTGGACATTCTTCAAGAATGAAATCTTAAAGGTGCAGGAGCTGGCTGTCCCCATGGGCCGAAAGATGAATCAGCAGGGAAGAAAACCAGCCTGGACGAACAGAAGGCTATGGCTGGAACTCAGGGAAAAAAAGAGTTTATGACCTTTGGAAGAAGGAGCAGGCAACTCAGGAGGACTAAAGGATGTCATGAGGTTATGCAGGGAGAAAATTAGAATCTGGATCTGGACGAGGGGATCCAGCGTACCCTCAGTAAGTTTGCAGACAACAGCAAATTGGGTGGGAGTGTAGATGTGTTTGATGGCTTGAAAGAGGGGGGTTTTAAAGAGGAGGGAAGGCTTTAAAGAAGGGGCTGGATCAATGGGCTGAGGCCAATGGCATAAGCTTCAACCAGGCCAAGTGCCGAGCTCTGCACTTGGGTCACAACAACCCCATGCAGCGCTACAGGCTTGGGGAAGAGTGGCTGGAAAGCTGCCTAGCAGAAAAGGACCTGGGTGTGTTGGTCGACAGCCGGCTGAACATGAGCCAGCAGTGTGCCCAGGTGGCCAAGAAGGCCAACAGCATCCTGGCCTGTATCAGGAATAGTGTGGCCAGCAGGACTAGGGCAGTGATCGTCCCCCTGTACTCAGCACTGGTGAGGCCCCACCTCGAATCCTGTGTTCAGTTTTGGGTCCCTCACTCCAAGACAGACATTGAGGTGCTGGAGCATGTCCAGAGAAGGGCAACAAAGCTGGTGAGGGGTCTGGAGCACAAGTCTTGTGAGGAGCGGCTGAGGGAACTGGGGTTGTTCAGCCTGGAGAAGAGGCGGCTGAGGGGAGACCTTCTCGCTCTCCACAACTACCTGAAAGGAGGTTGTGGCCACGTGGGGGTCAGTCTCTTCTCCCAAGTAACAAGCAATAGGACGAGAGGAAATGGCCTCAAGTTTAGATTGGATATTAGGAAAAATTTCTTCACCGAAAGGGTTGTCAAACATTGGAACAGGCTGCCCAGGGAAGTGGTGGAGTCGTCATCCCTGGAGGTATTTAAAAGACAGGTAGATGTGGTGCTGAGGGACATGGGTTAGTGGTGGTTTTGGCAGTGTTAGGTTTACAGTTGTACTTGACGATCTTAAAGGTCTTTTCCAACCTAAATGTTTCTGTGATTCTATGTTTTTATAATAAAAGTAATATTTTGTATGTAACTATCTGCATGAAATAGGTATTCTGTTACTGTTTCATGTAAATTATTTTTTTAAACCCAACTTTTTTGGGAGCATCAAGTGCACGACATTTTCAAACAGTCATCTGAAAAAAAAAATCTGTCAGACACAAATATGCTAAATTCTATTTACAGAGTATATGCTGATGTCAGGAAAGTTTGCTATCACCACTTCACAGATTTATACGGTTCACACATTGGTCTGTTTTAGTGAGTTGCCACACTACCTGCTCAGAAATTCCCAACAGAAATTCGTGTTGGGAAATACAAAGTGCAAGTCTCCAACGCCTTTGACATTCCTTAATCATTCAACTGTGCACTAAGCAAATGAAAACAGGGTGCATCCTATCAAATCACATATGTCAAATTCTTAAACAGAGTGCACTCAGCTCTTCACACTGGGTGTGGATGACCACCAGCGGCGAAAGGCAGCGAAGGGGGAGCCCTCTGGTCGCAGAGGAAGGGGGCTGGCAGCATGCAGACAGTTCTAATTCTGTCTGACAAATATTGCCGTAAGTTCGATTTCGTATAATAGGTGTACGTAACACATTCTTAAAAATTATAAAAGACAAACGATATGGATGCCGTGTTGCAGGGAACACAGATAATTATACAGCAAAAGCTCCTGACTTCCTCCAAATGAACCACAGGTAATTGTTACACCTTCCGAACCCATCGGGTCGTCTATCGGTTTCACATTTGCTTGAGATATGCCAGTAACGAATAGCACGAGTGTTTTCATAGAGAAACTTCCTTTCCCTTCACTAGAATCACAGTTTGCCGTTTACGGGAGAACTGGGTAAGCAGGGAGAGCAAAGAGGAAGTTGTCTTTGTACGAAGCACATTTTAACACGCACGGTGCAGTGTGTTGGGTTGCTAGAAGTGGTTCCACAGGGGATGGCCACAGTGGGCTGCGCTGGCTAACCTTTCCGGAGCCTGGATAAGAAGGTACAAATTAGAGCACTTCTACCCCTGGCTGTTCTAATCGAGGATGGCGCTGGAGCAGAACTGACCTCAGAATTAGGGATCTGTGACTAGCTTTCCGGCCTGATGAAAGGGATTACGTGACATGGATGCTCATGATAGCAGGGGACCGGGTTTAATGGCAGGAAGCGAAAAATCTGGCCACCCAACGGGGCCTGCACCTGTCCATCTTTAGACGGCAAGAGAGGCTATCTAAAGAAAACCTGTGAAAATACTTTGAATAAGCACCGTATGATTATATGATTTAAAAATGATTATAGCTGCTGTCCTACAATGTTATGCATTGAGAAAGGTCTCTGAGCCCATTTTTTTGCCCATTAAAAGCTGTCTTTATCGGTGTCACTTCAGAGCCCAAGCCTAAGTTTGTAAAATTCTGACAATGCTGCCTTGAAAGTCTTTTTAAAATTACTTATTTTAAATCAAAACATCTTAAAATTTATTGTCACTATAATAAGTGTGCTGTGTTTACCTTTGTTAAAGACTATTTGTGCTCCTTTAATAAAATACCCTGAAAACCTGTGGTCTAACTTTTCTCTGGATACAACTTCTCTGCCTGCAGATGGGATTATATTTGCTACTGTGCATACGTGCGAGACATCAGGAGTGACAGTGGTTTTAAGACACCAAAAAATTCACAGAAAATGTGGGTCATGTGGTTAAATTTGTTCATTGTGCCACTGGAGTAGAAGCACAACAAACACAACTTCGATGCAATTTTGCAGCCTGGAACACCTCGTGTAGGAAGGCAGTAAGTTCAAAACACTATTTCTATTAATAAATACATGCACATTTTCTTTACTTCTTCCTTGCATTGTCATATTTTCTTTGACAAAAAAGGTGCTTCCAGTTTTGGAACAGAACAATATGGAAAGAAGGCTACCTTCGGAGGCAGATTATGCTGAGAGGGGAACACCTGGTCCCATGGCTGAGAGGAAAAACTTCTGCCCCAGGAATGAACCTTGCCCCACACTTCACTCCTTGCCACCTCCCCAGTTGTTCCGGCGCCGAGGGACCTGCCTGAGTGGCTCCACCAGCATCACCTGCTCAGTGTCCACCACCAGTGGCCCCACTCTGCTCACCCTGGCTGGGCCCAGTATTTCTACTACCATTAAAAGAGCATGGAAATAGTGGAAAATTGGTATATTGCAGCCAGCTTAGGAGTGGTGTCAGCACAGCAATATTAGAAAAACCTTCACTGAAGTTAAAGAGGACCCTTTCCAATATAACCTTCATGAGGTATGGTGACAAAAACCTGTTCCTGCTTTTTGTCTTTAGGCACAGCAGGCTTAGAATCACAGAATCATTTGGGTTGGAAAAGACCGTTAAGATCATCAAGTCCAACTGTAAACCTAGCACTGCCAAACCCACCACTAAACCACGTCCCTCAGCACCACGTCTGCCCGCCTTTTAAATACCTCCAGGGATGGCGACTCCACCACTTCCCTGGGCAGCCTGTTCCAATGCTTGACAACCCTTTTGGTGAAGAAATTTTTCCTAATATCCAATCTAAACCTCCCCTGGTACAACTTGAGGCCATTTCCTTTCATCCTATTGCTTGTCACTTGGGAGAAGAGATCGACCCCCACCTGGCTCAACTTCCTTTCAGGGAGTTGTGGAGAGCGAGAAGGTCTCCCCTCAGCCTCCTCTTCTCCAGGCTGAACAACCCCAGGTCCCTCAGCCGCTCCTCACAAGTCTTGTGCTCCAGACCCCTCACCAGCTTCGTTGCCCTTCTCTGGACACGCTCCAGCACCTCAATGTCTTTCTTGGAGTGAGTGGCCCAAAACTGAACACAGGATTTGAGGTGGGGCCTCACCAGTGCCGAGTACAGGGGGACGATCACTGCTGTAATCGTGCCCACCACACTATTAGGATTACTATTAGTATTATTAATAAAAATATTAATATTAAAATTAATATTATGAGGCTTACTAGTATTAGTATTACTACTAGCAAAGGTGGTCAGATGCTGCAAAGAGGGAGTCAAAATCAAATAGGTCCAAAAGATGTACCATTCCTTCTCTGCATGAAGTGATAATCAGGAAATACCGTATCAGGAAATTCTCGTAATCAGAAAATTTGGTAGTTTCTGTGAAGAAAGTGGTTTGGCTATACGGGCAGAGAGCAAAAGAAAAGGTGTACACACCTACGAGTATATTGTGGTCCAGAGGCACAGCAATAAGTGGACTGCTGCAACGCTTAGAAGAAATGGAATACAGTTTGGGAGTTTCAGTGCCTCTGAAAGCTTATCCTGGAACACCGATTTTTTTATCTCCCATCTCTTCCAGCTCTGTATTATAGAGCAAAATAATTGTTTAGGCTTTCCTCTACAGCATTATTTCCCAGTAATATTTCTGGCTGCTAACAGGAGTGCAGAATATAACCTAAATCTCATACAACGCTGCCTAAAATTTCAATACAGCACAAAAATAACCCCAAATAATGAAAACACCCTGATAAAACTTTGTGCAAACAGCAAAAAAAAGTGTTTTTTCTAGCTAAGAAATTAATAATAGTATTAGTAATTAAAATATTAAAAGAAGAAATGAAATTTTACTGAGTTTTTCTTTCAAGAATTTGTTTACTACAGCTTAAGCACCAGTGGTTTTCCAACGTCAGTTGTGTTGCTAAAAAAATTAATGAAACTCATGTTTGTTTAAATCAGGATTGAGATTTGTTGCTTTTTTTTAATATCCTTTATATTTCAATGAAAAGCATTTTAATGGTAATCCAGTAAGATGGACTCAAACAAAACCCAGTTTAAATCAGTGCATGTTTCTGAAAACTCGCCGTATAAAAGAATTCACTCCGTCATCATTCTCACAATGCATGCAGAGGTGCAGCTGCAGAACCGATCTCCTACAGCCAAAAGATTCACAGCCCGAGAGATCTATATACCTCGTATCACGTTGCCTCATCAATTTCAAGGAATTGTGTTAATTATGATTATGTAATATGTAGGCTTTGCCAGTATACAGGAGGATATTTTAGGTAACGTATACAGCCGTCATTCACGTCCATAGAGACTGAGTACTGCTACAGTAACACAGTACACTAAGTGACTGCAAGAAACATTTTGGTCCACCTAAGGGACTTTTCAGTTCTTTTTGTTACCTCTAGAAAAGATCTTTAGAAAATATAATGAATTATTAGAAGGTAAATACAAAACGGATGATTATGTGTATATTTTCTTGCAGGAGAAAAGACTTCATAGCATTTAACTGCTATCAGTGAATACATAAATCCCTATGCAGGTATTATTTTGTTATTTCTAATGAACAAAGGAAAGATATCTGACTTCCCACAGCTACATTGTGAACCAATTAGAATTAGATTAAGGGTCTTCTGTCTTCTGGAGCTATTCACCAGAAGTAATAAAACTGGTCTTATATATGTCTGTTTCATATTTAGAGCAGTACATAGTATTTTCTTAATATTGCTCTAAATATCTTTTAAGATGTTTTGATTTTGGAGCATAATTATCTTTGACCAGCAGTTTTGGAAAAAAGCAACCTTTTTTTAAAGAGAACACAGATAAAAATATGTGTTCCTCCAGATGGCAGATATCAAAGATCCATTCACAATACTAAAAAGTTTCAGAAACACATTTAAAACATCATATGGTATGTATTTGAATCGCCACGTTTAAGAGCAATTTCTCCTTGAAAGTCTACTGAGGGATGGAAAAACACTTTACATCTGCACAGGAAGAAAAGGAAGCGTCGTCTGTATGTACTGTCAACCTTTGGAACGCACGGTGACAAAAAATCATTGACATAAGCCTTGAATTGTTTGGGGTTTTAAAGATCAATTGATTGACAGATTGATCTATCTATCTTTTGACAAAATACGACGCTCCTACTCCTTTAGGCAGGTGGCTTCCTTCAGTCGTTTGCTAGAAATCTGCAAAACAACGACAACGTCATGCTGTATCTCCAAATTCATACAGTTCAGTGTTTCTTTTGCGCCGTATCTGATACGGTGTGCAGGTCCTTCAGGTTCTCTCATTGTTAGATTCTACAGAGAAAGTAATCATTTGAGCCACTCATGTGATAAACCAGCACTTGAAAGACTCAAATGTCAAGTTGTTTTCATCACATCGACAGCAGGTCTTAGACTTAATCTTCCCTTGGTTTATGCCACTACTTTGCCTTTACTTTGCTGCAAAATGTGGAATTGCCTTGTATATGCTAATGGGAGCTGCCTTGCCCATTAGTTCTCCAATTTCATCTATATTACCCTTCACCTGTTAGCGAATGAGGCAATGGCGCATATTATTCTCCCCTCGATGCACATCCCATTAGACTTCGGTGGAGAATACACCCCCCTTGTGTGTAAGCAAGATGAGATTCATAGAGATTTCCATTTGTGTTTACAAGAGCATTGTTTCTTTACTATACAATCTGTGCTTTTTATATTCATATAAGACCCCCAGACCCACTGCTTGGATCTGATCCCAGCTTCTCCTAAGCTCAAAGACATGCGCATCCAGAGTCATGGCTATGTTCCACCGCCTCCAGAAGAGCCAGCATTCCTTCTGATGACATAGATCCATTTGCGAGTAATACCAAGTGCTCATCACAAAGTACTTTGCTACAAATCGACACGGGGTGATCACATGCTTTTAACAGTCAATATATTTCCAAACACAAGCTTGTAGAAAAGAATTCCTGAAACGCAGAAATTCCCTTGTCCATATTTAGAACTTAAACCTCATCTGTAAATGTAAGTTTATATACATTTTCATTCATATAATTGTATGTGAACTTTTGAATTAAGTTAGTTGGCATTCTGATGAGTTCAATTACAGCTGATGATTCTGCACTATACTTTAAATACCGCTGTGAATTAGCACCGTATGCTTTCCAAAACACCGTGATGTTATACAATCAGAAAAACAATTATGCATCAAAATGGATAAAGAACAATTGGCAATGACGTTATATTTAAGTTCTGTTCTTCAATGAGAGGAGGTCGTGTAAATAAGTATAATCTGTTCTACATTTAAGTATGTGAAAGTTAGCGCTATAAAGAGATACAACCTTGACTTTACTACGAACTGCCTCTAAAATCTAAGTGCCTACTGCAACAGCTTACATTTTCAGTGTCATGCTGAAACTTAGAAATAGTTATCTACAAACCTCTGAAACCAACAGAACCGTAATCAATTTTTTACCTGTGGTTGGACACTAGAAGTCACGGTAGATTTTCTGTCCTCTTTCTCTAACTCTCTTGTTAAAATATTTAGGTGGCTCCCAGGGGAAATGCTATACTGTGGCTAATCTGAACCTGTTTACATTCGAAAGTGAAAGAACGCTCTTTGTATCCTGTTAGTCACAAACATTTCCTAGTCTCATCCTGTCACTTCCCCGTGGGGGTTCATGGTGCCATTCTTGAACGTACAATACCCAGTTCTATTGAATGGCTACGGGGACTGCTTGTTTCAGCCTCTTCATCTTTGATTAAAGTCTGAATACAGAATTTTTTCTTTACATGGTGTGGTTTCAAGTATATAGGGACTATATCAATCCAGAAGATAATCTATATTCTCAACTTAATGTCCAGCAGATGCAACCATGGAGGAAATTCCGCCATAAATTACAGCATATTTTTGGTGACCAGAGAACTGTAAAATTGCGATGTATCCTGAAATGTGTTTATAACTTGGATTTATAATCTAATGTGTTTGACTGAAAGCTGACTTCCAAATATGGGCTTAGTGTTAACGCAATTTGCTGAAATTAACTTTAGAGAGGGTATTATAAATTAATAAAACAACTCAAAGGAAAATTTTAATGTACAATGTAAGAGTATACTCACTGAGCTGCAGTATTCTGGTCTGAATCCTTCTAAAAATGTCATAATCTGAGGATTTTATTTTTCATTAAAGCCATAAACATTCTGGCTAGACTGTTTTTTTCCAGATTTAGAGATAAACTGACGCGTAATAAAAAAACGACAACAAACTACATGCCATTTGAATGAAGCTTAAAGATTGTTTCTCAGCATTTGGAGAGAATACTTTCTTCAGGCTTACAAGTATTAGGCATCCGCAAACACAGCTCCGAAATATCTAATGAGGTCTCAGTGACCTAGAAAATGCAGTGTATGGAAAGCAGCTTGAGACGGCGAGGTCTGTTCAGAGAGCAGCAAATACCTGTCTTCACGCAAAGATAAGTATGGATATATTTGTGTGTGTGGAAGAAGGGAATACCTGCTCCTTCCATTAACGTTAATAGAGTTGATCGGAATTGGGAAAGCGAAGTGAAAAAAATGAGTCTCACAATACTGACTGTATTTGTAAATTCCCAGCACACTTTTTTTGAGTGATTAAGGGAGAATTTCATGCTTCCTTAAAAAAAAAAGCGTATAGCCCGATCTTCAAAGGGAGGGCAAGAAGGCCAGTAGAAGACGGAGGACAGAGACAAGCTGCGGGCATGTCTGCACACGTGCCTGCAGACAGACCCCGGCTACACGTGGCCTAAAGACCAAGGTGGCTGGATGTGAGACAACTCTGAGAAACTCTGGAGTAACGCTCTGAGCTCATGAGACCAACTGAGATTCCTTTTTATAAGTTGGAGAAGTTCTTCTCAGCTACACCCATTTCTCTATTAATGCAGTTTGAACAGAAAAGTGGTCAGCATTCCCATAAAAGAAATCACATGATTTTTTTTTTTTTCTCCCATTTGTTGTTCTGGATTAAGACCAATGAATTTTTCAGAACTACTCATCCAGATCGTGTAATTTAGTTTATGTAAATAATGAATTGTTTAGGAAGAAAACCGTGGACAAATTGCCTAACAGCTGGAAAAAAATACCTGAATTTGGAGTGCAGCTAGAGCACCGTTATCCTTTAATGTCTGCCTTTGAGAAGTTAATTATTAGCTACTGGATTTCCTCAACTTTTTAGGCTGGCATAATTATCTTTAGTAAAGTAATATTTGGAGACAAACAATACATAACATAACCTGGAAATACAGACAGCGTTTCATTAAATCTGTCATCATGCATGAATAGGCTGAATAAAAAAAAAATAGATTAAATCCATCCTTGATGGAGAATGAGATCACAACATTCAGATCTTGAAGGAATGGGTAAAAGGCAGATTTTGTAACCCGTGAGACAGTAGTGAGGCCAAGAAAGCAACATTATTAAATAAAACAGATTGCTCAGAACAAAGTGAATATTGAAAAAAAGTGAATACCACAGACATTTTACCATTTCTACCTAATAGAACAGGTAAGTTATCAACAGTAATTCTTCAGAGAGTTTATATAGAGTAATTATAGTTCAGAATATTCGTTTCCCCACCTGCTTTTACAGGCACAGATGAGTTTAATTTGGAGAATAAAGGAGAATTTGGAGATAAAGAGCTTTATTAAATTGCTTAGAAAGGAAGTGGAAGAACCCTTGCTAGAGTTAAGGAAGCAAACGATAGATCCCAACAAGCTCAAAACTGGAACTTTAAGCAGGATTTTAGCTCCATTTGGTTCACTGAGGACACACAAAGAGTAACAACTAGCTTCATCTCCAACAGGAGTATGTCTGCTAGAGGTTAACTACTTCCTATCTGGACCAGAATTAAATTCGGCACTTTCCAAACAGGATTAAATAAAACTAAAATAGGCACAACACATAATCTGCTCTGGCAGAAGGAATTGAGAGTGTTTGTCACTGCATGTGCTTATATTCTGCTACACAGGAACGGGGAATTCACAGTGAAACGTATAGGCAGCACAACAAAAACTACTTTCCAGAAAATATCAAGCTTGTGTAACAAAGATTCCCTTCTTGGCCAAGGAGGAACTCGTGCCTGAAGTGTTTGGAAACATAAAAACCTAGGTGATCAGTTCAGACAACTGGCTTACGTATTCAGCTGCGGGAATTCTGTATTCATAAATTTTACATTTTGTCCTAAAGTTTCACGAGCAAGGCCACACCACAAGTTCTTCTAGCTACTGACAGTGGCCAAAAGCCCATGCAGATGTAGAGGTACAAGAACAGCTCGATTAGGGACCTGTCTTTTCACGATACACTGTGAAGCAGTAGCAAGGGCTGCACTTTTCATGACAAACCACTCTTCATTTTTCATGGGTTCTATCTTGAATTCTGTTAGTACCAATGTCTATGCGCTACACCTCTAAGCGGATAACAACTGACAAAAATGAAAAAGTCAGGAAAAGAATCGCCTATAGTTTGTAAAATCATACTCAAAGAGATAATAGCAAATAAGATTTTTACACTGTTGTGCCAATACTGCTTGGAGCAGCAGAAGTGGTTGCTGTGAAACAGGTTTCCGAAACTTTCAGTTCCCCAAAACTCTGTGTATCAATATATTGTAAGTATGTAAGATATGTTAAATACATAAGATGATAAATCACACAAAATAGGTATCCTGTAGCCACAAAAGTACACCCCACGAATTTCAATTTTGCAGGCAAAATCACCCAATCAAAGAATCATACCTAAGAAACTCTAACAGTGGAAAGAGGCACTTAGCTCTTGATTTCAAACAATCAGCGGATGATTATTGAATGCCATAAACTCCAGAAGTCTGACGCAAAGCCTCTCTTGACATAGCCTGCTTCTTGAAGTTAAGTATTAACCATCCCGTAGTGGTGCAAATAGGCAAGCTTTTAAAAACCGGTATGTTTTCGCAGCCTGCGTGGAACAGGGAAAACAGCACATTCTTTACGTCTTGGGAGTTCACAGAAATCCCCCAGTCAGAGGACTGCAGACATTTATGCATCTTGTCCAGCTTCAGTAGAGACTTAGGTCCACCTCACAGGAACACAATGACCATAATAGTACCCATCACAGAAGCTATTCTCCTCAATTGTACAGGCACGGTGAAACCATGGGGCCAAAGCTGAGCTTTGAAATGGCTGTAAAATTGCAATCGATGAGAAATGTTTGTGCCATAATTTAAAAACCGAGGAAGGAATGGCCGCCCTGGTGTCAAGACAGCATGTATACACTATTAAAACTAAAACATCTCGCTTGGAAAACTGAAATGCTTCCTTTGTTAGACAACAGGCTGCACTAACAGCTCTGATATTTTCCTGTTATCAGGGATCTTTTACTGAAGTACCAGATCAAACTTTAAAACTTTCTAATGAAGGTCAGAAAACAGGGATTTTTTTTTTTTTTTTTTTTTTTTGTCGGAAATGTCAAATAATTTCCTTCTGGTACATGCTGATATATTTCTCCCGTTAAGAGAATTGAAAAACAAAAATAACATTGTCATTATAACCCCAGCCAGCATAAATTATGGAAAATGATGTTGCAATATGTCCAATATCTGCTTCCCACTGTGAAACGGTATCCTTCTTAATCTTGAAGATTTCAGGAACCATGTTTGCCAGGCTTTTCAAGAATAAATATGAGGACACTTACTGAAAAGAAGCTACAGAGGGCAACTAAGAGAAATAAATCTTTACAGACAGTATGGAAATTATTTAAAAATACCATATTGGAGAAAAAACAACCCAGGTGCATATTACCAATCAAAAAAGGGTTAAGGAGGTTATGATAAAGAAGGAAGTAGCCTCCAAATACTTGAGATCATATTAAAATGAAGAAAATAGAAAGAGCGATGAACTCTGGCAGAGTAAATGTAAAAGCATAACCGAACGGACTAAAAGAGGAGCCTGAGAAGCAGCTAGTAGAAGAAATATGTAATAATAATAAATTGTCCTTGAAATGTATCAAGAGAAAGACATACGCCAGAGATTCTGCAGTGCCAGTTGACGAGGAAGGTACAGAGGGAGCGTCAGACAAGCTAAGGCCATTCCTGAGAAATGAAATCAGTTCCCTGCGTTCACTGTGGAAGAAACTCGGAACAAACCCTTGCGAACCCCTGCGTGACAGAGAATCATCGGAGGATCTGACGTGACAGAGATTGTAGAATTTATTACAGAAAACACTGATGAAAATGGAAGGCAATAAACACCTGGAGCCAGACGGTATTCACTCAGGGTTTCTAAGAGAACCCAGAGGTGAAATGACAGTGGTGGTGTAAACCCTCCTCCTTACATCTGCTTTGATAGCAGAGGACATGAGGGAGGGGAAGAGAAATCCGAGGAACTGCAGACCTATGTGTAATCCTGATGTCTGTGCCAGGTAAAAAAGATTCTGATTAATGGTCACGTGAATAGACGTCTTCTACTTGGGAAGCATAGCTTTTGCAAAGGCAAGTCCTGAAGCTCTTTGGAAGAATCATGAAGCACGTGTGTGATCCACTTGAGGTACAGAGTGCTCCAGCGGAGATAACATTAATCTCCAAATGACTTTTGACAAAAATCCGTTACCAAAGGGCAAGTGAAGGTTAGCAGCAATCAGAAAGTACTCCAAGTAGTAGGACTAGACCACAACACAAGGAACATCATTGTACTGTTTTCACAGTACCCAAGAGTTATTGCTCTGCCGCACCTTGTGTATCCCCCATCTCAGAAAGGTTCAGAAGGGAGTTCAATGATTATCAAAAAGTATGGAAGCGCTGCTTTATGAGGAAGAACCGCACAGGCTAGGGTCCTCCCATCTGTTAAAAGATGTATTTGTGTGGATTTCAGAAGCCTACAACATCAAAAGAAGCATTGAGATGGTGGATAGGGACTGGTCATCTCTTACAAGAACTGGGGACCAGTAACGAAACTAGAAGGTACGTTCCAAACAAAAGGAGAGGATACTTATGGAAGTCCTTGCTAGGGAAGGCTATACGTATGCACAGTCTACGTGGGCTCGAGGAGCGGCTGGAAAAGAGAGACCGAAGAAGACCCACGAATAACTAAATGCATACAACCATGTCTGCCTCTGCATGATTCTAAGCTTAAACCAGTAGGCAACTGGGAGAACATTAGGGGAAGAAACACATGCCTGCATACCTCTTCTTCCCTGTGTATCCACGCACGGCCACTCTTAGTGACAAGCTCCTAGGTTAGATGGAACTACTGCCCGATCCGCTGCAGCCATTGTTATACTCTTAAGAGTTAAAGCACTTCCAGAAACGCGCCATGCTGGAGAGGACACGACCTCTTGTAATTATCCCATGCAATTGCAGCAGCTACCAGCTTCCCTGCTTATTGTAAGCTAGTTCTCAGGTTGGAGATATCAAATATCAATCTCTGCTTTCTTTAATATGCAAGTGGGTCCATTGAACAGTGTTTTATTTAGTTAGCTGCTGTATTGCAATGATTTGATATGCCAAATTCTTCTAGGTTCTTTACTCCCTTGGACAGCCGCGTAAGCTTTCCAATTGCTTGCACAGCTCAGCTATTACAATTGTGCAAATATTACCTATTTGATTTTAGGGAAGTTTTTAGAAGTAATTGTCAAACAATGATCATGCTTTGATTAAATAAATATTGCTATCGTGTCACTAGTTAGGACATAATTTAAATTTGCCATGAATAATTTGTTACCATATCTGTCATCCTAACTGATCTAAACTGTGGCTATATTTGTTGGAAAGCCATCCTATTTTGCAAATTTGACATCAATAGCTGTTTCATGAGTGTATTTGACATTGTTTCATGAGTGTATTTGACATTATTTCTAACATTATTTTATGCCAATCACATTTACTCTAAACTGCTTATTACTTTATTGCTGAAAATGGCAACATGTATTTACGCAGCTTTTTACTTTAGAATCAGCAGGCTATCACTTGCTTTATTAATCAGATCCAACCTTGAGGATTATAGCCACCAGTTTCAAGTTTATTTAATTGCTGCTACTCAGAAAACGAGAACTTAGTAATGCAGCCACATTTACATCTTTGATGAGCTGCTTTTTTACAAGCTTCATTATGTTTGGAAAGAACAGATTTTTTTCTTTTCTTTTTTTTGGTCCTCTCTCACTGCATATAATATATCTGACACTATTCTAAATCCTTTTGAAATGTTAGCTGTTATATACATACTAAGTGCAAAAATGAAATATCCATTTTAGGAATTAAGGACAAAACATTTATTGGCTCAAAAAGTTCAGGAAAGTTGCTAAAGCATCTCTGGCTTAAAAATCAGAGCCACAACAATTTCTGCTCAGCTGGGAAGAGTGTTTATCAAGACAAAAGGATAAAAAAGAGAAAAGAGTTGGGATTTATTTCTTCAGACTTCTTCCCAATACCATTGGGTGCCAAAAGACCCATCAAGGGCACTTCTACTTTCTTCCAGACTCCCTTAACTTATAAAGAAAGTTACCAAGTTACCAATATGGGTAAATAAAATTACATGAAACAGAAGAAACTATGGCTATGTCTTCACACTAGTGTGACCCCAAAGGAGTAGATTTGTAAAGCTCAGCTGTGGGTACTAAGACCCCATCATCTGCCCTACGCTTTTCAGACTGTGCTAAGGACTATCTGTACTCCTGGTGCCACAGAAGAAATGTCTAGGAATTGGAGTGGATTTGGTATACTGCTGGAAGCGCATCTTCAAATCTTCTTTTAACCAAAAGAGATCCCGTTCATGTGCTGTGAGATTGCTCGGCAACAAAGAGCACAGCATTTTATGAGTGGCGTGAATGAGAAAATTTTGGAGTCCCCAGCAGAATCAGATGGAGACCAAGCTCATGCACATAGTAGAAAACCCCCTTTTTTCTTACTAAAATTGATTCTTCAGTGCTAGCTAAGTATTTTGCAAGAAAGGAGGATGTACCGCAAAGAGCTGTTGCACCCACTGATCCTCCAGTTCTGTGACTGACCAGTACCCAAAGGAATGCCTCCTGGTTGGTGGCATTTTGGTTTTTTTCCCAAGTTTTCCTATACAGTGCTTATGTTACTTCTCTACAGTCACCCATGCATTTTGCCATCTCTCATTAAAATCACATTATAGAAGAAATTAACGGCTCTTTGCCAGCACCTTCACCAGAAAGAGGATAATATTTTTCTTAGAGACGTAAGTCCAGGCAGAAAGTGGTAAAGAAAAAATTACAAAATTTCTAGATTCTCATCCTCTCCCCTGACCTATGGTAAACCAAAAAATCCTTGAGCTAAGCTGTTATTTCTTCGCATTATGCATGGCAAATTTCTCCCACTGATCTATTAGTTCAGCAAATAGGAAGAGGGAGATGGGTAGAAACAGTTTTTACATTCACTAATAGCAGAGATCATGGGAGAATGCTGCAAGCTGCAAGTCTCGAATAGATGCTTGAATATGGAGTACCACAGATCTTAATTTTCCCAGATCTCAGCACTACAAAGGAAATGAAAAGTAAAGTGAAAAGCATTAGGCAGGACTTTATAATGGCCGGAATTGAGGCAGCAGTACTATTCATTGCTAAGCTCTTGGTTACTTTTAAAGGAAAGGCTTATATCTTCTGAGACCTGAAAGCAGCCTGCAGCCTGCTGGAAAGAATGGAGGGAGATAACAAAGTCCAAACAGGATATTTTGATTGACAGAGTGCAGACTGGCCCACAAGTACTCAAATCATAACCAAGACTTCATATATAGTCATATGGCAAAATACTGGACCTGCTCACACAAGTTTTAAGACTTTGAGTATGTTAAGACCAAACGTGATTTATAATCATTGTGGGGTTTTGCTCTTTTTGACGGCACGCTAACTGACAGGGGATGAAGGACTCCTCTGTGAAGTTTTCATGAAGTCGTTCGCTCGACCCTTCAATATCAGTTCTGAAGTATTTTGTCTGATTCACTTTGGAACTGACTGTGTTAATTCCTAACCCCGTTCTAAAAATATTTACAGTGATGGAAGATATTTTCATAACTGGAGGAGACGTTTTGTGCTTTAGGACAATGAAGAAGGGAAGAAGATGTTGGACTCAAGTTTACGCTCTGTTAGGCCCTGTCTAGACCAGAGTCAATATAATTCAAATAAGCTGAAGGTTAACGAACGCCATTAGCAGATCCAATGTAATACAACTCTCCATAAGCAGCTCTATGCCACTGCGATGGGAGCGAGTCCTTGGCTTATCGCTGTCGTTTCACTCCCACAAAATATCTCCTATTATATTCTTTCTGAATGATCCTGTCCTGTTTGGATAATTTTAGACATCTACCCATACCTCTATTTTTTTTTTTTTAAGTCCACGTAACCTGGTATTGTTCCTCCTGTAGTTCCACACCGTAGCTTGCACGGCTTTTGCCCCGTCCTGTACTCAGGTTTCTCTCAGGTTTTTATACCGTGTTAAGAAGCCTCCCAGATGTATTAGAGAAAAAAAGGATGGAAAATAAGGAGTATGGATATTTTGCCTGTTCAGTTAAATTTAATATTTAGAGAGATACATGAATTTGCTGAGATGTCACCCCTGTGTATCACAATCAAGGCTGTATCTTTGGGGTTTTTGTCTTGTGCAGCCACAAACAAAGCTTTGCCACAGTTTCTTGGTTACAGTAGAGAATCTACGCTTCAAAAATGGAAAAATATACACGTTAGCCAAAGCACAATTATCATGTATATTGGAAATATCTTCTTCCTATAAAACCTCTGGGAATTTATATGAGGGAAGAAGTTTTCCTATAGCATGCTGCACATGAAAGCAGAATCACTAAAGGGAACAGGGGCTACAAAATACTAGATTTTTCTGCAACAAAACGGGCTGCTTAGTTATCTCCACAAGTAAGCTTACAGATAGGCATGGCTGCCAGTTTGCCAACTTACAAAGAGATGAAATAAGTCCCCAGCATCATTATTATAGGTCAATGGAACATAAGCCAAAAGCAACACAGTATTTAGGAAATGGATGTTGATAATAAAAGAGCCACTCTAATTTCCTGTGGAGTTCTTAAATTAGCTCATCCCGTATTCATACTGGTTCGAACTGATAGTTCTGCAAGATAAGCACTTTTTATATACCTCATTGGTAAGTAACTGATTTTGTTCTTAGAGAACAAAAACTGTGCTGAGTTAATATTATAATTGTGGATTTATGCTACAGGAAAGGCCAGCTATTTGTTTTCTATCTGCCTCCGCTGATTCTTAGATGAACTAAGCTGTAGCATTTCCATGCAGCCAGGTTTTTATACAGTTTCAAATATAGTTATTAGCACGAAATGGAAAACACGCTTTATTCTTAATACATGTTTATAATTCCTATTAATTCTGATGACAAAATGCCTGTGTAGTCAGAGAAAACTTAGCCCGGCTTCTATCTAGAAAAAATAATGGTTTGCAGATCAGAGAGGCAGTTAAATATAGAGAGCCGCATTAGGATACTTTTTGTAAAATTCTCATTTCCTGCAACTGATAGATATTCATTGCCTTCTATTGCCAAAGCTTGGGTCAGCCAAAACATTAAAAAGAAATATATACAGCAGTAAAGCATTTGTAGCGCTTATTTAAAAACAAATAAAGTTTGCAAGGCAGATCAGACTGCAGTATTCATAGCGCTGTTAGTAACCTCACAGCCACTAGAATCGCATACTTCACACAGAATTATTCAGAGAAAAAATTTCTACAATATCTTTAGGCAACAAAAGACATTTCTGGTCATCGTGTGAATTCTGTGTGACTCAAACTCCGATACAAACCCAGGATTTTCTTCTTTGTACTAAGTATGGGAAAGCCTGGTCCTTTGAGAGTTAGAATAGCTTTCGAAGACTTCTGATTTAAATTTCAAACTCTTCATCGTAGTCAGGGAGTAAATGTTTTTATCCTGGAATTGAAAATTGGGTTCTTTAGCTCTATACCAAGTGAAAATATTAAGCATTTTGTTGTATCCACTATGTGAGCCAAGTTCCCCACTGTGCCTTCAAATCCACAGTGAATGAACCATATTTGGATCTGCTTATCAGAAGGAGACATTTAGAAAGACAATGAGCCTGTCCCGCTAGACGGAGACTCCTGATGCTTTTAGATAGGCCTGCGGTGAACTGCAAAATGGGCCCTAAAATCAGGCTGACATGGTCGCTTAACAAGCTGGGGTATTAGCCGTTGGCTCAGAGAATTTCTAGCGTCACCCACGGGGCTGACGATGGCAGCCATCATAATTAGAATGCATGAATCAAAAACACCAGGTGAAGATTTTGCCCTGGAAGAAAGAAAAGACAGAAGGAGGGAATTACCATGCCCTTTGACTATTAAGCCGCTGCATGCAGCTGGAGCAGTGACCAACAGCGACCGGGCGGATTATGCTATGGAGATACTTGCCGTAGCCCGATACTTCCCACACCCAGTGGCTGTCAAAGCTAACGCTGTGAACGACTTCAAAGACAGCGATGCAAGAGGCTACATGGGGGAGGAAAGGTAACCCCACTGAAGACGGGGAGAGGGGGGGAAAAAAAGAGCCCAGGCTTTTCTTTGAGTTTAGCAAACGATTTCATTTAGAATTGGTTTATTTTATTAATTCCATCCCTCCGAATTCGTCCCTAGAAATGCTAAACTCGAATGTTTGCTGAAGTGGAAAATCTATGTAATCTTAACTGATATGACCTTGAAAGGGATTTGCTGAACTTTTGTATGATTGGATTTTTCCCAACCTTTGTAGACTCTTGATTTTAAAATCTGCCTAACAAAAGCTCTGCCAGGAAAGCTGTTATTACAAAGATGCTTCTCAATAGGGAGAAGTGGGCTAATTGCAAGCTCTTCAGTGAAATAAAGGAAGGTTTTGCAAACAACTACAGAATTGACAAAATGCACCACGTTGCTGTTAACAGAAACTATGGGGGAGAAACATCAGAAATGGCAAAGATGTCTAATATAAATAGATGCTGTAAGACTAGCTAGAAGAGGCTATACAAGATTTCAGATAATTCATAAACAGTAATTGCTCGTCTGACCTTGATGTGACTACAGAAATTCCATTAACTCACAAATCTTGACACTTAATTACATACTAAAAAAATATTCTCCCATTTATTTTGACAGGGTCTACAACAATCCTGCATTCGACTTCTATCCATGTTTTCAGCTGCTTTGCCCACCCTGCAATTTATTCCCAAAGTCACAAATAAAAACCATAATATCAGACTATACTCTTACCTAGAACGTTCTTTATTTCTCTCTACAATTTGAACTGAAACACTGCGAAAAGTTGGGGTTCGCAATGACATGGTGCCCTTCACCTGTTGTGTTATGTAGTTGAACCGAAAAGTCCCTGCAGATCGTTCACCTGGGATAGTAAAAATTCACTGAGGAAGTAAATTATGTTATACAGCACTTTAAAACTAGCTGAACAACAGCAAGCGTTATAATAATACGTATTAAATAGCAAAGAAAAAAAAGCTTACTATATTTGGAAATCTTGTAGTAGTATTTGTAAGTCAATATTCATCTATAACACTTAATTATAAAAAAGGACAATATAATCCGCATATTGCAGCCAAGCTGACAATTGGTGTGATGAAACGTGCTGTTTTAAGTGCTAATGAAGAAGGTTTTGGTTTTTTGTTCATGTGGTCTAAATGAAGTAGACCCTAGGGAGCTAAAAAAATCAGAATACTGCATATTAACTGTATAAATATACTCTAGAATTACTGGATTCCAGCAATATTTGAAGTGTTTTTTCCTACTTTAATGCAATTGCCAACCAGAGCTGGTTTTTTTTTTTCCCTCTTTATGCTTTAAGCTCAATTTTGAGGCACTTGACTATTCTGCGTTAGTTGCACTGTCTGTATCTACCTACTGTTTGCCTCACTAGTTCAGAATCAGCATATAAAACCTTTTAATTTAAATACTGTACATTTCTTTTCCTGCCTCAGACCAAAAGCTAATCTTGTTGTTGACAATTTCTTGACTTTAAGTAATGATTTCACAACACCATTTGATTTGAAAAAAATAACAATAAAAAAAAATTAAAATAAATATTTTATCATCTCATCTGAACCAGGAAATATCATGGTTTGCAAAAGCAGTTTGATTATATATACTTATCATTCTACCCAAACTATTATGCGCATAACATGTGAAACAAATTGCACCTGACTTTTTTTTACGCACCCAGCAGTCTGGCAGGAGCAAACCAATTTCTTGTAGTTCCTTATTGCAAAAAAAGCATAATACAGAATCCTATAGGATTCCCACAAATCACTCAACAACCCAGAACTAGGTCATCAGCTATATTTGCAAAATACATTGAGAATATAATATTCTACTTACAAGATCCATAACAGTATGTATGTAGGTACATATACATACTATAACAGACCAATCTGCACACGTAGTATTTCATGGCTTAAAACATTTTTTTATGCTTCATCGTTATTCCTCAAAAGAAACAAAACATTTACATTGAAAGCATCTATATTGCACCTGTGTGTGTGTATATATATATATATTCAGACACTAGTAGATATTTCTTTGTGTTAAACACGTGGCTAAATATATATAAAAAAATATAGAAATGAAATCATTCCCTTTCTTGGCTCTCCTTATTACATTCCTCTCTTACCTCCTACTTTCTGGGAGGACCTACATCTCAAATTTATTTTTTTGCTTATTCTGTTTCTTTATAAGAGCCCTCAGACACTCCTCCTTTCTGAATCACTGCGAAAGGAATCCTTGACTTCCGCATGGGCTTCCTGTGACCCTCTCCCTCCAGCCCGTTTGAAATCCTTCTCGGCTCACATCTCTTTAGTGTGTATTTACACAGCGCCTTCTTTTCTCCCACCACAGCAAGGTGAATTTTCTCATTTGTGAAGGATCTCCCTCCAGCTACAGACCCCTCTAACGCTCCCCCGCTCCATCCTGGTGCTGCCTTTTCCCTAATTCTGCGGCACAACGGAATAAACAAAAAAAGCACATCTTTGCCTGCGTGCAAAAGTTACCTTTCCTTAGCTTATTAAAACATTGCTATTAGCATTATCAGCAATATTTTATCTTTCTTTTGACCAGTTCAAATCATTATATACTATGACAGCTCTATTAACTTCAATACACTTATTATTTATGCCAGACAAGTTCTTCCCAGGATTTTAACAGGAAACATTAGAGCTAAGAAAGAGAACACAGAGCAAATAAAATTGCCTTTTTCCTCCCCATCAATTGTGTTCTCAAGAGCAGTTTCCATTTCTACTCCTCTAACATCCCATCTCTTTCATTCCAGGTTTACTGTTATTTCAGACACCGACCCCAACAAATACGGAACATGCCTTGTATTTGAGATCAAGTCCTTTAATTGTACACTTCGGGGGGAAGAGAGCAAGTTTTTTTATTTACTTGTGGTTTTCTAAACACTTCAGCACTGCAGCATATCAAATACCATTGGCTGCACAGTATTTTGTGTGGGTAATTATTTTGTGGTTTTAAACACATAATCTGACAGCCAAATTCTTCAGAATTTGGTCCCTTACATTTCACTGGCTCTTGGAACTCATCTCCCAGGTGAAAACTAAGAGGCAGACATCAATTACATGAGATTAGATGCATAAAATATAAAAAAAAGGCATGTGACTATTACTGTTTCATTGCTTTTGTTACATCATGACAAGAACAGGGATGGTTCACATTACACCTTTCCTTTTTTTTCCTACACTGGTCTTGGAAACTCTTGAGAAGAGAATGTTCAAGGCTTCCTTCCACCCTCTTTTCAACGTGCTGGCAATTGCTGAATCTGCTAGTGTATGACTGTCCTCCAGAAATCAAGTTCTTTACTGACTTTTGCAATAGAATCATAGAATCACCTAGGTTGGAAGAGACCATTAAGATCATAGAATCCAACCATGTCCCTCAGCACCACGTCTACCCGTCTTTTAAATACCTCCAGGGCAGCCCGTTCCAATGCTTGACAACCCTTTTGGTGAAGAAATTTTTCCTAAGATCCAATCTAAACCTCCCCTGGCGCAACTTGAGGCCATTTCCTCTTGTCCTATTGCTTGTTACTTGGGAGAAGAAACCAACCCCCACTCGGTTACAGCCTCCTCTCAGGGAGTTGTAGAGAGCGAGAAGGTCTCCCCTCAGCTTCCTTTTCTCCAGGCTGAACAACCCCAGGTCCCTCAGCTGCTCCTCACAAGACTTGTGCTCCAGACCCCTCACCAGCTCTGTTGCCCTTCTCTGGACACGCTCCAGCACCTCAATGTCTGTCTTGGAGTGAGGGGCCCAAAACTGAACACAGTATTTGAAGTGAGGCCTCACCAGTGCTGAGTACAGGGGGACCATCACTGCCCTAGTCCTGCTGGCCACACTATTGCTGATACAGGCCAGGATGCTGTTGGCCTTCTTGGCCACCTGGGCACACTGCTGGCTCATATTCATCCAGCTGTCGACCAACACCCCCAGGTCCTTTTCTGCCAGGCAGCTTTCCAGCCACTCTTCCCCAAGCTCTTAACACTGCATGGGGTTGTTGTGACCCAAGTGCAGGGCCCAAGCAGCACATCCTCAGGAGTATATTCACGTCCCTCCTACTTTCCTCTTCAAGATTAAAAATCAGGAAGGAAATACTGCCCTGCAGATGCTTTTACTCACTCTCTTGGGTGGTGAGGGAGCGAAAGAGATGAACGCAGTTCAGCAAATTTCCTTGCTTGTCTCAGCAGGGCGGCTTGCACGTGGTGGGGCATAGCAAGAAACATGATTTCCACAAGGCCTCAGGCGGCAGCCAAATTTCACAGCAGGGGATGAATCCACAGCCACTTCTGAGGCTGCAGAACGGCGTGTAACACAGGGCCCCTCATTATAAGGTTGGACAACCCTCTGGAGACTTTCTCCTGTTGCCATATTAACGAGAAATGAGTGGTCTGTGTGTGTCACAGGAGCGCTCTGTTACTGCCTTGCGTGATGCAGGGCTGTACGTGTGCATTTCCTTTCTGACAAGGCACGGAGGAATCAAAGGGGGAACAAGGATTTACTGTATGAGGCTTTCAGCCCCATGTGTGAGGCAACACGGTTTGTGACGGGCACAGTGACATCACCAAGCTGGAAAATAGATGGGAAGCTTGACGTTCTGCTTATTTTTCAGCTTTATCTTACACATTTCAGAAGTTTCTCCTGCCACTTTCATGTAATTCTCTAGTAGATTTCTACCACATAGAGTCAGTTTTAATAGATTCGAATTTTTTTTTGATCTTCAATATACTCTACTCCACTCCTTTGAGAAAAGTCTTGGTTACTTTGAAGATATTTCTCTGCTTGCCTGCACTCTGTGAAATTTTTTCTGAAACAATAAAACTTCTAAGTATAAATTAGTCTCCTAAAAACGACCTCATAGGTAGCCAGATGATCATTCACCATGCCATATAAGCTATAAAGCACGGACTGCGTGACTACAGATTGCTAGACTATTTAATTTTCATGTGATAATGTGAAGTCCAAAAGAAAAAAATATATATATTTTGGTTCCTTAAGAACAAATACTTCATGAAATCGAAACCAGTTACAAGAAGAACACATTATGGAATTGAAATGAAATTGAAACTGTTAGTGATAATTAGAAAAATTGATAATTAAAAGAAACATGGGTTACAAAAAAAATTAGAGGAAAATATACAAAGGAAAAAACTACGGCCATCAGAGTTAAACATAACAAATAAAACTGTAAGAATTATTCAATAAATAGCTCCATTCTGTATTTAGGCAGAAAGCTCATGATGTACATGATGATGGTAATCAAATTTCTTCCCTGTCAACAGTAACTAGAGATAACGTTTGACACAGTTCTTAAACCCGTCATTTTAAAATCAGAATGTCAGATGAAGTAGAAGAGTTTTGAGAGAATTAAATGATGAATTCTGTGGACAAAAGTAACAAAATTTTTTTCAATATACGTTGGAGTTGATTGGGCTGCACTTTTTAAAGTCCACGGTCAAAGACAGATCATGTCGTTATGTGAAAGAATCAGCTGGAGAGTCCTTGTAAGTATGGGCCCGCGACCTCCCAACAGTGCCAGGTACAACACTGAGGTTTTACAGGGATCATCAAAGACGAGAAGGAAGCTAACATAGCCGGTGTTAGTCAAGATGCGTTTATAAAGAAAAGGATTTACCAAAACAAAGCCACCAATTTTTCATATCCTTACATATTTGATTGATAAGGATTCTCCTGTGAATGTAAGAGTCTTTGACTTCGGTGAGGAATATAACTTGACTGTGCAGAGAATCTTGCTCACTCAAGTTAAGACCTTACACAATCCTTTTCACACATATTTAACAGCGAAAGTGCTTGTTAAATAATAAATCTTAGAATGAGAAAAAGGGAGTCATTACCATGCAGATGGTGTCTAAACTTCTACCCTCCCCCCTTATCTACATTTATTATTTTATAGCCGTGTACAGTGGGAAAAGAGACCGATTCAAATATCAATGAAGTTATGTAACTGAACTGATTATTCTTGACCAATTTTTATGCAATAGCCATCGAAGACTTTAGGAATGAGACTGCAATCATTTAGTCTTTTGCTCTCAACGGAATTGTTGTACTACTTGTACTTCCCAGTATATAAGAACTACTCCAAGTGCAGTAATCAAAAACTATCTAATGATCAACCTACAACATTTTAACTTGATTATCTATCAGATGAAAGCTTGCCAGGCAACTGAGAGCACACCTCAGTTCTCCAACATTTTTCTGACATTCCTTATGCCCAGAGACCTAGCTGTTTTCTACCCCTACTTCTGTACAGAGCTCATTCTTTCATTTCTTGCCCTTTCAACATTTTTTTGAAGTTCAATAAAACTTAGCTAACTCAGAGCATAATGATATTTTAAGGAAGAAATCTGGCAAAATGTTTTTATTATGCGTTGTAAAAATGGATAGAGTTCAGGACTATCTGCCTTTGCTTACCCTTCTTATTAGTATTTGCATGTGATAAAGAATATTCTTGTTAGAAATTTATAATGTAGACATTATAAATGACAACATACTTAGATTTTATTCTTTTTTAATATTGCTTTAAGGCTGAGTTGTAGTATTTTTCCCAGGGTGAAGACGAAGAGTAGAAGTAACTCTATTAAACCCTTTTGTAACAAAGAACAAGAAAATAAGGAAAAATAAAAAAAGAACATCATATGTAGAAGTACTAAATTAACAGTGTAAAAACCAGAATGAATCAAGAAGTCTTCATCCTCGTGGAATAACAACACTTCTAACTCAAGATAATAGGAGGGGAAAAAAGCAAAAAATGGAAATAAAGGTGGAAAGATGGGTCCTGGGCCTTTTCCTCTTTTTGCTCATTCATGTTCTGATGTTTAATTGCCCAGATAATTTTGACTGTATCTCCCACTATAAATATCTTCTCTCCTTCTGTCCCAGCATAATAAACCATTTGATAATTGTCTTTTCTTCAAACAGCCATTACCATAACTAAACCATATTTCTAGCCATCTTAAAATCTTCATTCTACACAAGTGAGATGTGTGCACACCATCCTAAACAGCACAGATTGCTGTCAGCTGATGGTATTACAGTGCTTTGAAATTATATTTGGGAAAGTACTCTACAGGAGCATTTGACTACTGGGTTTGTCTTTCAGTCCAGTTTGAATTGGCAAGGCTCTGCCATCGCAGCCTGAGAAGTATTCCTGCACAGCATACCGACTGACGTCTACGTAAGCATCCTCCACGGTTCATCTCTTCTGCCTTCCAGTTCTTAAAAAACTTTTGTTGGCAATAAGGAAAATATATCCAAGCTTTATTTGAGCAAAAGTTTTCCACTACACTGGTAGTTTCTTATCAATATACAGTGGGATATTTAATAACTGTTTTGTTTGGTTTTGGTTTTTTCTCCATGAAACCTGCATGATGTCATGAAGTTGGGAACAGAGGAAGCAACAGACAAGACATGCGAGTTAAAAGTGGAATATAAGAGTGTTTATTTAGGAAAAATACCCAACTCTCCTCTCTGACTAAAACCACACAGGAATGATGCAATTCTAGGACACAATAGATGATATCATGTTTTAAAAGATGAAGTTTCTCAGTTTTATCTGTATTTTTCTGCCAGTATTAAATGCTCAATTCTTATTCCCAGACATGTAACATTTAATTAAACACTCTATCACACAAATCTTAAATTGAAAGAAATACAATGTGCTAAGTTCTAAAGACCAACCATACACTTCATAAAAGTACATGTCTCTAATTGATCTCTTTATGAAGATTGAACAAAGGGAAACATCCATTTGCGATTTTGATCAATATTCAGAATTTCATGTTTCTTTTTACTTTTCTCCCTTCCAAGCAGGAGGAAAATATATATGCCCTTGCGTAACCTTCAATTTTCCTCTCCATATAATTTTCACAAAAGAGTTGGCCAAAATGGAATTTAACAGTCAAGGTACAGATGTACATCAATTTCTGTAACAACGTAGTAGTTCCCATAATATTCCCTACACAGCCTAAATATTATTCAATTTTTTGACCTCTGATACATTTTAAGCAGATGTCTTTATTGAGCTGTCTGCAGCGATGCCTAATCTTTGTCTTGAGAGGCCAGGTCTAATTCAGAGTCCCTCAGTACATAGCGTGGGCTGCTCCCCACTTCGGGAGGATGAATTTCATCCACTGTTGAACTTATTTTTTCTGGATGCGTCAGGTTCTTTTGCTGTTCCTCACAATTCTCTTTAGTCTTCAGTAATCCCTATAAACTTTCATCACTGGCAAATATTTCCTCCCCAGTGAACTGCTCCCTCCTCTAGGTTTTTAGCAGCACCAGTTGCGGTGCATATTCTGGAGAAAAGCAATTGTTAGGTTTCTTCCAGACTTTTCTTTCTTTTGTCATTTTCAGTAAGCTTCTGCCAGATAACATGAGCAAACTAAGAGATTTCCTTTGCATATTTATGTAATTACTCCAAAAAGATTTTTCAAAATCCTCTGCAAAGTCTGAGAGATCCATGCTGAAACTTCATAGTCAAGGCTACATATTAATAGGGATTTCATTACATATTCTACCAAAATGGCATATATTTTAGTTCTAATCTTCTTATCCCTCATTTTTTATCTGTAAATCTCTTTGCATTGGGAATTCTACACTGCTCCGGTGCTTGGAGAACACCCTAGCATTCTGAAGACAGTACTGGAATACAAAAACAAGTTTTACATATTTTGTGGCTTCTTATGCTGATGAAAAACTAATCAAAGAAAGAACATCTGTAGATAAACCTTTTATTTTTCATTACATTTCCTTAAATTGCATTTTCTGAGGTTTACTTTCTAATGACCACATATGGACCTAGGTTTTGTAATTTTCCTGACTAGTAAAGGCACAGGAAGCATTGACTTGACAAGACAGAAAAACCATTTGCAAATCTTTGAGAATATTTAGTGAGTAATTTTCACTGGCATCAATAGAGTTCAGGTATTTAGCGTTAGGGCATCCTTTTGAAAAACATAACAAACTACAGCACCCCATTACAGTTGAAGTTAATGCAAATTGCTTATACTCAATATGTTATCAAACCAGACGATGAATATAACCAGAAGCGTCGATGCCCTTCACCATGGTTTCTGATGTTCTGCATGTAAAATTAACTAGTAACAACAAATCTCTGGCAACCTTTAGAAGGCTTCTGAGATTTTTTTGGTTTCATTTCACTTTTCAGTCTATAAAATGGCAGCTTGTCTGAGGTTTGTTTTGCTAAGATAGTTTGGACTCGATGTAGTAACTTCTTTGCAGATTAAGACCAGGAATTAAACTGATGCTGGAAGAGGTCTCAGAGACATTTCTTTTTATGTCATTTTGGTGACCGTATTAATTATAGTCACATTCAGTTCAGAAGGTGTTTCCTACATTGTTTTGTGAGCTCTTGATGCGTTACCTAAGGCAACTTTGCAGCAAAATCAGACTGTCTGGTAGTCACAAGTCAAATCCTATCTCTGCATTTCTGCTGCTGCCGTTGGTTGTTGATTTGCACGCTCAGGTTCCAGTGAAATCCATGAGCGTGAGGCATAGAGTAGCACTCACAGAGTAGTCACAGTAGCAGAGAAAAAAAAAAACAGGGTAAAAAAATACTCAGTAAAATTTGTAATGGCAAATACCAATGTATTGGAAGCACCTGTACGGGTGCTTCGAGTGACTAGTTTAGGAAAATGGTTTTATGATTATTGGTCTGTTACCACAAGGGGTCTGAATTAATGGCCTCTTTTTTGGTCATCTCACAGTTTCCTGCCTACTACTCCTGGTTTTTACCCCTAGTGACCCCAGGGCTCAAGGAAACTTAAGGAAGAGAAATACATTTATAATTGAACACTGGCTTTATAAATTCAAATTGAAGCATAAACAGCATAGTTACATGATCGGCACAGTACTATTCTCACAGATGGAGATTTGTTTAGGCTGCCAAGAGGCAATGTGAGTGCAGGAAAGCTTTTCTATTAGATTAGAATACCAAATCTAGGTTGTCAAAATGGCTGTATGTTCCTATTTTTAAATTAATGTATTGTCACTTGAAATAGGACTCATCCATTGACCCCATGCCGCCCAGTACTGCAATGAATTAAACCAGAGAGGGGGAAGGAGAAGCTGAGGAGGGCTGAATACAAATAGCTCTGGCTTTTGCAGCTAGAACGGTCGGGCACGAGTAGTGGGGAAGAGACGCGGCTCTTTTACAATGAAGGGACCTCAACCCTCCTGCTTTTGAAGATCCCCTCGGACCGCCATTCCACAAGCAACTACATCTACCCTGAATAAACAGTTTCACGAGGACGAGAAAGACTTCCGTTGAGCAGTAGCTTCACCATGGTAGCTTGTTTCAAGCTACTTTAAAGCTATTCCATTGATGTGAAACTGCACATTTTCTACAAGTTTGAGAAGCAGCAAAAATAATCAGATCACTATAACTCAAATAAATTTTTATGTTCATGTGAATCTACCGTACCTACATAGATTATAACGTGTAAAATCACATTAGGAACCTAAAGCTTGATAACTAGAATTCACTGTTAGACTCCTTATGAAAGCTTAAATTTGGGCAGTTTATATTGCAGGCCAAACTATTTATTTTCTGGAGTTTTTGTAATTGATAACAGAAGTGCCTAGCAAGCAAGAAGCCTCATCTCTATGCTAAATCAGTAAAGTACCTGTTGCATATGCTTTACTGACCTTTTTATTAGTATTTACCAATCTCACTGTATACGTTCAAACAACAGCAAAGGCTGATTTAAGTTTGAACATGTGTTTGTTAGATTTTCATCTTAAATATCACAAGCAGTGGTTCCTACATGCTTTGTATTAAGGTTTTGAGAGATAATCCATTATCCTTGTGTAAACGTTTTTTCTGTTGTTTTTAACTATCAATAACCATTTCAACTATAACACACAGGAAATGACTAATGAGAATTTCTTAAATCATCTTCGTAACATTCACAGTGAAAGTAAAAAATAAATAAATCAATATACAGCTGCGAATAACTGACACGAAAGCTTAGCTAATCTCCAGATTTGAAAAGAACTCATTAATGTTTGGATAGCTCTACTGACGGCGAGTAGCTTATTATAGCTAGATAATGGCCATAACCTAGATATTATCTGAAATACCACCCTTTATGTCTTCAGGAAGGATACTTAAGCTGTACGAATGAGCACGATGCTGTTTACTGAAATGGGAACGTGTTTGGCAGCCAGGAGGCAACGCAAGAGGGTGTAGCGTTCTCTGCGGGGTTAGAATACCTAGCTGAGAATGTCAAAACGCCTTTCTTTACGGAATGTATATGCCCATTCTTAATTTCATGTGTTGTTATGCTGTGTGATGCACTGATTAATACCATGCTGTCCAACACTATAAATAAGGGCTAACCTAGAAAGCCTGGAATTAGAGGTGTTTTTCTTTTGAGTTTAGTGTGGATTGAGCCTTTGGGAAGGGAACCTAATTGCAACTCTGACTTCTTGCCCACAAAAGCACATACAAGGCCCTCTTCCTGCCCGTCAGAGGAATATTTTCATGCTTATATTGCCACACTGTATTTTAATGTAATTTACCATATTTTATCCTCAATAAAGTATTCACAAAACAGTTCTTTCAAACATAGAAGAAGATTATTTCTGTTTGCTGGACCCAGAGATGGACTGAGTAACAATTTATATTATCTATTAATCAGTATACAAAGATACACAAGAGGCTATATTCATGGGTTTTCTTCAAGGGTTTTCTCTGGGCATTAGTATAAAAACCGCAGTCCTGGAGGAATGGCTCTGTTGGAAGGACAAGAATCTGTGCGCTCTGAAGATACCCTGCTCCCTACTTCATGGCTTTTATTTGTATTTAAAAATAAAAAATGAAAATTATAAATCCCACTGTTTAACAGACAGAGAACTATATTGAGAATGTATCCAGGTGTTTCTGCAAGGAAGTCTAAGAAATAAAACAGGTTCAGGGGACTTCAAAGGGAAAATAAAAGGAGAAGAAAAAAGACAATAAAAAAGGAGATACAAAGAGTCGAAGAGGAGAAGGCAAATTATTCATCTGATATATGCATTAAAAAATTAACTGCAGATTTTAACATATGAAATTATGGGAAGTTCCAAGCAAGACTATGTCCAAGCAAGATTATGTCTTTTTAATTAGAAATATGTTTTCTACAAGCTGGCAGTGCCAATGCAGACTTGGAATTTGCTCATAATCTCTCCTTTATCTTTGATTTGAGAGGAAAAAAAAACCAAAAAAGAAATTTAGAACACCACAAATAAAATGAGGAATATTAATAGGCCTAAACTGATTAGTATACTACAAGTAATTCAGGAAAAAAAAATTGTCAGATACTGGGAACGTGTAGTATTATGAACGCAATAAAGATTTAAGTTAAACACTAGACATTGCTCTTCCAGTATTAAAAGTAGCACAATATTCTATGACAGTGATACAAATGCCAGAAAATCCTTTGTGATGTTGTTGTGTTTAGGCAACTAAGTAAAAAAATAGTGCAGTACTCATTTATGTACACAAGCATACATAAATACATAAAAAAAGGATTATAAACTGGCATCGTCGTATGCTTGTGTGTGTGTGTGTGTGTGCGCGCACATGCCCGCATCTGCACCAGGTGCGTGCAAGGAAAGGAAAAGGCATAAACAACAGGCTAACATCTGGTTTCAAGAAGAAATGCTACATTTATGTGTAAACTCCGATTTAAAGACAACGACATCAAATAAATACGTGGGCATATTTACAAGTCTGCATTTTGACAGAAGCCAGGGTCTAGTCAAAATACCAGAACTGATTTACTTACTAACTCTGCTCTGCTAGGTACAATTAGATATCAGTCAGGTCGTTCTAACATTTCTTAAAAACTGACTAGTTGCAGGTCAGAAGACATTCACAAAATTCATGCAGATGAAGTCATTCCATGCTGCCTTCGCTCTGTGGAAGAGCTCAGACAGAGTGGATAGGAACGTCCTTAGATTTCACAAAGAATTAAAAGTGCTCCCTTTATTTCTCCTCCCTCCCTTCATTCCAGTCAGAAGGCAATTCTCTATACGAACGTCAGAATGATTAATACTAAAAAAGCACTAATATAATAATTTTGATATGAGCACGGTTGTGCAAATCTCAATGAAATGTGGAGAACTAAAAACCTATCGTGCTTATGTAATTTATTCTTCTTGTTTCCTCAATGCATTGGACGACGGTATCACGGCATGCTAAACAAATGCAATACATTTTCACTTATTTTATTCCAGACTGTCTGCTGTCGTGTTCTGAAGAACACTCAAAGACCGAGCTCGAGAGCAGTAGTTAAAAACAGCAACTGGCTGTCAGTGGTGTAGTTTGTCATTGTTTCACAGACAAAAGGCAGACTGTCACAATAAACAGCATTTATTCATTTCAGATTTGTGGCTTAGGGCTGAGGAAGGGGAGGTGTCATTCCTAGTAATTGTAAAACACATAAATAATAATAGTAGTCTGCAAATCATATATCAAAGAAAACAGTGGGAGCTGGCAGTGATGGAGGCAAGAAAATGGATGCTTCCAGCACAACCTAATTTACAGCTCTTTTAGAAAAATATATTTTTTCTTTCATAACAGTAAAATGGAATGTTTTGTATTAACTGCTTGTGCGGTGGGTAGGGAAGACAGAACATCTAAATCATGACTTTAATGACTTATTTTAAACAAACCGCTGAGTAGCTTTCTAAAGGTGATTACTCTGTACTCAACTGCTGTCAATTTTATTAACTTAATTTTACTAATTAAAAAACATTTAATGTTGATATTGGCATCACCTCCTCTAGCCTTTTTTGCTTAAAACCCGCAGTGCTTTAAAGAAATTATGCTGCTCTGTGAAAATACTCTGGGTTGGTATTTGAGGTAGACGAGGCTTCTTTTACTCTCATAGAATGCCTACGGCTGTCTCTGCAGAATGGCTCGTGAATGCCTAATCTTACATTTTGGGTAATAATGTCACGGGCAGAAGTTATAAAGCAGACTGACTAATCTTGTCGAGGTTGGTATTAATACTTTTTTTTAATTTGAGTGCAATTTTTGAGGCAATCGTTATCTTCCTTCTGTCTTGTAAGCCCCTGCTCTGATTTAGGAGGCTGAAGTCCCACCTCAGTGACATGTATTAACTGGACCATGAGATCCCCCGGCCAACCCTTGGAGGATCTGCAGAAATCTGGGAGGAAAGTGAGAAGAAAAGACACTGGCAGCTGAAAAGGTGTTCCAAAAAGAGACTTCTAACTTCCTACTGCTTGGTCAAAGTCCCGCTTCATCTCATAACCACTCCAGAACGCCGATAATATTTAATAGAGAGCAACCTCTTCCGACATACGCAGAAAAGACAGATGGGTCTGAGTTTTTCTCTGGCGAACCACACAATGTTCACCAGATGGAAACAATGCTCCCTATATAGTTTCTCAGGCATTTTTGCCTACAAATCCTTCCCTCCCAGCACGTCTCAATTCCTTTCAGGAACAAGGGCATTAAAGGGCTGAGGAAAGGACAGGTCTGTCCGAGAAACTGAACTCATGTTTCAGCGCAGATCTCCTTGGTGAAAAATCTTCTATAATAGAGTGAATAAGATGTCCTGTATTGAAAGAGGGGAGTGCGATATCAGTATTTCAACCAGTCAACATTATGGCAGCTGTTGCTGCTTTGGGTATAACGGAGAAGAAGAGCTCAGGAGTTGCCAGAAGGCAACATGCCCGGCAGGGCAAGGGAAGCCTGCTGAAGACTGGGATGCGCGTGACCAGATCTAAGATAAGCTTTGGTGATTCTCCCCTTAATAAGACAGGATTTTTCTTAACTGATTTTAAAATTGAAAAAAGAGGGCCCTGTTTGGGCAGTCATGACGTGGATATATGTGAAAATGGGACAACACGTGTAAAGCTTTACACATTTCATACCTATAGCCAGCAGAAATAAAAAAATACAGTGTGCGGAAAAATAAATATTTAAAAACTAATTGCTAACCACCTTTTTAGGAAAGACTATGAAAATGATAAAAAAAATACTTCTTCCAAGATTAAAATATCCTCTGAATAGAAATGGTAGAATTTGGGATTAATTTTAAATGAATAAATATAAAAGGAGGGGTTTAGTCCTTCTAGAAGGGACATTTTCGGTGCAAACCCAACTACAGTGCTGTAACCTTCAATTCTTTAACCATCCATAGCTAAGTGTGACAATTTCATTTAATCTTACTGCCAATAGCAACAAAGAGCAACTTGAAAATTTCAAGCCAGAATTTATTCAGAATTACTTAGTTTATGTGAGCAGTACGAAACCTAAGCATAATTCTTCTTTAGTTAGAAAAGATGTGTACTGAAATAACAAAAATATTATCTATATTGACTCACTATTGACTTTGTAGAGGCTCTCTTGAACTTTTTCCAAACCCCTTCTACCTGTCTTTATAGATTTAAATACATACATGCGTAGGCTCACAGTACTGCTCTTCTGGGTTTAAAACATTGTCTAAATTCATCTTAAAACGAGAAAACAAAATATTCATAGCATGCCACTCCCTTATGCAGAGTACTAAGATGCTTAGTTTCCTTTTTCTGTAAAATCTGTCTCCCTTGTTGTGTTAGAAAAGCCTGGAACGCTCTACTTGAAAAGGCTGAATTTGAGGGTGTGTTTTCTTGGTAAGCTTTTGTATTTTAAGGAATCTGTTAAAAATTCAGTGTTCACTGTAGTCTTCATACAGTCAACGCCTTTTACTCAGGAATGAAAGCTTGTACGATGTATCCGAATACGCGCGATTTTATCCTGGGCTCAGAAGAGCAACGGTAACCTTCATTTTAATTACGTTGGTTCGCTCTCTCAAATGAAGGCAGATTTCCCACACCAGGAACAGCCAAGCGCAAAAGTAAATACATCAACGGCGTCACTCGTCAACTACGACCGTGGCCAGCCTCAGACAGCGGACAGTCACTCCCGTAACAACACAATCGCTCTGCAGTTAATGCGTGTCGCTGCTTATTCGCAGGGAAATTTTTGAAACCAGAATTTGCACGCTCTGTTTGAGACTCCCCCCGCCTTCCCCGAGCGGAATACCTGGCGTTTTGTCTTCCTAGCGGCAGTTGTGGCAGTAGCACCGCTCGCAGCAAACTGCCACTGTTGTCCGTTCTGCTTGGCTGCTGTTTGACTGGCACAGCCTGTCATCTGGGAAGAAGGCACCATGTCTAACCCCCCGGGATAAGGTTCAATCACCCCTGTTACTCCTCTTGGCCGTCCAAGCCACCTTGGGGTGTACAGCACGCAGTTACAGATCTAAAAAATCCTTGCTTTATAAACAAAAGGGCTAAAATCTGGTTTGATCCAATCAATCATCTAATACACAGTTGAAAGGAACTAGAAAGATTAGATAACACTAACGCAATGCCTGAGATCATTTGTTAATTGTCATATCTTTTGCATCATTAGGAATATTACATTATTGATTTTTCTTCAAGAGTACTTTTTTATGGATTCCAGGTATCAATAGGTATTTAAGTTCTGAATTTCCTATTTTTTCTTTCTAGCAATCATTGCTATAATGTGGACATGTATGCAGAAAAGTCACATTTGGGGTCCATTTGTTTATGCTGAAATAAGGTGACAAAGGTAAATATTGCATCACATGATATACCTGCCCAAATGTTAATGCTGGGTCAAGGGGTGAGAGGAGAAATGCTTAAAATAAGCCTTGTACAAAGGAAAGGTTAAACTTAAGCCTTCCTTTTACAAATCAGCACCAATTAATTAAAACTTCATATGTACCAGATCTATATAATAAAACTGTATGAAATTATGAACTTTGCTGTTCCATATGGAAAACTGTGTCTTTATGGTGGCTTTAAGAATGTGCTTTTTGAGACTGCAGTTCGTATTCTACTTAAAGTCTGAAGGGCGCATGGGTCAAGCCTTCCAGTCCTTTTGCTTACAGCTGGTTACACATCTTCTCCAGAAGCCCAGATAACATAGACAAATCACATTTTGCACATTAACAAATCTGTTTGCTTGAGCTGCGCTTATTAAATCCAAGGTCTATTCACTGAGACAAAAAAATTGATTTCAATATGAAAACATATTAACCCACTGTGAGTTTAGCTTTAGCACGGTAACGTAGTATTATTAACTTCTAATTACTCCAGCAGGCTAATCTTAAGCATGATAAAAGATGTTAGCGTGAAACTTCACAATGAGAGATTTTCTTGCACTTGTGAAAAATCATTAATGCTGGTGTTATTTCAATTGATCTGTATTTGTAACTATCACATCTGTTTTGCACAGCCTGGGCAAGAAACAAGTATATCCTGACAGAGCAGATAACTTGGTGGAACAATAATCATAGAATCATACAATGTTTTAAGTTGGAAGGGACTTCAAAGATTATCTAGCTCCAACCCCTTGCCATGGGCAAAGACACCTCCTACTAGATCAGATTGCTGAAAGCCCCATCCAAACCGGCCTTGAACAAGGATTTGTCCCCTTATCACAGAATCATAGAATCGCCTAGGTTGGAAGAGACCTTTAAGATCGGGTCCAACCATTAACGTAACACTGCCAAGTCCACCACTAACCCATGTCCCTCAGCACCACGTCTGCCCGGCTTTTAAATACCTCCAGGGATGGTGACTCCACCACTTCCCTGGGCAGCCTGTTCCAATGCTTGACAACCCTTTCGGTGAAGAAATTTTTCCTAATAACCAATCTAAACCTCCCCTCGCACAACTTGAGGCCATTTCTCCTTGTCCTATCCCTTGTTCATTGCTGTTCTTGCCCAGTTCTGAAAATATCTAAGCAAGTGCCCACCCTGTAGAACCAGCGCTTGATATGACAGTAACTGGCCTCTCATATCGGGCTCACAACTTAATAAGCAATCATGCCGCTTCCATCATACCTGAAAAGGTTCCTGCAAAATAGGGACGAAACTTAAAAAGGTGAATATAGAAAAAGCCACAGCTACAATTGTCAGTACTGCTTTGTATTGTGATTAAAATGAACTATTCCATTTTCTTTTCTAACAAGTGATTTCAGGTGAAATAAAACATAATCTTGGGCCAGAACATTTTGAAACTTGCAAAAAGCATGCGAATGTGTGAATGGGTGAAAAGTGCATTACATAAGAGATTAAATTTTTCATGAAAACTTTATATAACAGGAAGGTAGATTATTTTTACATTTTCAGATGTAAACACACTTATCTGTGTTTCTTCTGGCCAGCTAAGGGGGGGGGGGGGGG